>CALNXK010000036.1:2237500-2315000 GCA_942486035.1 Porites lobata
GTCACATAAGCCACGCAGATCACGCAAAGTAAATTTTGCAAAGGAAAATCTACACAGGGGGATATTGTCCTGTTCTGCATGTGGTATTTGCTTGTGGAAATTGAAAAAACCTATCTACAGCTCATCATTTCTGTATTCACGCGGTCGATCACACCCCCTTTCACTAGCACCAACGGGGCATCCAAGGTCGCATAAAACGGGGTATCTTTTGATAGCTCAATATCTTTGCTACATAAATTTTTGGGCGCCAGTAAGTGAACTGTAAGTGAACTGTATCCCCTTCTAGAGCTTGCAGAAAATCGGCCCAGGCGATGATCTTAGGATGCCACCGAAAATCATTAAGATATATAATCTCAGCCTCTTCAGCAGCTATCCAGGCAAATGAACCCGTGGCGGGATTCGAGAAAGCCTGGTAAATTACTGCTAGTGGGGCGATACAATAAATGGTTTCCCGCAATTTGCAGGACCATTTATATAAACATTGCGATACTTCCCTCTACATTTTTCCAGTGCACTGTAAATTGCATTGCAAAATGAACGCTGTTCGATCTCGTGGCGCTGGAGTAACTCTTCCGCAGCTGTACACCATCCCTGGTCAGCTTCTCTTCTAGCAGTTTAATGTGGTTTTTTTTTAAACCGATTTAAACTTGTTGCGGCCTCAGCAAAATTCTTTGCTAACTGAATCGCTTCACCGACCGCTTTACTTCCCCGGTTGGCAATAAATTTGGCCAACACGTTTTCCCTTCTCTAACTTGAGTCGCCGCTAAAGATACCAGCTCTAAGCATGAGCTTATGGGTTTGGCTTGCACCAGCTGACACATGTCAAAAGTGCTCAGGCGATCACCTCTTCTTTTCTGAGACTTACGGCGGTGTTGTTTGGCCTTTGCTTTTCTCTTTTTCATGGCCACAGCAGATTCAGTTTGAGGAGGAGCGTCCATTAAATCTGGATGGCAAAGCGAGTGCAAAGCGTCGTTGCTGTAGTAGGTGGCGTGATTATCGCTGAAGTTCACCTTTATCCCGAAGTTCTCATCTAAATACTTTCGTACTTAAAACCACCAGACCCTCTTTTCCAGTTTGATAGCCATGTGATAATGGTACAGATTCATCTCCTGCCCATTTTCGGCAATATCTGTGTTGTGATGAGCCTCAATACACGTTACCCATTGTGCAACTATATCACACCCTGGTGTTCCCCTACCTACCCCCACCTCCGACTCGTTTTCAAAACAGGCACTTAATAAGGTACTGCCTACCTCTTAAAATGGAAACAAAGGATACTGGTCTCCCAACTTTGAGTATAAAATTCCTTCCAAATTTCATATACACCTAATTGCAATAAGGTTGTCATAGAAAAAAAGCAAAAAACCAAAAGCAAAAAAGTTAAATAGGAATTAATTAGCATGTAATTATCATATCTTGCAACATTCACAACACACACGCTTATAGCTGAATATTAATCACGTAATATGAGAGAAATCATTTGCATTAGTTTCTTGGTGTCATTCTTATGCAATTCGAGGCTGATTCATCTAGGGAATTTCAAACGTGCTCGAATTACAAAGCACATCGGATAACTACTAAAGAAATAATGGCTACATTTTGTTCAATAAATATAGCCTCGGGTGAATTCCAAGAACTCAACGCGTGTTTTAGATTATTGCTAAATAGAAAAGCCAGTCTGTGTATGGTTTGTAGTGCACAACACCATCTGATCACAATTTTCACGCTGCAAATCAGGGGCTTAGGCTGGACTTTTCATCGCGGAGAGGGGGAGGCGTTCCTCCGCCAGTTCCTCTCCCGCGCCACAAACCAAGCTTTGTTTGTCGGGACATAATAGATTGGCGATTGATAGTGCGACAACTGAGACTTAATATTGCTTGCTTCAATTTAGCTTTTTCTTTTTCAAATTGTGCGACTTCTGTTCATGGAGAATGTTGGCTCTAAAATGACTATGGCGCCTGTCTATCTTACAGCGCAGAATTTCAGAATTATCTCTTGTTATTGTGAATGAATTCCTAAATGTTAAATACTAAATTAAAATACGCAAATGTAAATCACATGGCTATTGTGAATGAATTCCTAAATAATTGTCAATTACTGAATTAAAATACGCAAATGTAAATCACGTGGCTAATTTATTCCTATTTGTCTTTTTGCTTTTTTCTGTGACAATGTTATTGCAATTACGTGTATACCAGCTGGAATATTGTTCAGACAATGGAGGACAAAAATCCTTGGAACGATTATGAAAAACCTTCCTTCCACATCCTTAACTTATCAAATGCTCAGATGTATCATAATGTGCACTTCTCTAACCACTTGGATACTGCGACTGGGCCTCCCCTCCCCCCTCCAAACAATGTTGGGATGACGAAACACTTTTAGGACAGGGTAAAGTGTACAGGAGTGCACAAACTACAACATTGCTTGGGGGAGAGGGGGAAATGGGGAAAAATTAAGGCAGATCGTGTTAATTGTCCTAAGAATGTTGTCCTCCATTGTAGGTCTGCTTTCAGTCGCCACCGACACAGATGTCGGGCTGACTGGTTTGTTAGGGCATCCCAGCTCCGCTTTCTCGCTACTTGGTGGTGCAGTTGTCACTTGTGTGGAACAAGATTTCTGGTTGTTTTGACGGTGACATAGAGGCTGGCTGGCATAGGGGTTGGGGTGACTGACAGCCATTTCCTGAGTTGACTTTACGTCTTTTGATGCTACTGGTATCTGGTTGACTCATTTCTTGTGTCTTCCAAAGATCCACTCTGTTTCGCCTGTAGGATGCATCTTCTGTCCCGACTAGGTATATTTGCTTATCCAGTCCTTTTGCCACCGTTGCCTTGTCCCATGTCTTCCCATTCAATGTGAATGGTCTCATGTGTACAGCATATCCTTCTTGTAACGGGGCTAGGTCTCTTGCTCTTCCGTTGCAGTAGTGCGCTTGCTTTTGTTGACACATTTTGATTCACTTGTTGATGTCCTCTGTGTTGACATGCTGTGGGTTGAGGAGTTCAGCTGTTATGGGCAGTTGGGTTTTGGTGCGTCTTCTTAGCAGTCTTTGCGCTGGACTCGAATCCATATATTCTGTAGGGGTATTTTGTGCTGCACGTATTGCGAGGTAGAGGTCACTTTTGCTTTTCTTTGCCTTCCTGAGGGTGCTCTTGGCCATCTTGAAAGCAGATTCCGCCTGATCATTTGCCTGTTGATGACGAGGACTGCTTTTCCTATGCTCAAAGCCCCATTCTCTTCTGAACTGAGCGAACTCTGAAGAGGTGAATTGTGGTCCATTGTCTGAGATTACAAAATCAGGAATGCCGTTTCATGTAGTGACTCTTCAGCATTCGTACACATGTGGATGCTTTGGTATCTCTAAACCTGTCAATTTCCCAGAAATTGGAGAAATAGTCCACAGCAATGAGATAATCCTTGTTGTCAAGATTGCAGATGTCTACTGTGACTTTTTCCCATGGCCTGTCAGTGGGCTCAAGGCTCATCAGTGTTTCCTTGGCTTGCTTAGCTGAGTACTTGCCTTAATATTTCACATTGGGTTATGTATTCCTTTATTTTGGTGCTCATGCTCGGCTAAAATAGACACTCGCGGGCTCTTCTTAGAGATCCATTGATTCCTAACTGGAAGCTGTGCGGCTGTTTCATGGTGTGATAGAGCAGGGCGTGTGGAATAACAAGGCTTTCCCCCCTAAAAGTCAGTCCATCGTACATGGACAACTCATCCCAGCAACTGTAGTAGGGGTTCAGCACAGCAGGAAGGCTTTTCTTGACCGCTGGCCATCCAGTTAAAAGTACTTCTTTGAGCAGCTAAAGGACTTCGTCTTTGCTAGTATGTCCCAGGATTTCATCATGCTTTTCTTCTGATACTGGTAGGATCTTCAGCACATTAACCCTCTCAAAGACTCCCTTAGTGTTCTTACTTGAGGGCAGGTACACCCGGCTTAGTGTTTCAGCTAGGTACGTTCGAGATCCTGGATTGTAGACGATGTTGATGTCAAACTTCTGAATCTTGAGAAATATCCCTTGTAGTCTCTTGGGTGCACATCTTAACGGCTCTTTGGCAATGGCCTCCAAATGTTTGTGGTCACTCTCGATTGTGACAGATCTGCCATATGCATATTGCTCGAACTTGTCAAGTGCAAAGACCACAGCAAGAAGTTCCTTTTCAATCTGCGCATATCAGGATTCTGTGTCTGTGAGGGCATGGCTTGCAAAAGCCACCGGCTGACCTTTCTGTATTACTGCTGCTCCGAGCCCTTTCTCACTGGCATCACAAATATGGATTATTAGTTCGTCTTCTGGGTTGTAGTACTTAAGAAGTGGCGATGTGGTGGCCATTTCTCGTTTGAAAGCTGCGTCATGTTCATGGGTCCACTTCCACTCATTCTTGTTGCAAGTGAGGTTTCTAATAGACTCCATGACTTCACTTAGTTTCGGCATAAACTTTGCTAAGTGATTGATGAATCCACAGAATCTTCTGACTGCTTTGATGTTGTCCAGTCGCGGCATTTCTTGCACAGCCTTTATCTTGTCTGGGTCTGGTTTCAGGCCCTCTTTGGTGACAAGGTGTGCGAGGTAGGGGAATTCTGTGCACTTGAGTTTTAAGGTTCATCCTGGGTGCATCCATTGGTGCTATCACGCCTAATTTCGTGAGCTTCTCTAGTTCTTGCTTGAGTCTCGGCTTCAGCGCTAAGGCTACTCGTCTCGAAGGTGATATATTTGGTGATATTCCGGGATTGACTTCTAATCGCTGAGCTCCTGGGAGGGTTCCTAGGTCTCCTTCAAAGACATCTTCATACTCCTTGATGAGTTGGTCAGCGGTCTTCAACTTGTCTGCTCTGCAGCGCAGCTGTTTGACACCTGCTACCCGCACAAAATTTTCTGGGTGCATTTCGAGGTGTCCTGTGTGTTGGCTGGCTTTTGCTCCCAGAAGCGGGGTTAACTCCTCTTTCACAATGACAGATTCCATGGAATATTTTTTGTCGTTCCTCAGTTTTCGGATCGTGACACGTGATACCTTCAGGCTTCAATTCCGATTTATTCCACATTTGTAAGACGTTCTTGGTCAGGTTAATCTCCTCATGTCCTACATACTTTGCAGTTAGCACATTGACATTCGCCCCCACAGTCTACTTGAAAGCGGATTGCTTTTCCTTTCAGGATCATTTCTGCGTGAATTTCTTGCACATTTTCACGGTGTTCAACTGTACTAATAGAATTTGGTGTTAAAGTCACGCAATCGATGTAATCTGATTCACTTGACCTTTCTTCGTTGATGTCGTCTGCATCACTTGAACTTTCTTTGTATTCTTCTCTTACACCATGCGTCCTGTTTCTGTTAGTGGACTGGCAGCATTTAGTGAAATGGTTGTCTTTTCCACCAGACCTACAGTTTGCCTCTTAAGCGGGACGATGTTGCCAGCCAAATTGGTGATTTCCTCCACAGAACTTGCAAGTATGACATGCTGGCGCCTTCTTTTTGGTAATTTCCAGCCTTTCTGTTTTGATTCCTTTGCGCCCACGTCTGTTTTTTTTTACATGCTTGCTTGTTTCTTTGACCCTTCGTACTTCTTCCTTTGTGGACTGACCAAGCGACTTAATCTGTGTGTTTGAGGCTTCGCTTGCCTTGCAGTTGTCGATGCAGCATTGGAGTGTCAATTGGTGTTGCTGTAATAATCGCTTACAGGCTCCGCTATCTTTGATCCCAAGTACGAGTCAGGGAGTCGTGAAGACAATTACAGAAGTTGCACAACTAGGCTAGAATCCTCAGCTCCCGCAAGGTACTGGTCTATGTATTCACCTTCTTGTTGTTCTCGTTTGTTGAATAGAAAACACTTGAATGTTTCGTTTGTCTCTCCATTGGGGTATCTATCAAAGGCTGCGATGATCGCACCGAGATTACGCTTGTCTTCTTGACTTAAATCGAAGCTGTTGTAGGTTTTCACAGATGGTGGGCCTATGAATAAAGAAATAGAACGATTCTACATTCCTCTGTTTGTCTGTTCAACTGCAGCATGATTTCATAGTTCTTCCATTGTTGCTTATATAACTTCCAGAGCTTGCCCTTGTTTCGCGAGGATAGATTCAATCCTGTCGGGGGTTGTGTACCTGGCAATGACACCACTGGTTGTGCTCCAGTGTTAGGAGCTGGTTGTTCAGCAATCGGTTGGGCCTCTGCATCTGGTTCTTCAACCTCTGTATCGCTCATTCTGTTTGATTTACCACTGCCACCATGTTAAGTTCTCTGATTAGCATATTTATTATTTTTTTTGGTAAATATCCAATACTAGCCACCGACACTGAGGTGAATAATTGTTTTAGTATATGCTAAAACAGTGAGATAATAAGCCTAAAATGATCTCAAATGACGATTTTTAATTCGTTTATTTACAACTTTGGCGCGCAAATTAAACAAACATGCGCGCAGCTCAAAATAGTCACATGACACATCTGATGTTATAACATAGCTAGAAAATTCGCCTAATCAAATTCAGTAGCGCGAGCGTGCTTCATATTCCTATTGAGCACGCTGATGACGTCAATAAACTATTCGTAATTCCTCGAGTTGTTGGGAGCTTAGCAATCCTGAGTCTCCCGAGTGCATCCATAACTCAGCAATAGACAATGAAGCGTTTACCATGTGTTTTATAAGGAAATTTAAGAGGAAAGGTTTGAATTTGTTAACCGATAGTAAGGAAAAGAGGTGAGTGTTGTTGTTGTTGTTGTCATCTCGGCGAGCTGTGCGGGCTATGGCGTGAGATCATTCTTTGCAAAGTTGTTTTCTCTCAATAACAATTTTTTTCGTAAATTAAAAGTTTTCCGGCACCTAAATATGGATTTTGCAATCATTTTAGAGTACACTTTCTCTCAGTTTCAGGATAAAAACATAAGATTAACTGTGAGGAAAAAAAATATAGTCACGTAATCATTAACGCGTACTGCTTAAAATTTTCAGTTAACTGCTGCATTGATCGCTTTGATAATGTTATAAAACAATTAGTTCATGCTGCAGCTGTGCGTATGTCGAGATATTGAGCACTTGGGAAGTTTGGAGAGCACTCAAAAGGCTAGAGTTGCACTCGGCTGCGCCTCGTGCAACTCTTACGCCTCTTTCGTGCTCTCCAAACTTCCCGCGTGCTCAATATCTCGACATACGCACGCTGCCGCATGAACTAATTGTTAAATGAAATGTTCATAATTTTGTGTTTAAGACTTTACAACCGTAAATGAAAGATCAAGCTATGCGAAAGGAAAAGTCCTCGCTTTACGCCATCTTTGTAGATTGTTCTTTTCGTTGTCTGTTACAAGTTTTATTTGCTGCTGCTTCCTCCAAAGCTCACCTTAAAGTTGAGATTACAGTTATGGAACGTGGCTCCGGGAATGAAGCCATGGACAAGATTCTGTGATCCATCTTGAATGGACTGGAAGGAATAATTTTCAGTGCTCGTAGCTACTGATTGCGGCTGGCTCGATGACGACGCAACGGTTTTCTGAGGGACTGTAACAGCCTTGTCATCGTCACCAGCTGGATCGAAGAATTCACTTAGGTCGTTTGACATTCTTTTAAACTGCTCGAATGTCGGCGTATCACAACAGCTCTTGATGCTTTCTTCACTTTGGTGGCCGGTTATTGCCCTGATGTACCGACTTTCGATGCAGCTGACAAAACCGTCACGGTGGTCGCTCTGATCGAGTGGTTTGTTAGATGTGGCCTTATTCCAGCTCTTGATGTCATTCTTCGTAGAATATTTTCAAGCATGTTGTGGCCAAGTGGACTCGAGCAGTACCACACAAGATCCGTTGCTGGGTTAAATGCTTTGCACGAGCTTCTTGGTTTCTGGAATAAACTGCTGCATTTGGGACTCAGATGTGACAGGTATTTCTCGATGAGTTTCACTGGGCAGCGTTTTGAGCCTGGTCTTTCAAATATTTTTACGTTTGACTCATCTTCTTTATCATCTAGGCCACCTTGATGGTTTTTAGTCGCCAACACTGCTCCGCGCTCTTTGTTTATTTCCAGATATTTTTCACCATTTGGCGCTTCCCTTGAGATAAGCATGTGTTTCTTAAGCAGGTGCTGGTTTTCTCGACCTCTCTTTCCGAGGAATAAACTGATGAAGAACCAGGCCGTCTGCTGTACTTTGTGTGGTTGGAGAGAATCGATGCCAACAAGCTCGCCTTCTTCGTAAAGTTTCTCAACAATTTCCTTTGTTAGGGCTTGTTTGTGCTGTCGGAGCTATTTGGCCACTTTTGCTCAGAGTTTTCAGAAAATTGCTGAGGGATTTATTGGCTTCATTAAAATGACTGTCGCCAACAATGGAAAAGGGCTTTGAAAACGGAGGACTTTTTAAGTGACGATCTAACGCGGCTCGGATTGCGATAAGCGACTTTTTGTTGTAGTAACTGCCGTCACGTTTTCGTGCGGACAAGTAAAATTTTTGGAGGCATTTGTTAAGCTGAATTGGTGACATCTCCTCAAAGGGAGTTTTGAACTCTTCTTGCACCTGAAACCATTCTGTAAAAAAAGTAAGCTTATTTATAAACATGTCAGCTAACATTAAGTAACGAAAGACATAATTTGCATTTGTAAACAAAAAACTTTTTCACCGGTTTCATCGATAAAATTCAGGTTAAACAGACAAAGCTTTACATGTGAAAACTGCTAGACCGAATTTAGTCGCTTTTTTAGTGTTGTCTGGTATGGCCTCTTCATTTATTTTCGAAATTTCGTCGCTAGTTACCGTGGCAAACCGAGACTGAGCCATTTTTGTCCTACATGTAACTTGCAAGAGTTTGGCGCCGCTCGGCTGGAGGCGAATCAGTGAATAGTGCAGGATATTCCGAGATTGAGCAGCCAATCAGAGCGCGCGAAAAACACTATCCACTGTTTTAGCATATACTAAAATCATTTAACCCCCCTCTCTTTTTCCCTTCCTCTCCTATGCCTTTCTATGCGTTTGCTTACTTGTGTTCAACGATCTTGGGTACTTATCATTTAGATAAAACATGCGGAAATTTTGGTGCGAACAGAAATGTATTTTCCAATGGGTGAAAAGTTGTTTCATTTGATCATAAACCCAGGTACGGCGCCAAGCCCGTTGCTGGAGAGGACACCAAGATGGCTGCCGAATTGGTAACAACTGGAACTGGTATAAAGTATCAGAAAGGTGGAAATTGGACATGAAATTCCTTTTGGATCGTTCCAGCTGGGAAAACTCGTCTACCTTTTTAGATTTTCCACTTTTCCCAGGAATTTACCAATGGAACAAACCGAGGAAACACTTTCCATTTACTGCCAAGCCGAAATTTTGGGACTTTTGTCCAAATGGAAAGCACCCCACGTTTAATTACTTCCAGTGGGTACAACAGAGTATTGATTGACGTGCACCACAACATGGGTCTGAACCAAAGAAAAAATTATTTAAGGGCGCGTTTTAGTGGTAAACTCTGTAAATCAAAAGACAACAACACATAATCAAAATAGGTAGATAGCAGAAACCTTACAAAAGTTCAATGAATTCAGCAGTATGCTGAACAAAATGTCAGGTAAAAGTGGTGAAACGTATACCTATCTACTGAATACTTGGTTCAGATCAGAGTACAAGAAAGCAGCAAACTTGTAAAATCACCCAGCAGAAAGTGCAAAGGATGGGAATCCTCAAAAACACAAAATCGTAGAAAATAAAAAACGAAAACAAACAAACCACGCACTTACCTCATAAAATCAAATTGTATACCAACATAACTATTGAGCAAAAGCATTGCATTGCATTGAGCAAATACTGACTACGCCTCTTGATTTGTAATAATAATAAATGTAAGTTAAAATAATCTTACAGCGGAAAACTCTGAAGACAAGATTTCATTCCTGGATACAATTGTGTACAAGGGGAAAGGTTTTAAAAGTACGTCAATTCTGGATGTAGAAACACATTTTAAGCCTTCTCAAACATTTCTATATACCAGCACTTCTCATCTTGCCACTCATTTTGGGTCAAGAAAAGCTTCATCAAAGGCGACCGCATTCTCAGAACAAATTCTAGAATTCAAAAGCACCTTAGATGGAGAGGATATCTACAGAATTTAATAAATCTTTTTCTCTCTCTTTGGTTGGTTATTTTCATCTCTGCGAGTTGTAATTTAACTTCCCTGTTTTTTCCATGAAACATATTAAACGCGCATTCGCCTTGCAAAATTTTTGAAATCTCCTGACAACTGTCATCGTATTTTGTTCCTGTTTGATTTGTTCACTGTTATATATTTTAAACCTCGAGAGGTAAACCTAATTTGTGCATCAGTCAATGTTTTGGGTGAGAGGTTCTTAATACATATTTTCCCCTGTAGTCTTTTGAGAACCGACTTTTGTCTTGGAAGACTTTTTTCTCCTTTCTTTGCGTGTAGCAGTTTTCCTTTGTGTTTTTCTAGAAAATGACTTCCCTTTAATTGTTTTACCCACTCACGCTGTTGTTCACAACAGTGGCAGACATGAGTTTTTTCACAATTTTTATTTTCATGTCACTACCAAGTTTTGACATGAAATAATTGTACTTTTTTTAGCCTGGAAGCAAGGGCTTTGATTTCATTTTGATCCTCTATAGTTGATGTGTTTACAGTCCTGCTGTCCTTACGGCCATTATGGTTTGCCGTGGACATTTCCTTATCAAGTTTCTTTTACTATCTTTCAAGCTGACTTAGGGCTTTGACAGAACCTCGCTCTGCTTTCTCTTTGATGGCCTTAATATCTGAATTAATGTCTATATTAATGCCAGTATGTTGACCGTGCAGAGTATTTGAGAGGCTTTGAACAAGTGTTCCGTTGCAAAATATTTCTCAGTAATGTAATGGATTCTTCTGTTTTCTTTATCTTTGCTGTGGTTGTGGTAGGTGTGCTTGCTATCGTTTTCAAATTTTCTACTTTGCTTTGTTCTTCTCACTGTGTTTTGATACTTGTGGTAGAGGTTGCTTGTAACTTGTCAGCCCATAGTCCTGGGTTTTGCAACCTGCTTGCCATTGTGACTATATGAATAAACTGAAGTTACCAACGCCCTGAAAATGGCTGAGTTTATTCCAGGGCTTTTCTCCAAGCGAATCAATTAAAAACTTTATCACCTGTTACCCATTTTTAATTTCCTACCAAGGGCTAATTGTTTAACCCTCTCCTTGGTAATAGCTGGGGAAGATACTCTTTTTGCCCTTTGAACCGCTGGGCCGTGCAATTTGCTTGATAACTCAAGTACTCTTGTCATTTCTTTGACAGTCCAGCAACCGTATTTGCAAGGAAAATGCAACATTGTTAAGAGGTACAGCATATTATATAAAAAAATCGCGTAAGTTCACACAGCTGTGTGAGTAATCTGTGCTCTAGGTTCTACACATGAGAACCACATTGGATATTCCAATGTGGGTCACTCGATCTTAATTCATGGGATGATCTCTTCATGTACTTCATTAGGTTCGGTACACAAATACATGGACGTGTATTATAAAGGCAGCTTGTGGAATCGCAAATTTTTGGCTTTAACGGAACTGACCTAGAATTGATTCATTTTAATCATGTTTAATCGTACAACCATATAAAAAAAAACAATTGAAACAAATTTGTAAGAGCTGAGCATTGGTCAGTGGAAGGAAACGTTTGTCACCTTTTGGTGAAAATGATATTCGGTCACAGTCTCTCTCTGCTTCTTGGCCAAGCAAGTTACTTTAGCCTTCCGTCCCATCCAGTGAATCTTTGCTGAGGCGCAGTCTCGTGCCTTGTGCCTGCTGCCTCGGCAGTTGACATGGAATTTGACTCACTTTAATCATGTTTAATCTTACAACCATATGTTGTAAAAGCTGAGCCCATTGATCAAAGGTGTCAGTGGAACATATGTGTCGTATTTTGATGAGGAGGCTGAATGGGATAATTTTCTTGGTGTGGTTATGGTGACAGGAAGACTTGAGAACGTACTGATGTTTGTCAGTGGGTTTTGTATGTAGATCTGTGTGGATTTGGTTGTTGCTGAGGTGTACATGTACGTCTAGTGAACGGGCAAGGGCCAATTCCATACAAAATGAACGGGCAAGGGCCAATTCCAAACACAACACTTAAACTCTCGAGCAGCAAATGTTTTACTATTACCAATCCATAAAAAAAGTAAATTCCTACAAAGAGCGAAAAAATAATAGTTACAATACAGAAACACTACTTTTAAGCGACTGCAAAATGAAATTAATGAAAAAACAATGAAAAACGAAGCTGCTTACGGAATGCTGAGGAAGACGGGGTTGGTGGTCAGGGACACCGAGGAAAAAACCTACTGCGACGAATGTTCTTACACTAATAGATCCGTAAAACTGGTAATAAATAAGGGCGAGATAATAAACTATAACGAAATTTACATACAGCACGTAACAAAGGAGCGTAATTAACAAAATACCGGAGAGTGAAAAGAAAAAGAATACACGATAACAAGTAAGTGAGAAAACGAAAAACAAAAGGAAAAACAATTGCCCCAACATCTAGGAAGGGCAGTGACTGATGCAAAGAAACTGGATATTCATGGGTACAACTCTTCTCTCTGTATATAACAAGTACCCATCATCTTTATTCTTTCTTTTTTTGTCCTTTAATTAGTTTTCCTTTTTTTTTGGTTTATGTGGAACCATATTACTTATACATTTCTCTCTTTTCTTGTGAAAAAATTTTGCTTTTTTTAATCTCTTGCTTTTTGACATCATATAATATTTTAAATCTTGTGAGACTGACCTGCCTCGATTAGTTTTAGCTACCTGCGGGTCAGTCAGATTTGGTTGTAATAGTTTTTATATATAATAAATAAACTCGAAACTAAACTTCGGTAAACTTTATGTCAGAGTGGATGGAATTTAAGTATCCAACGAAGGTTTTAAGTTTTTCTCTCCTTGTGTCCAAACCATGAAGATGCTGTATATGAATCTACGCTAGATGAGGGGTTGAAAGGGGTGCTGTCGATTGGCTGTTCAAATTTGCCCATGAGTTTGCGAATGAGGGTGCCATACACTTTCCCATTGCAGTTTGTTGAATTTGTAAGAAATGCTCATTGTTGAAGGAAACATTGCTCAACACTTAACATTCAGATCCCATCCTTCACCAACCAGTATGAGCTCCCCATCTGCTTTTATTTTTGCGCTGTCTTAAATAAACTGAAAGCCATTTCAAGGGTTTGAAAATTAATTCCAGTATCAAGACGAATTTCAGAGCTGTGGTGTGATGTAGTCGTTGCCCGAGCTCATCCAAAAGCTTCTGCTAAAAGGGCGTAATTTGTTGGACACAGTTTGTTTTTAATTAGTCCACTCAGATCTTTGATCAATGATGTGTAGTGATGATTGTTGTTCTTCATAAGTTTTGTGACAAGGTTTCACAAAACAAGTATTTGCACTGGATTCTTTTTTGCAACACTAGATTGAATTAAACAAACCAGGTCAATGACGAGTTTTTGGTTGTCTCCAGCGATACAAGAGTCAAGCAAACTGCCTTCAATCCCTCTTGGGGCTGGTTTGACCTTCTTGTAACTGTTTTTGAGCAGATCTGTGATGATATATATATTCTGCTTTTTCAAGGGCGTCCTCCAGCTCATCCTTTCTGGTGTACTGCTTGTTAAAGCCACTAAGACCAATTCGGTTCTTGGTATCTGTCAGACTTCCACTGCACTTGTGCTGAAGTGTATTTTTCAAATCTCTCTCCTGTCTTGCCCAGTTTGAACATGAAAATTGATGTTTTCCATGTGACATCATTTCCTCTTAGTAGGGAGGATCTATGCTCATGGTACCTCCAGTAAACTTGATCTGCCTACCGTGAACTCTTATTGTTTTTTTTTTCAGTGGAATGTAGATTGCTTTTGGGTTTCTACCTACTTCTTGCAACATAAGTCTCTGTTCTCCTGGGTGCTGTTTCTTCCAATCCTCGTACCAAGTAACACTGCTTATAGTTCATGGAGGTTTCATAACATCTGATGATGCCTTCATACAGCCTTTTCTGGAACAGCTATATTGTTGGGGAGCGCCTAATTTGCTTGTCATCTTTAAAATGTTCTATGACCTCTGGATCCCAGTAATAAAGACATCTGACTTTATGTGGTGTGCTATCTTCGTTAGTGGAACTAGAGGTCATGACTTTTCAGGTGCAGTGAAAATAAATTTTTTTCTTGCCAACTAAGACACTTTAAATATGCTGATGGCAGTGTAACAAAATTAAGTGACAGTATCGTGTTGTTGTGGCAACACAATGACACGTTCTCAAACAACAACATGCAGAAATGGTGTAAACAAGCATTTAATGTTACAGCGCGCAGACGCAGAGAAAACACAATATTCTTTGGTGGGCAAAGTTGGGCAGGGAATATACCCGCAAGGCTCGGATAAAACCCACCGACCGGATGATGACCGAATGAGGGGCCTCGGTACATGGCGCCATACCGAGGGGGTGCCTCATGCCTGTACTGCAAGGGGGGGCATAGTTCACGCGTGAAAATGCATGGCCGGCATAATGTCCTTGGGCCAAGTTAACCAAGTCCAGCAAATCCTATAGCCCCCCCTCCCTGACGGGGCTTCAGCACAGGGCTGAAGGGGTGCCGCATGCAGCAATTTCCCGCCCTTAATGATTTTATTAAACGTCTCTGAATCTACAGACAAGAGATAGTGCAAATGCAGTGAACAAATGTAGGAAGGTTAAGGAAGGCAAGAAACAAAGAAAAGGGGAGGGTGGGAGGGGAAAAAACTTTGGTGCTGCTCAACTTGCAGCCTTCAAAGAAAGTGGCGATTGAACGGACTGGCGCAGAATAAGACAAAGAGGCAGGCTGCCAAATAAGGAGATCGCGTGTTTGGGATAAACCGCAGTAGCGATGCAGGCTCAATAGTTGTTGCTAGCCAACATTAACCTTTATTTTATGCTAAAATATCAATTAATGTTACAGCGCGCAGACGCAGAGAAAACACAATATTCTTTGGTGGGCAAAGTTGGGCAGGGAATATACCCGCAAGGCTCGGATAAAACCCACCGACCGGATGATGACCGAATGAGGGGCCTCGGTACATGGCGCCATACCGAGGGGGGGCATAGTTCACGCGTGAAAACGCATGGCCGGCACAATGTCCTTGGGCCAAGTTAACCAAGTCCAGCAAATCCTATAGCCCCCCCTCCCTGACGAGGCTTCAGCACAGGGCTGAAGGGGTGCCGCAGGCAGCAATTCCCCGCCCAAAACGCCGAGTAATACGAGAAGTGCCCTGTGTAAAGCCCCAGTCTCTAAGACCCTTTCTCCACCTGGTCGCGAGGGCTGGATACAGCTCTTATCCGCTCCACGGGGGAATGAAATGAACCAGAGACCATCGGTGGAGAAAGGGGATTGAGGAGTGGACAAGCGGGTATGATCACGTTCTAACTTAAGAACCCAACCGAAATTAAACTTGGGTAGCATGACTTAAAGAATGTTCTAGTAGGACACAGTGTTCTCAATTGTGTTACAATGAGACATCATAGTGTTCTCAATAAACAATACAAAGAGACACCGTAGTGTTCCCATGTTGTTTGGTTTTTTTTTTTTTTTTTTACGCAACATAAGAATGTTCGTGATAAACAGTATAGAGCAGCATAACAGTGTTCCCAAAGCCAAGGAAGCGTGGACAATAGTCATTGCGATGTGACATCTAATTGTTTTCAAGTCATTAACTGGATAGACAGGAGGCCAAATTTTGAGGGACTTGGAAAATGGTTTCTTTGGGTGTCCTGATGTACGACTGATATGCATCAGATTTCCAACGGCCAAGAACTTTAATGAGCCAGTCTGGAAGGCCAGCAGCCCCCGCAGTAGTGGCTGCTCCAATGCGGAAACTGTGTGATGCATAGCAGGTACTATCCAATCCACAAACCTTGAGAAGAGCCCGTAAGTTGTTGGTGAGGGAGGACCGAGTAAGATGTCGTCCATCCGAGAATTGGAAGAGGGGCTGGGTAGCTCCACTGGGATTAGTTTGAAGCAGGTAGTCTCTTAACGCGGTGACTGCACATACAGTAGAGTTTGATTTGGCGATAGTGAGCTTGGCTGTCTCACGGAAAGGGTCTGTTTTGGACTTCTTGATGACAACCTCGAAAGACACAGGTTGGACAATGTTGGGGTAAAAGTGGACGTCCGATCTTGTCAGGTGGGATTGAATATTGAACTTGCCGTTGTAAGTGAATTCGCTACTACGTAGAAAGCCAAAGAACGCAAGGGTAAAAGCAGCCCACAACATTGAAGAATCTGTGTCCAACGATTGGAAGGGTTTTAGTTTGGCATAAATTTGGCGGAGGATCGAAATAGTAATAGGGAACCGGGCCCGTTTGGCAATACCGAGGGAGGATTTGATCCCTCGAAGGGTCTTGTATAGGAAGGGCATGGAGGAGAAGTCCAGGGGACAGCCAAACTCAACATGGAGATTCGTAACTGCTGCCAGATAAACTTTAATAGTGCCATACGAAACGGTATTGGATAAGTGGGTGACGAAATGAATTAAGGTTGATTCACTGGTAGGGAGAAAAGGGGTTTGGGGTGAAATGAGTTTATGAAAAAGGCAAAATCTAATAAAGTGTCGCTCCCCAGAGGAATAGGTTCGACGAGTAGAGCTGGCGATGGGCTGGAAAATGTAGTGAGCAGCCTGCATAGTTAGACTTTCGTCAGGAAAGGAGGGATTGGACAGGGAACGGGCGATGCATCAGGTGCGAGTTGGTGGAACCGGGGCATCTGAAAGCGAGATAAACTATCAGCTATGCCGTTGTCGACCCCTGGGACGTGCTTTGCGGTAAAGGTAAAATTAAACTTCAAAGTTTGAAAGGTGATCAAACGGACAAGGTTCATGATGCGGGGAATTTTTGAGCTTTTAGCAGACAGAAGTGCGACGACTGCCTGGTTGTCACAATGGAAACAAATTCTCCTGTTAGCCCAATGGGGCCCCCAAATCATGCAGGCAAGGTAAATTGGGTAAAGCTCTTGCCAGGTAATACTTATCCCTGTGGAGGGGTTGAGCTGGTGGGAGGGGAGCCATTTTCCCTGGAACCACTGATTGTCAAAGAAGGCCCCGTATCCGACTGCACCCGCTGCGTCTGTATATAAATGGATTTGTGGGGATGATTCTGTGTAAGGGGGCAGAAAAAGGCTAACACCATTCCAGTGGTCGAGGAAAAATTGCCACATGAGGATGTCCTTTCTGAACTCCTGGGTGAGAAAAATAATCCGCTTGGGGCGGACCCAACCCCGGTAAGGTTAATGATGCGCTGCATGAAAGGGGCGACCAGGGGAAATAACCCGGCAGGCGAACTGCAGAGTCCCAATGAGGGACTGCAGGTCCTGTAGACGACAGACCCGTTTGGAAGACCAGTCCGCTAGCAGGGACCGGGCATTACTTAACTTATCCTCGGGAGACGAGCCTGCATGTTTACGGAATCGAGTGTTATTCCCATGAATTCAAGAACTTGGGTGGGGCGAAAAGTTTTCTGTGGGGCAAGGGGAATGTTTAATTCCTCAAAGAGGGTAAGAACCCGCAGAGGGCTGTGGCACAAAGGGACGAGGGGGCAGGTTGAACAATGAAAAAATCGTCGAGAATGTGTATGATGGAGGGGATGTTCAGGTGTTGTCTGACCAACCATTCCAGGGCATCAGCGAGTTGATTAAAGAGAAAAGGGGCACTCCTTAGCCCGAAGGGGAGGGCTTTGTCGGGTAATAACGACCCTTCCAGGACATCCCAAGAGTTCCCAATCCCGGGGTGAACGGGGATAATTCAAAAGCGGACTGTATGTCAGTTTTTGTCATAAAGCACCCGGGGCCGTGGTTGAGGACCAGGGCAATGGCATCGTCAATCCGAATATACTGAAGGGTGTAATCCTCAATGGGTATGTTAGCATTTAAGCTATCCGGGGACCCCTTGGGGTAGGATAGGTGGAAAATAGTGCGCCACTTTTGGCTTCCCTTTTTGGGGACTAGGCCGAGGGGATGAATTTGAAAATTTTGAAAAGGGGTGGATTCAAAGGGGCCAGCCAGGCGACCAAGCTGGACTTCCTCTAGCAGGTTTTTCTCAATAACTTGGGGTTGTTGGATGGCAGATGAGAGATTCTTGGCAGCTCTGGGGAAGCGGTTACCTTTGTAACCCAAGTGGAAACCATGGCTTAACCCATCGCAAAGTCTAGTTACAAAAGCTTGATTAGAGTGAGTCTTAAGAAGTTTGTGTAGCAGGGGAACATTCACCGGGGTTTGGGGTTTGTATGATATGGCAGCTTTAGCGGTTCGAGAGTTTCTTATCACCCTGGCCTCTAGTTTTTGAAGGGGTGTCATCGTGTCGGTAGGCAGGGTGTTCTCCATTGCAGACCCTGCAGCGGTGGCTGAAGGAGCAGGGGTCCTGGCTGCATTTGGCACCTCTGTTGTAATTGTTACACGTTCCTCGTTGGGTAGGATTGGGCCTAAGGGCAGAGAGGGAACACCCATGAGAAAAATGATCCCCACTACCACATATGGTGCAAGAGGATTTTGCCTGCCCTGTAAATTTCAGGAGGTACAATTGTATATCCCTTTCCCCCAATTAAGGGAATGGTGGGCGGCTGCTTTCCCACGAAAGTCTATATCGTGGGAGAGCCATGCAAATCCCAAGCGAACTTACGGTAGGCCGAGCGGATGATCTCTTGGTAAGCAAACATCTCGACAGCCCTGTGGGGAAGGAAGTCAGAAAGATTGTACAAAAAAACAGCAAAGGCCGAAAGCCACCTATCGATTGAGTCAATGTGGGTTTTCTTCTTGCGGGCAGGGGTGGGAATATTAACTTGTTTCCCCTCGAACGAAATGGACACCCCGTGGAGTTCGCTTTCGTTTAGGCAGGAGTTTTCTGGCAGCAAAGAATCGAATTCAACAAACTCACCGCGTAGGATTAGTTGCCGAGTCTTCTGGGGGACGTGGGCTGCGATGGATGAGGAAGCTGGCTGCATTCGGGACTGAGATGGGCCGTAGTTCGAGGAACCCGATTGTGAAAGAAGGCTCGCGACGAAAGCAGGGTCAGATAGTTGTTGTCACGCTGGAGGTTGGGGAACTGAATGTGCTGGCTGTTGTGGTACGGGTGATGGGTTCGTTGATGCGAAATTTTTTAGCTTTTCATCGACTATGGTGGCGATGAGGGTGGCTAGAGCCGCTGGATTTGAGACGGGTTAGGCGGAACGCCCCTGTCGCGACGCCATCTTGTGCCGCACGTGTTTAGTTCGGTATTGCGTCTTTGAAGTCTCTCAGCCTGCGGCGGATCTTGTTCATCATTCCGAGCGCCGTAAATTGCCTTCCTCGTTGGGCTGCTCAACGTCACCGGGTAGGTTAGGGGCGACAGGAGGAGGATCGGTGTTCGTCACGAGGCCTTTTGGCTGCTGGGTCGGGCGGAATCGGAGCTTCGTGTGCGTGATGTTGGCGCATCAACATTGATCGTGCCCAGGCGTTCGATCATCTGTTCGCGTGTTCGAGATAGCAAGCTGGTTTTGGGCCAGTAAAGGCAAAGGACCTCGTTCGTAACGCCGGAAAGATCCATGAAAAACTTTGGTGCTGAAAAAACTTTGGTGCTGCTCAACTTGCAGCCTTCAAAGAAAGTGGCGATTGAACGGACTGGCGCAGAATAAGACAAAGAGGCAGGCTGCCAAATAAGGAGATTGCGTGTTTGGGATAAACCGCAGTAGCGATGCAGGCTCAATAGTTGTTGCTTGCCAACATTAACCTTTATTTTATGCTAAAATATCAACAAGTGTTTTTACTCCTAACTTTTAATTAGAGTTAAAAATTGTGGTAAAAACCATAGCATACAACATGACGATGGCACGATTTATCAAAAATACTGACTTGGCAGCATCAGAGTTATTATTAATATTGCTTTAGCTGTTATGAAATAGTGGAATTTTATCTTGTTTTGAAGTCCAAGAAAACAAATTGTTAAAAATCAGTAAACAAATCATAAAATTTGATTGCACAATATGATCTTTGCATCAAGCAATTTGATCTCCTAACCAAACAGATGTACATGGTTCACCTTTTGACATACTCAGTGTACATGCATGTTCTTAATAAACATCAACTTTGCTCGTATCTGGTATGATTTGGACGGTTTTCAGTTTTGAGAAAAGATAGTGACTAGCACTCTGCCAATGCTAACACTATAATTATTTAACGACGACAACAACAGAAGAAAACAGAACATGTGTCTTGCTATACAAACACTCTTTCCAAAGTTCTAAAAATGCTGACTCAGCAGCTTCACTTGTATTTATTGCAGTACATTTTCCTTGCATGTAAGTCCAAGATAAATACTTTCAGAATAACTGAAATAGAATAAAAAGATTCTTTTACACTCAGTGAAAGTCGTTGAAACAGTTTGTTGCTTTAATCAAGCAAAGACGCACTCCACACGTTTGACATCTTATGTGTGAATATCCACTTTTGCACTGACGACAATGCTATTGTTTCTCTTGAAACTGGGGAAAGTGTCCAACTTGATTGAATTGAACATCTTGCATAGGAATGGGCACTGACGCTGCCTTTTGTTTTTTTGAAAGGTACAGCATTAGCACTCGTTGGACTGCCAGATGGATGCCCTCTTGGTCTTGAAGCTTCCCCACAAACTTTTCCAGCTTTGGTAATGTGGACTAGCTATGTCAGCCTGGAACTTCAGCAGGGATAAATGATGATATGCTGGCACATCTTTCTGACCCATGCGCCTCCTATAGAACAGCCAGCCATTGACAACAGCCACCCCAATGCAATAAAACACACTGCATGTAATACTTCGTAGAGCGGTGGTGAATACAGTACGCAGATAGCAGCATGTCACACAAATCAATGCCTCCCATGTAGCTGTTGTACTCTACATAATTGTCTGTTCAACACGGTGATCTATCAGGGCATCGTCAAAAAACTGCTTAAAATAATGTAAAGGTGTGTACTCTTCTAATGGTGGTGGAGGGAAAGGCTCTCCTTTAAATGTTACATCATAATGAACAGGCTTGCGCCATCGCATATTTTGACTATGTACTTGATTACTACCAGATTTTCCTGTAGGCATGCTATTATCATCAGCACTTTCAGCGTTGTTACCATTCAGGTCAATATCACTCTCATTTGAGTCATCACTGGACTCTTCATATTCACTTGCATCTTCAATGTTGGCTATTTCATCTTCGTCACAATTACTCTTCCTGTCACTTTCATCAAAATTAGGTTCAATAACTTTTTTCGTGCTGGGCTGTACCCCTTGTCCCATAAAATGATGTTGTTGATATGCCTGAAGAAGTTGAAGTGAGGACACCTGAAGCACACACCTGGAGTTAAAATAATGTGTACAAAAAATTAACAAACATGAAGGTAGAGAACACATCTCAGGCAGCAAATATAATAAAATAGCAAATGAAAGTAGATAAATGGGGCTATTTGACAAGAACAGGTGATAAGCTTATGTACCACTTACAAAGCAAATAGCGTAAAGCACACATGGTAAAGCAGTGTGTTGTCTAGAATCATAGAGGTCCTTCTTCTGAAAAAAGCAAGCTTCGAATACAAAAACACTACAAAAAGAAGCTCAGCATGGATGGGAAATCTTACCCAAGAATGCATGCTGTTGTTTCGAAACAACAGGTCATTTCGACCACACTTCAACTCGGTATTATTTAGCAATTAATCTGTTCATTTTAAATCGAAAACATGGATATGAACAAATGCTGAAAATAATTTTTGCTGTTTCAGAGTGTTAAGAAAGCGAAAGATAGATCTTCTGTACATACCTTGATCATCAAGTCCATAGTCCAATGTTTAACACTTGGTAGCAAGCAGTGAAACAAACATGGCTTCTCTCAACTCCAGTCGCCTTTCTGTGCACCTTGTTGCTCTTCCCCAGTAACCACCGTCCAGCGATGAAATATTTATGACGTCATTATTATTTTAAATGTTGGTTTGGTTGTTGTTGGCACTATATTGTAGAAACAATAATCACTTATTTGGTTTAAACTTCTTTCTAAATGCGTCAGGCGTATTTCAGACAAAAAGTTGATCTTCTATTCTCAAACCACTGTTAAGTCGTATAAGTGAAAAACATCTTAGATAACATTGAGCTTCGTGGAAATCAACCGTATTAAAATGGTCACTCAATGTGACCTGGCAGGTCTTCCTGAATGTGTAGTTCCAGAAAATATCCAGACCCCCACCGCGGAGGGAATTTCACTGAGGACCTCCCCACCTCCCTGGATTTTCCATTTTTGCAGGGAACTGATGACCCCTCACCCCCTCGGAATTTCCACAAGTGTGACAAAGACCCCCCAACCCCTCTGGAAAAGTTTATTTTCACGAAGAAAGACCATTAAAGTAGAAGAATGAGGCCATCTATGGTTAGTACGCAATGGTTTCCATCAGCAGCTTGTGTACTTCTGTTTCCATTTATTTCAGTGATCTCGCAACATTAAAACACACTGCACCACCACAAAGTAACCTGATCCGCAATCATTTTGTTTTCGACACGAGTTTGAATATTGCTTCTTACCGACCTGGTAGATGATTTCTAGGACATAAATAACTCGAAATATATCACTTAAGATTGTTCCTTTTGATTTTAACCAGGTTTCCTTTCTTCCAAAAGCGTTTTGGATGTAATTTCAAAGGAATTAGACTACAACTCATTTTATCGCATGGTCGTGTATTCGGCCGCCATTACTCGTTACCAGTCTCCCAAAACATCAACGCGTGCAACACATCACGCTGGTCGCACCATTTTCTAAAAAATAAAAAAGATATATATAATCAATTAATTTTTATGTCAACATTTCTCTTAGAGCACAGTGGGCTCATCTATAGAGCTTATGCTGTGTGCATTGAATATTTACATTTAAAAATACACAAAAAATCGAAGATTCTTAATGATGATATCAACTACCATACATAAAAATAATAAAATGAGGGTTTAGTTGCATCCTATTAAGAAATCTTTCATTTACAACAAATCCTAGACTTACAGAATATGGATAAAACTATAACAAAGGTTTTATTACCTCTCTTACTCCTCCTTGTCGTCTGCAGACAGTATTGTGGTCCACCTTCACTCTTCTTTTCCTTGTGTCCTTGAGGCTTCTCAAGTATGTAACATATGATGCTGAAATTAAAGAGAAAAATGAGACCTCTATTGCTACTTTACTAAACTGATTGGTGCTGAAGACTCTTGTATGTAAAAACCCTTCAACATTTTGTGTAAAATAATTCATCAATATAACGTCTTTCCTTTGAGAACAGACAAGATTTAGCACTATAAATTTGAAGGAATAATAATCGTTATGAAGCAAACAGCTTGAGACAGCTTAAAATGCAATAATAATAGTGTGCTGAATGACTTGTTTATCGTCCTTGCTTTAAATAAAAAGCAAGTAATTTCCAAACTAGATCATGCACATACCTCTTAATTGTGCAGGTGACCAAGGACACTGTTCACTTCCACCATGGTCATAACTTATTGCATCAACAACGAATGAAAAAACATCTTTGTTTTTTGTTGAGTTGGCACTACAAAACAAAAGGAAACAGCTGTGAGGTCAGAGAAAAAAATTGGCCAATGTTAACTACAAACATGGTGTAATAAGCCATCTAAGGTTGAAGAAAGCAGTAAATACAACAGATGAAAAACAAGCAAGCTACTGTGTTAGTTACTTTACCTTTCCTCCAGATAGAATCCTTGAAAATCTGCATTGTCGTCCATCAATGATTTGTACATCTTGTGAAATTCAGTATGAAACACACAAGTAAAAGAAAACGATTAAGTATTGTAAGCGTTTGCAGTCTTAAGATGTTTCCCTTAGCCCTTAATACCAACTGAGGGTGACAAGAGGAGCTGGCAATCCTTATCTCCAGGGCCGACTTGTTCAAAGGTGGGTTAAGATAACCCAGGGTTAGTGCGAGATTTGAATTAAGATTTGAAAGCTTAAAAAGCATTTCAGTTTTAATTTTTTCTGTCTACAAGTTGACGATTGGAAGCTCTAAAAATATCAGATAAAAAGTATCTGAGAAAAGCTTTTGAACACAAGAAAAAGAAACCTGGGTTAAATTAACCCCGGGTTAAGCGCTGATTAGCCTTCGAACAACTGGGCCCAGGTCATTATTAAGCATGTACCGTAGATTGATAAATGCATGTTTTCAGAGCTTGGAGGTATTCCACAAGTGTTTCATGAGGATGCTGGCACAATGTACTTATGAATAGCACACAGCAATGGAGTAAGAGAATTTTGGCTATCTATTGTTAGTGCCTAGACTTCTTAACCACTAGTTAATACTAGTTTCATTATTTTAATAAATCACATCACACAAAAAAATCAGTATGAACAGAGGGCTTCAAAATAATAGTTTTGACACGGGTTTTACAACAACCTTATTAAAGTTATTAAAGAAGGTTGTAGTTCCAGCCGCTCATATTATCTTAACTTACACCACTACATAAAATTTTTTACTCAAAAGTCAAAGGGCCGGCACCTCAGTGTCGTTTTTACAGCAAAATGTATCACGTAACTTGTTAGTTGTCGGTTACATCAAAACTGCACGGAAATCAGGAGATTCACGACAGTTTTATCCATAAAAATTGTTTTGAGCTGCTTTCCTTTTATCAGTTTCTACAAAGTTACTTAAAATTTCTCAACTTAATCTGACGTTTGCAGTTAATGTGACTACATATCTCTCTATTGACACAGACGCCCTCTGGTAATGATTTCTCAAAGGGAAAAATAACACGTGTGTTACAAAAGAAGCGTCCTATGTTTAAATGGCCCTAGTAAGCCCTACGGAAAACGAAAAACTGCTACTTACGGGACACCTTGTAGGTACGTGGACTTTCGCTGATTTATGGTTTGATTTCTTGTCGCTTCCTTTGGTTTGCTCCTGCTCCAGAAGATGGCACAAAGAATCCTTTTTAGATGTCAGTTGTTCTATCTTGGTGCTGTTCTGCTCTTCTCGTTCCTTCAGTTCCTCTCTCAAGGCTTGGTTCTCCTTAAGTGATTCATCAAGGAGTATGGCATATCTGTCACCTAGGTTAACATCTTCTGAATTTCTTGGCATTTGAAAGTGAAATTTATACGGAGAAAATATATCAAAACGTGCATGCTGTGATCGAAACTTCGCACTGACCCAAAACGACGCCAAAATTTGTGCCTAAATGATGCTCTTCTTTCTCATCTGTTGATTGGTCTGTTAAGGTCACATGATAACGAAAGTATGTTGAACTCATCCGAAGAATAACCGATCTTGTCCGAACGTATCTCTCAACTCTGCACGTGAACAGCGATGATTTGCTTACAACGCAAATTTACAAAAGTTTTTGACCTTTTTGTTTTGAAAAACTTTACCATCACGTCAAAAGACACGTTATTTTTGTGGACACTGCAAGGAATATCTTGGAAAATCAACATTTTATAAACACAAAAAGCGATATTACAATCATTCATCTCGAACATTGCAACTCGTCAACTCAGCCAAGACTTGTGGGGCAACTTTGCTCATAGATCAAGACCATATTTTGTTTGATGGTGACCTTTTGGAAGAAAGCTTGTCAGAACTTCAAGGTTTTTTCGGTACTTTCTTTATAATGTTTAGCTTGTGTTACTTCATCAGTTTGTATAAAATATATCTTAATTAGAGACTGTAGTGGGGCAAGTGATAAACGAAACACGTTGTATAAGCTTAATAATTTATGTGAGTTTATAACAAAAGTGTCCCAGATAAGTAATTTTGGTTTTAGTCATAGTAAGTAAATCCTGATCACTATAGCTACTGCTTTATAATGACATGGATCTTTGCATATGAGAATACATAAAAGAACCTCACTGGACGGTTCACCTGGAACAGAATGTACTGTTCGCTGTTTGGACTCTAGTTAACCCATTAACTATTGATTGTAATACGACAAGATATTCAATTTTACAAATATGTTTTTGTTCCAGTTTGGAGGTTTCGTTCAAGTAAATAACTTAAAACAAAGTTTAAACAGACGCGTATTCACTGTGCACAGGTTCAGCATTATTATCGTAAAATTCCTGGGGTCATGTTATGTCGACTCTGTATAAGTCGGATACCTCTCTAAGATGAACAGCTGAGGCCGTTCCCGATGGTGTCCGTCTTAGAGAGAGTTGACTGTACCTGGCTAGCCTTCATCTGCCTAGAAGTATTCGATTTAAATGGGAGAATATCATTGTTGTTGGTATTACCCCAGGTTTGGATAAAGAATGAGGTTCTCTAAATGAATTTCTGGTACCACTTGTGAAAGAAATGAATGTTCTTTGGAATGGTGTGTATCTAAAGTCAAGTGTATGCCGTTTACCACTGCATTTCAGAGCTGCAATTGCGTGCATTTCTTGTGATGTTCCTGCTGCAAGGAAACTTTATGGCTTCAATAGCCATAGCTCTCATTATGGCTGCTCAAAATGCTTCAAGTTTTTTCCTGAAAATGTAAAGGATTCATTTGACTTTTCTGGATTTAAGATGGAGGAATGGCCAAAGCAAGACATGCGATCACATAAACGACGTGCAAGAGAGCTGTTGAGGGCTAAAACCAAAGCCGAACGTGACAGATTAAGTAAGAGGTATGGTCTGTATTACAGCGTTCTTCTTGAATAGAGTTACTTTGACAGTGTGAGATTTACCATCATTGATCCAATGCACAACTTGTTCCTAGGAACAGCAAAATCAGTGTACAAGTTATGGATGGCAGAAGGTCTCCTCGAGAAAGGAGACATTAAGAAACTAGAGGAGCGTATACGAGAATTTGATGTTGGAACAGGGCTGGGAAGGCTGACACACAAGATATCAGCAAACTATGGCTGTTATACAGCATCCCAATGGAAAAACTGGACGCTTATATATTCTCTATTTGTTTAAGACGGGCTTCTACCAAAGGAGCACTTGCAGTGTTGGCAGGCATTTGTGTTAGCTTGCAAGTTTCTGTCAAGGCCTGTAATAACTTTGGTGGAACTGCAAAAAGCAGATTTGATGTTGTTACTGTTTTGCCAAAAGTTTGAACGCCTGCATGGTAAATCTAAAGTTAAACCAAACATGCATCTCCATGGACATCTAAAGGAATGTGTTCTAGACTATGGACCAGTTTACAATTTCTGGTGCTTTAGTTTTGAACGGTTCAATGGCATTCTAAGCAGCTTTAAGAATAACCGGTGCTTTGAATACAGCTGATGAGAAAGCGTCTATTAGACCACTTCATTTCCTGCTCTACTCTTGCAAAAGAGTTCGAGGAACACTTTCTTCCACTTTTGTCATGTAGTATCACCGACAGTGCAGAGACCATTACTGACATTGTAAATTTGGGACCCAGTGGCAAGAATCTATTGCAAATTCGCTGTAGCAGCTTCATATGAGGATAAAGTTGTTATCATTGCCTTGAATCATACATTTTCGTAGAAATATATGCGTTCACTAGGACTTAGTAAATGTTACACATGCAACGTATTTTTTCAGTGGGTAGTCGCAAAACTGGAACCAATGCTTTAAAAGAGTAAGTCATGGTATATGTCAAGTCTAAGTTTTAAAGTTCTGAGAAGAGAGACACGACTGTGAAATAAAGTAATACGTGTTACATGTCACAAACTAAGTTAATTTAAATACTGTTTTTTGGATTTCAATAGTGACAAGCTTAGTGCGTTATAAATCCATGAAAAAATAAAGTGTAAAAGCTTCTGGTAGCTGTGTTGATTATCTGTAAATTTGAAATTTTGGATAACATGATATGTATGATACATGATATAGATATAGTTTTCGATAGTTTTGGCTGATTATTACGAACGGAAAACTTTATGGGTGTTTTAGAAAACGTCCAGGCAACGCCACGGTATAGAGAAAAATAGAAGTATCGAGGATGGACTTTGAAATTAAGCTGCATCTACACACAAACCTTTTTTCCACTTAGGGTGGGAAACCTAGTTCTTCTACTTAGAAACCTTAAAATATAAAATTTTTTGCTAAAATCCCTGTGAAAATTTTGCTGGAGACATTTCTTACAAGAAACCTTTTTAGTAGACTAAACCATGCATGTTCAATCGCATTTTACTTCTACAAGAATAATTTTTTAAATTCAACCACCACTAATGAGTCAACCAACAGATCTACTGTTGTCTGTCCGGAATTCCATGTGGGAATTAAATTAATTACCATTGTCTCTAACTTAAGATTAAAAGTGAATAAGTGAATTCCTCTTTATAGACCCGTAAAGAAGGGGAAAGAGGCAGAAAGAACGATGCGTAAAGATGCATAAAGAAACTTCAAGAATTATAAATATTCATATCATGACCTTATCTGACACTGACGGAAGACAACGAGAGACCTGAAAGTAATACTTCATTCACAAGTTCTAAATAATTTAAACTAAATCAAGTCAATTTTTAAAGTTGTAATTTACGCTCCTTTAACGCCCTTTATGAAGTGTTTACGTGGTTTTCATGTTTACGCTTCTTTATGCAACTCTTAATTTGTTCGTAAAGAAATCTCACGACATTTACGCATTTTTACGGAAGTAGAAAATATGCATAAATTAGAAATTTTGTGCTGTGTATAACATTTTCACTCGACATTTTGAACAACCTGAATGGCCGGATGTCCAAGTTTCAATGCATCTTTCACAGCCAAGTACTGATTCACAACAAGGACTCACAACAACCGCTGGCTGTATGACAAATATTGACAAATAGTGCACTCAGAGCAGTCTTAACAATCTCCTTAACAATGGCATTCTGTTCTGCACGTGCAATGAAAAAAATTTGCATTAAGTCTGTTTCCAACACATTTATGCAATTTCTGCTGGATAGCTTCTGTCCCTGCCATGTTCACTACCTCTTCGATATCTTGCATGTTAATATCTAATAAGAAAAAACAGGTTATAAAATACATCACAAAATGTTTCCTCCAAAGCCTTCCATTTGTATGGTTTTGAATTGATATCAGAGTTGAATACCACTCAAAGAATCATCCATCACTCGATTTCTTGCCCTACAGTAACATGTGGAAGTTTGGGAATTTTGACTGTGATTCTCCGTTAATGCATTTTCCATAAACAACAGGAAACGTGATTTTGTCTAGTCAGCTTCCCTGTAAAATACCTAAATGTTTGTTTTCAATTGTTAATAATTAATACCCGAGATACCAGGCAGTTGGGTTCTTACAAATAGATCACTTAAGAATTATCAACAGCAATAATTCAATGCAAAAATTTTGGACTTGATTGTCAAAAGGAACTGGTGGAGATATTCTTAAAGAAGTTTAATTGCGGAAGACAAAAGGAGCCCGCCACCTATTCTTCGTCAGTGGCACTCTTTGAAGTGTATATATAGCTGGAGTTTTTCTTGCTCTTTTCACATTCCTGTGTTTTACTGAGTAATATGCATGGTATGAATAGTTGATGGCCTCGAAGGTCCTTACAGTGTTGTTCAATCCAGTTTTCATGACCCGCAGTGAAAGGCATTCACCTAGATATGAAAGTGGTTTCACACACACCTGCTGGCCAATGGCTGCTGCTAGTTTTATATCATACCTTGAAAACGTGCGTGTCGTCTACTTCTTTACATTGTCTATAGAATAGACTTTACGAGATGCTGATTATCTGTGAAAGATAGACATTGTATTGAAAAAGTTCATTAACATTTATTAACAGGTCATGAACAACCAAACGGTGAATTTAAGGATGTGTTCCCTTGGTTCGTCTGCGGTGTAATTTTACCAGAGAGTTGACTGACGCTCCACTTTGTTCCGAATTGAGCTGATTTGCCTCGTAAGATCTTTATTGGCCGCAGTGTTGTCCCACGTCTTGTATCTTGCGTCCTAGTACAAGTACCATCATTGACATGGACTCCTTCATTTCTCTAGCATGTCTCCTTTATTATTCTTTCTATGGATTTGATTTCTTTGTGCTCCTTTTGGGCAGTGCGCCAATCGGAGGCTTGAACTTGTTTGTGGCAGACTTTTCTGCGGGTTGCTTTTTGTCTTGAGTGTTATGAGTGACATCCTCAACTTCATTGGTCTCTAGAAGGCCATCAACATTGATTGTTGTAACAGCTATTGTAGGTACAGGCAAGACTATAGTGTCGCTTCTTTCGAATCTCTTCAACTACCATGGAGGTTTGTGAAGCAGTGAAGTAAAATGCTGTTGCAGTTGTTGAAATATCCCTTACAGCCATTGATCAGAACAATACACGATGCACAATTTCGATTATTTGAGCAATTGCAATATTAATCTTATTATTTATAAAATTGCTTTTAGTATATGGTTGTCAATTTAGCTTTTCTCTTGTTTCTATCATTTCTCTATGTATTATGTGAATTTTTGAAAAAGGCCTGGCATGTTATTACAGTGAATCACTTTTAATACAGTCATTAATGGGCGAAAAATTTGGCCGTATTAACGGGGTGGTCTCATTACCAGAGTAGGGTCAAATTTCATGACTTGAGGGTTGTAATGACAAATACACCAGGAGTACACTGCACATTGCATTCACTGTAATGTTCTCATTAATAAACAACCAGGATGTGGATATTGCATACAAATGATTGAAAAAAGTTCTTAATTTCGTTGAGTACACGAAACTCTTAAAATTCAGCTGTAAACCACCACAAGTGCATTTTAAGTGTACTGTAGTCCCAAAAACAGCACTTGAATATGCTTAGATTACTAGATTTTAAAATTGACATGTCACAAGCAAATCTCAAACGAGTGGCTGTATTAGTGGGGTAAAATTATACGGGATTGTACTGTTTGGGATTTTAAAATGTGGCCATTGGCTGTATTAATAGATGACCCCATTAACAGAGTTTTGGTATAAGAAAAATGTATGGCCATTATGTCGGGCCACACAAGGGCCATGAACATTCTGTTCTTTTCTTTTCTTATCTTCATTTTTCCTGGCCTATGTTATTTTTATTTCTGTTTAACTTGATCTATTTCGGATGTTGATTAAATTTTAATTGCTGGCCTAAATATAGGGTGGCCCATAGGGTAAGCCACAGGTAGCCCACAGGGTGGCAGTGAAGTAATGCATAAGAGATGGACAGTGGGACAGGCGGCCTCTGGATTTTGTAAAAACTTCTTGTACCAGAGTCTTGTACCAATAATTATAAATCATCAGCATTGATTAAAATGATAATTCACGTCAATTAGTGTATTGGGATTCCATAATGCTATTCTTGCCCGTGTTTTTCATTGTCGAGAAAGACAAGGGGGCAAAGTTGTTTTAAGAAGAGTAGCAAATCATCTGAGCTTAGAGAGTGAAAATTAGGATATTTGTGACTGTAAAGTCCCTTTGAGTCACATTCTTCTGAAAGAAACATCTGAAATTCAGGCTACCATTATCTCACGTTTTACCACAACCATGAAAGCCTTATGTTATACCGGTAGGTCATGAAAAGAACAAATGTAACTATTAGTTTTGCTAATATTAGAACATCAAGGTCAACATACTACTTGCTTTATGATAAATCTCACTCTAAAACAAACACAACTATAATTCCATATTCAATTTTGTTACAAATTTTGGCTTCACAAGCTAAAAAATAGGAAAAATAGGAGGTTTTAGTTAAAAAATAGGAGAAAATAGGAATAGGCTCAAAAAATAAGAAAAAATAGGAACTGGACACCCTGTTGGAAGGAAATTTACCGTTTTTCTTTGTTTTACCTTGTATTTGAGGGCAATTTCCAAGTACAAGCCCCCGAAGAGGCTTATATTTGGAGGGGCGTTTTAACAGAGGGTTTTTTGTGTTACGAGTTTGGGGGGCTTATATTTGGAAGGGCTTATACATGGAGGGGCTTATTTTCGGAATTTTACGGTATATTTTTTCTGCTCAGCAATGCTTTATTGCAACATCTGTTCCAGGATCTTCACTGACCAGAAATTTGCACAAACAGCCCACAATAATGAAATCTGTATATCTTTTATTTAATTATCATTAGCTAGTGAATGACATTGTTCTGTCATAGGTAATATGTATTTTTGAAGTAAAAATGAGTTTTAATTATCTTTTGTTTAGGTCATGTACCAATTAGGAGAGCTGCCCTCCAAAAGCTACATCATGGATATGCAATAGCTGTGACCAATGATGCTATAAAACATACTTAGTCTTGAGGAAATGTACAGGAAATATGTAACTTTTCTGCTCAGGAAGCTCATTTTCAACATTCTTCTCTGACGATGATTTTACCTTTAATTTGTGTACTAAGATGCATAACATGAATGATAAACAAGTGCATGTAAGCCTATTCCTTTTGATTCCCTCTTCTTTCTTCTTCCCTTGAAATTGGCAACTCTGCATTACATAAACATGCACCAGCAACAAAAGTAGTTTTTCTGTATGTCTCACTTATTACCCAAGCACATTGGCAAAAGTGTACAGGCAGCCACAACATCCTCCTCTTTTGTTTCCATTAGCCCCTAGGATTCGTTTACTGTCAACTTGGTTGATTGTGAATCCTTTTTCATTTGTTTAGAGGTAAAAGATTTGTTGAACTTCATCGGTGGAATATTCAATGAAGACGAATTTTCTGTAAATTCTAGATCTCAGTCCTGGATTGACATCAAGAACCTTGTCCATTTTCTTGTCATATCCAGCAAATATCATGATGGGATAACCATCCTCCATTACGGCCATAAGTTCCTCAATTGCCGCTTGGCCAAAATCTTCACTTGGTATAAGGTGATAAGCCTCGTCCACAAACAAAACCCCACCCCAAGCTTCATTAGTATTGGCACGTGTTTTTTCCGTAGTTGACCTGAGGTATTGGCCAACTAGGTCCGATCTTTGCAACTCCATGATTTTGTTTCTTTTAATCTTCCCAATGTTGAAGAGCAGCTCTGATAGTAAAGGCACGCTAAATTTGAAAACTGCGAGTTTCGATGAACTCATTCCCTATTCATATTTCGTCTTATTTCTCAAAATAATAGAAGCCAGTAGCCGAGGCTCAATATTTTTAAATTCAAACATGACCCTAAGGCTTTCTGGTCATTTTTTTACTTTATAAATAGATAAATGTAGACTGTTAATCAAGTATTATATATATCAGTTATATATATTAAACCATCTACTACAAAGTTTGAAATCCCACTTCTCCAGGTCAATATCTTCTGGGAATCTGGCCTTGATATTGTACATTATCTGGTTCTTGTGCAAGCGTAAGGCACATATCATGCACTACTTCATATTCATGAGCATCAGTTTCTGTGGATCAAACAATACTCTTTGCAAGAAGGAATAAACATCCATGGCTTTCGTTAGGTTCTTTCACTAGTTCTTCTGTGAGGTGTGCTGCAAAAACATCATCCACATACCTAAATAGCCTCCACAGGTGGACTGGCAGTCCAGGCTTCTCTATGGAAATAAAATGTGATGTTGCTGTAAATTATAAGTGAAATTTAATCTACAAAAACTACACAGAAAATTTTCACTTAACAGTGCACTACTGAAGGGAGATCTATCAAGTGCTTCTGCCCTCTACTTGGAACATTTACCTCTTGGTCTGCGAGTCTACAAGAGAAGGTGGGAATAAGTGAGCTAGATTTTAGAACAACTTAGGCTTAGGCTGAGGTACGTAGTACAGGATATAGCCAAAAATACGGAAAGCAATGGATCATGGCACTCTCGGCTCAAATGGCTAAATGTCCCTAGCAATAACCTTGGTGAAAAAATTAAACCTGATATGAATCGTTCCTTATTTCTATTAAAAAAACATACTCCATCATCTCGACTTAGGTGAAATCCCATAGTCCTATTTCCCATGCTACAACCAGTTGCAAAAATGATGAGACACTCCCACGGAAAAACGACCTTTCTTGCTTCAAATCGCTCCTGGTCACAGGTTTGTATTATATAATACTGACCTCCCTTCTCCCTCCCATTCAAAGTTGTTCCTCCAGGTTTTGAGTATGGTCTTGTATTGCTAGCAACTTTGATAAGGTGTGGAGGGGGGATCACACGCACAAGATCATGGACAGGCCATTTATACCAAAATATGGTTCAGTGTCTCAAGTACTTTTGCAACTGGTTGTCTCATTTAAGGTTTACTTCAACAAGCGATTTCCACGTCTTAAATTCCCAAAACGAAGACTATAGCGACATAAATAAATAGAATGGCACTTTGTGTTGCTTTTCCCAGCCGATACATCATTGTCATTGATAGCAAACTGCCTAAAAATGCGCTTAAGAATGTAGTGACTTGTAAATTTTGCCTCAGTTTTGTTGTAGCGCATGCACCATTATCTACCGTGACATAGCTTAAAGTTTTGCCGTTGTAATTAAACTCTGAAAAGTGCGAATGCATAATAACAGCATAATTTTCCTTTTCTTGGTATTTAGAGATACTATAGTTGCGAATAAAGCTGCCAAACCTTCATTTTCACCCCTGTATCTGTAACGCAATGACATTTGATATGCAATGGCGCTATGTAATCGGTATACCGCGTGACTTATTTTTCAACATCGTTGTTAAAGTAAATCCGTTCAGTTTTTTTTATCTACTACGGTGAAAATAAGATGGTTATTAAAGTCCGTTAGAGCTAGAGAGCAGCAAAAGTTGTGTGCTATGTTAATTTCTATTTTCTGACGGTCTACCATCATCCACAGTCTACCAGACTGCAACAGTAAGAAATAGAATATATTATTATATTATCTCATATGATGGTAGACCATGTAGACTGTGTAGACCATTGAAGCATGTAAATTCCTGACATTGCTGTGCTGGAAAATTGCTTTTCTTGGGGACAGTGTCTTCCTTTTTGCAAAGAAATAAATTTCCTTACCAAGTACAAAACTACAAAGCCACGTTATATGCGAGCTCTCGCGACTATGTTACTGAAATACGCGCATGAATTTTCATTATCTGATGCCTATAGCCACACTCGGGCTTCAGAATCGAAACAAAGTTGAAAGACGACCAAAGGGTAAACACAAATCCAAACTTGTGTTAAGTAAAGTAAAGTCGACAACAGCTGCTTTTTAGCGTAACTTTTCTTTCCTGTAAATGGCAGGCGATAAAAGAGGAACCACGTCCACGTACTTCATCGGAAACAACAACAAAAAGCTATCTCCTTGATCTAGCGGGGCATCTTACGTCACTTTCCTTCCGTAAATAAACATCTTTTAACTGAGTTTGAAGAAAATGTATTATTTTTCGCATCTCTGTAGTGTTTTAGGACCAAAACCCCTTTCGTTGCAGCTTACTTAAGATGGTGTGGCATCTTTTGCCACGTGCTTCCTTTAAAAGCCCAATTTCTTGCATATTACCACATAAACAAAAGGGCCAACAACTGCCGTTTTTGTCTCGCCATTTTTAAACAGGCAAACCGACAAAAATGAAATACTGTTTTTTATAACCACCTCCTTAGGTGCTAAGAGTGCACCACGTTTTACCCCGTTTAATAATCGTGCACCACGGCTATAGGGGTATGAAGGACTCAGACGACCAGTTGCAAAAATGATGAGACACTCCCACGGAAAAACGACCTTTCTTGCTTCAAATCGCTCCTGGTCACAGGTCTGTATTATATAATACTGACCTCCCTCCTCCCTCCCATTCAAAGTTGTTCCTCCAAGTTTTGAGTATGATCTTGTATTGCTAGCAACTTTGATAAGGGGTGGAGGGGGGATCACACGCACAAGATCATGGACAGGCCATTTATACCAAAATACGGTTCAGTGTCTCACGTACTTTTGCAACTGGTTGTAGCTTGATGCTAATGTTTCGGGGTATTTCTAATAATTCGGCCCTTTTATCGACACCTCAACCTCGGACAATCAAGGCCAATATATCTGAATTATTTGAAAAAGATTGATAATGCCACGAGCCAACATAAGCAAACAGAATAAACTGACAGAAATGTTACCTAAAATTAGCTACAACAACCTACAATCCTGAACAAAACGTTTGCGACACTTAGTCATTTCCACATGATCTGTGCACTATCCAATCATCCCCCTCCCCCCTGGACAGTGTTGGGTGTTACTGGCCAAAAACTTTGTTTAGGGGGGAGGAGGAAACCGAGGCATAGCCGTATTGACGACTGTAAATTGACAGTCACTCCCCAATTTCCTACCAAAAAGAGGAGGGGGTAAGAGAAGTGTTCCAAACCCTTTTGGCCAGGATTGTCCAAAACATCAATTGCTCGCAAGGGTCTCTTTAGCGGTATGAAAACTTGTCTTTGGAAATATTTGTAATGGTTGAGTTTATGACATGTTTTGTAAATTGAAGTAGGGAACTGGAGCTCACTCAGTGTTTTCTAAAAGATGAAAGGTCACAGATTGCTTGTACACACTGTGTCTATATGTCAAATGAACACTTCATGAAGTGCTATTGCAGTGAAAATACGGCATGCATGTAAAACAACTGAAGTAACCCTACTTCTTGTATGGTAAAATACCATTGAAGGGCATTTATTTGGAAACTCTGTCAAAGGCACAGCAGATAGACTGGTCGAACCGACGACAATAGCAACAGTTTAGCATCTCTCATTTGAAGTGGTAAAGGTGGGGGCGAAAATATCAGCTGAAGCCAAATCTATGGCTCTGCTATTGCAAAAAAACTCAGCTAGGCCATTAAGCTATCGGGAAATTGCCAGGAGATGCAAATTGTCCAAGTCCAAAGTGCACCACGTATGCTGTTGCAGAAAAGCCAAGCCCCAAAAACAACCTGACAAGAAGAAAGGAGGGAGGCCAAGAAACGTTAACAAACGTGGAATAAGAGGATTGATTCGTACTACTGAAAAGGTACGTAGGGACAACGCAAATTTCACTGTAAAGCAGCTAAGGGAGAACGCTGGAATAAGTCACTTGGCAAGCAGAAGGATGTTTTGGTGTTACCTTAATGAGATCGCTCACTGAGATTGAAGTATGTGTAAAACATGAAGCGAAAGCTCAAGGAAAGTCCTGATTTTTGGAGCAAAGATGTGGCTTCTAACTTAGATGGAGTGTCCTTAGTTTACAAAAGTAATCCATTGAGCATAGCCAAACAACCAAAACCCGGATTTGGTGACGACAATCCGAGGGATTAACTGTAACAGCTAAAGGATCCAAAGATCTTGCGGGAGACAAAAGACTACATGCTTTAGTAGCTATAAGTTATGGCAAAGGTGTTGTTCTTCGTGAAGCCTATGAAACGATGAACGGTAGTTTTTTTGCTTCTTTTGTAAGAGAAAAATTTCCTAGGTGTTTTGTAAGAGCAGGTAGAGAGAAACGTCGTCTTTTTGTAATGGACAACGATCCATCTCAGGTTTTAAACGCCACAAAATTGGTGTCGAAGACATCAATGCTGAGTTCCACCAAATTCCACCAAATTCATCCTTGGAGCCCGTGCTTAAATTCTATTGAAAACATTTTCCATATTGTTAGGAAGATGCTAGAACAAGAGGCCATTCGTCTTCAAATAGAACACGAAACGTTTAATGATTTTAAAACCAGAGTGATGCGATGTTTTGATTCAATACCTACAGATCTCATACATCGCATGAGAAGCATGCCTACGCCAATCAAGCAAATTATTGCTTCAAAAGGTGCAAGAATCGAGTATTAAATGTAAACTCGACAAGTGATGTTAGTGAAACTTAAGTATGTTTTTGCATTAAAGAAAGTCCATGTGAAAACATTCTGCGTGGTTAATGACCATCATCTCAGTGCAATAAATTTGCGATGCTCCATTGTCACGCAACACATTTCTCCGCTGGTAAATTCTCATTTTTGGTCTTTAGAAGAGGTACCACTGTCTGTAAAATATTTGTTTACTTCTATAAAACCAAACGTTTGTGCTATTCAAATGTGGCTTACTTTCTCAAATGAACATCTTCTTTGGTGGTTTACAACAGTCCTTCACTGTAATGGTGGTAAAACACTTTCCTATGAATAACTCTAATTTAAATATGCAATGGAGCACTGAGTATTTTCTAACTTTTCTCCTGGTAAGAGAAATATTGTCTCAAAGACCTCGAGAAAATAACTTTTTCATCAAAGTTTTGTTTAACTTATTGTTAAACAGTCTACCTCTGGTTAAAAAAAAGAAACATTTCTTATGGAGCACTGTTGAAAATCTGTCATGTCCCCTGGGTGAATTTCTTAATGGAGGTTAGGGAGATAAGAAAATATGTGGCGGTTTCATTTGATATCGATAATAAGTTTCTCAAAACATCTCGGACAGGGAGTGAGACATACTTGATCCTTTTCGGGAATTTGCTTCTAGAAGTGAAAGCATCGCCAACAGACTGACATCATTTGAGTGTTGGTCTGATCAATGGACCCACCCTTTACTAAGACTAATGGAGTGTCTGCCGTGGCCAAGAATGGCGTGTCCCTTGTGAATTCAATGTCTTTTCGGTGCTGGAAGGTGAACGACATCACGTTCTAACATTTGCAGGAAATCTGAGCAAGGAATTATAGAAGCGCTCCAGCAAAAGTCGTTCAACACAATAATCTCCGACTGTTTGGCTCTCATCCAAGCAAAAGTACCCGTCGCTGGGTTACAGAAGGCTTTCTAGATACATCTGAGAGGTGTTAAAATGAAAGTTTTTCCTGCATTTGCTGTTCTGTGGACATACATGTTGCAATATTTTCCCCTTCCTTGATGAAGCGCTATGTAAACGGAACTACAGAAATGATTCAACAAGATGCCGTTGTTTTCAATCAAGGTTGTCATGTACCATAACCACCCCTCGTTGCATTCGCTAGCACATTCTCCTTTGTAAGCTTCCTCAAGCAAATCCAACTGACCTTTTTTACTTGTGGCAAGTTGAGCTTCGGCCTCCATAAATTCTTTAGCCAGTTGTAATGCATCCTCAACGGCTCTTTGACCTCTGTTCGCAATGAATTCAGAAAGATTACTTTTTCCCGCTCTATTTTGCTGAACCACTAACGCTACCAATTCTAATCACGAAGTGATGTCGCGAGACGGGATTAACTGTGCTACATCATACACCAATAACCGTTTTCGTTCTTTCTTCTTGCCTGCTTTGCTTTTGGTTTGTTTTCCCTTCCTCTTCCTTGTGATTATAGCCTTTTCAGTTCGAGGCTCAGATGGTTCTCTGAAGATAGCGCCTCGTTGTCCACGTTTACAGTGTATCTGTACGCCCCGTACGAAACGAGCAGCGCTGCTGCAGTGCTGCAGAATGGCTTCAAGAAGCACTACAAAGAGCTGTAAAAGCGCTGGGCTGCAGCAGCCGCAAATTTTGGCTGCAGTGGAAAGCCCTTTGACAGCGATGAACAGCGCTTTTGCAGTGGTGCAGAAAATTCCCGAATCACGATCAGTGCTGCAAAGTGGCTTTGAAAAGACAAAGAATGTTGTTACCGGTAATGGCCTAGGCTCCACTAATACAATAATCACGATACATGGTAGAGGAGTTGACAAGGCCTTAGTAGCAGAGTAAAACCACTAGAAAGTCAAAATGCAACTTATACTTTATTAGTATCCACGCGTACATGTTACAAAAGCACGTGACATAGAACAAATCTGCAACAGTCTCGCTTTGTAAATATTTAGCAATCACGGTCACTCATCTGAATGTAAAACATCCATTAACATGCCGACATTGAAAATTATCTTTTTAAAAAATAAAGAGAATAACAGCGATTGTTCTACATAAAGTTTACACGGCCAGCAGGCAAATGATATTTTGATTAGTTGCAACAGGCTAAGCTGGACATTGCTCACCTTGACGTTTTGTCCATGATCCACGATCTTCTACACTTTTTTCATGAAAGAAATCAACCCAGTTTTACTTTGGTCGTCGTTAAATTTTACAATGGACTAAGGAACGAACATTACCACAAGAGTATAAGAATCTTGTAAGTGCGAACCCCATCTGAGATTCTTGTATCTGTGTTGCTTGCTCTGGTTCGATTCATCAATACTTAGTGTAGAAGTCACTCTTCAGGGCATTGTTTGCAAATACGTTTGAGCTGTTCCATCCAAAAACTTCAACAGAACTTCCATCTCGAAACAGACTAGATGCAAAAAAACTTAGAATGTTTGCGCCTTTTATTCAACGGGTCGCAAATGTTTGGGTGACCCGTGTTTGTCTAGAGATGTAATGGGATCTCATGCAAAAGGACCGACCAATTAGATTATGGCCTAGAATGTCTCCAGGGAATAAGATTCCCACATTCTCCGGTCACGAAATGAAATTTATTGAAAGCATAGGATTTGGAGGTTTATTCTATAGTTGATCTTCTTTGCGCACAAGCTTACTCACATTTCTTAGAGGTACAGTCAAAGTTTTCGCGTTATAAAAGCCGTAATCTGTGCCAAGGCTTTATCTGACGATTCATGTTATTGGCGCTCAAGAAAGTCAGATCGACCGCAGCTGAATTGTAGCGTTACTGCAGCTACTTCGCAGCGTTTGAAAGTTGGCAACTGCGCTGCAAAACTGCTGCCGAGAGCTTCAAAGAGCCTTCAGAGGCTGCACAGCGCTTTTGCATCCCGCTGCAACTTGAATGAAGCTGTTGTTTGGCTTCTAAAAGGCTGCTGAACAGCTGTAATTTAGCTGTACAGCTATTTTGAAGCAATTTTGTGGCGCTGTACAGCGCTGCAAGTTTCTTACGGGGCACTGTGATAAGTGCTATGAAAAGCACTAAAGTTCACCTGAATATGAACCCGTATGATACAGAAGATGTTAAAACAGCGTTGCTTTAGCGACTTATTAGCGCTGCAACGAGCGCTGCAGAAAGGTTGCATGAACGCTGTTTTCCGTTCCCTGCAGCAGTGCATTTTGTGCCTGCGTTGATGCTGCGGTAGCGATACTGAGAGCTGCAGGAGCGCTGCCGTAAAGATGCAAAAAAATAGCCACACAAAGCCATAGGTCGATAAACAGCTTTTATGCAGGGCTGTGCAGCGTTGGTGAAGCACTGCAAAGAACAGTCGCTGTGCGCGATTGCGATTCAATCGATAATTTAAAAAAAATCAATATCTGGATATGAGGATAACGAATCCCGTGCTTACCTGTAGTCCTTCGATCGAAGCGCAGTCCATTTCATACGACTTCTTAGTAATAACGTGTCAACAGCAATGCCAGAACTAATGTCCTATAATGACTTAACGACAGACACAAATTTCCAACCTTTAATGTATTAACTCACTGATTGAATGCACTCTCTCATTTGACCAGTCACATGTTTTGAACATACAACTTTACTTAACGATACATGAAGTGTCCCTCTAGTTACGTGGTTAATCTGACAATTTCGTGTTCCACGCAATTAAAAACATTGAGGAGCAAAAAAAGTAAAGGCAAATTCTAAAAATTTTTTACAGTGTTTGAATCTAAAGCCTTCATGACGACGTAGGTAGCTTGCACTCACGTCGTTTTTACTAGACATGCTGAGTGTATTCAAAGTGCTGTTATTTATAAATGAAAATCAGTCAGGTTTAACGCTTAACGGCAAGATAACACCACAAAAACATTTTTAAACTAGCTTAGAGTGGAATGACCTAGAGTGACTTCACAAAACCCGTGAAACAAAATTAAGCAACATTGTTTAATAGTTAAAAATAAACGAAACAAAACAATGGAATTATAGTGTCCATGGTGTTTAACGGTTTCTAAATCAGTCTAACCTGTGACATAGCATTAAGGCAAATAGACCCTATCATATTAGACACTCAGTATATACTAATTCCATTTTTTTACGGGTTTTGCGAAAGCAATCTAACATCCTGGACATCCTGATCACTGATGAGTTTATTCCTTTTTCAATCTCTGTTTCAACCGCCTTTCAACAGTTATACATTTATTTCGTATAATTCATCCCCAATCACACATGGCTTCCTTGCTCATTTTGCCTCCTTTTACCCATAAAGAATGGCACTTAGCATACACTAAAATATAAAGGAAAACATTGAATAAATAAAAAATACCTGAAATAAAAGCTTAACGCTAATGGCATTTGTATGACAGGACATAAACAGTTGGGAAGAAGAGAAAAAGCGAAAAACTGGGGAGAACCCATAGTAGATCATAATAGATAAATCGATTTCTTCTGTCGTTAAACTGAGATTTCACTTTAAGGACAGTTTGCAGAGTGCTTTGAACCCCGGGGCTTTGAACACAACCACACTGTTTTTTGTCAGTTCACGTTTATCCTAGAATGACTGATATCTTACCTATGATTGCATGGACAATCCTCTGATCCAGCACATTCGCTTATCGTGTTTAGCCCAACTTTATTGTAAAGGAACTGTCTTCAGAAGTAGTCGCGTCATCATGGCAAATTTTCTGAATTCTGGCGCTCCCAGATGTAATCTCCTGCGTTAGACTCGGGGAAAATTGGCTGATTTATACTTTTTTAATGTCACCGTAGCATTAAATGACAAAGAAATTAAATCAGCTCTTATCATTCGCGTCCGAACTAGATAGTTATATGCATCCATAGCTCTAACTATCCCTTTTAAGACATTTCCTGCTTTAATTTGTAATGTCGTACAACACAAAATGTATGTATATCTTCTCACCTCCACTTTTCACTATCTTAGTCTCCCACTCTTTACGCTCAGCTTTTAAGGTAGCTGAAGCTCCCTCTTCTCTACTGTCTTTAGGAATCTTCGATAGTGGCATGACATTAAAGTCTTTCGTCTCTACCAATACACTATGGCATACTTGGTAGGACTTTTTACCTTACTCACTTTAGAGTTGACGTTCTTCATTCTTTGATGATTCCAGGGTTAAAAGCTCGCTTGCAGGATGTTGAAGAGACATAGTTATTTCGCTATAAGCTACAGTGAATACAGTTTCAAACGGTAACAACCAAAACAGATCGATCGATGATTTTCAGTTCAAATTGAGCGCGCAAACAGAGAACCACATCGTTTGGGGTCACATGGTATTCCAAAATCTCAATTACCGTGTCATTCTGGGCCAATAGGATGCAAGGGTTCGCTATTTACGGCAAGTAGATGTGGTTTCCAAAGAGAATGGTTCACTCAGGTCGCTTATAAAAATAACAACCTGATGCAACATATTCCTGTTTTCTGTTAGCCTTGGTTAATAACAATAAATGATTCCAACTTCTGCATGTAAGGTCAAGGACAAAGAAGTTGATTTTGACTATGACATTTTGTATGAAGTTGAAGTCTCCTTATAGGGAGCAAAATTAAACAGTTGGAAGGAAAAGCTAAACGTCAATCAAACACAATTCGCCACTGATAGTTTGAGTTATGAAGAAAATACCTTCCATAGTAATGACATTAATTCAGCAAAACTCGCCAGCTTTGAGATAAAAATCTCAGTGCTTCTTTATTATTGAGTAATCATTCTATTACACCACTCTAACCTGGAATGACCTATCTATGTAAAAAACTTATGTACAGTCCTAGAGGTGCACCTTACTGACCTACTATTTCCACAAAGGGGATTTGCGTGCTCATTATTAAACCTGCCTGTCAACACAGTGCATTTTCGTGGCTCATCCTTATCTCACTTGCAAATGTTGCATGAGCACGTTCGTGACCCAAACGAACCAAGACTTTCAGTTTTCATTTTTTGAAACTGGGGACATCGAAAAGCCCAGTTGTCTGGTCTCTAGTATTACAAAAGGAATTTCCCAGTTAACAGAAGCTGACGTGGACAAAACAACAAGCGATTTATTCCAAGTCACAAAGCAACAAGTACAACAGATCGCAGAGCCAGTTGAACTTCATTTTGACTGCAGCGATAATGAACATGGTTTGCAACTGAAACGTTCTTGTGTGAGTGATCCATCTGATGATGATGGTGATGATGATAATGATATTACAGACTATGAAAGTAGCGATTACTTTTTAAAAGAACTTGTTACTCCTTAGCCTGCGAACCGCAGACGTATTTCCGGTCGTCGCTTCTCTCCCTCCGAAAAATGTCAAGGAATCTGGATCTCAGAAAGAATACACACCTATACATTGTATGTAAAAATTATATTAAAGTTATAATTCATGGCAATTTGTAAATACTGCTATAATTCAAAAGACTGTCTCTCTACTTTCACTTCAGTCATATTTTCATTGCTGCAAGATCAGATTAGTCTGCGTCGCAGACAGGCTAAAAATCCTTGATCTATAAGACTTTGAGGTCTCAGTGACAATTTAAAGTAGACAGACAGACCAGATGACAGAGATAGTACAGAAAACTCAATTGATCCCAGAAATAAAACAAGAACTTTTTAGGCACACTAAAAAGATGGGTCTTAAAAGTTGGACTTAAGAATAACATTAAATTTCATTCACAACACTGTAGCGGGCAGCAATAGAGAGGGTAATAAAGATTGAAAAACCTGCACAGTGTAGTACTTATAAATGTTAATTTAAAAATTTTAAAACGGATGCTGTTATTGTGAGTTAATAAAGCGATCCAAAGCACAGTACGATTTGCTTTAATCTCACATGAAAAACACACTTTGAAACGCATAGAATTCAAGACTCGATTCGACGATTACGACCAATGCTTGCGATAGAAACTATAGTTAAGCGATAATATATGAGCTTATCTGTTTACAACAGTAAGTACTTGAACTTCTGCATAGCTTGTATTAGACTTGTACCACAAGATAAGCTGCATGACATGTACGGTTTCGAAAAGTAGGTACAGGAAGGTTATTCCTCTTGTTGATGATATCTCTGCGGTGTTCTCGAAAATGGTCTGCCAACCTGCATCCAGTGTCCCCAATGTACACTATCGACGTACACTTGGTGCACAACAAGCAATAAACTATGTGTTCAGTGATGCAGGAAAAATGTCCTGTGATGTAAACATGCCCTTTGGGTGTTGTAATTGTGGATGATGAATTAACATGGGGACATGTGCGGAAAACAGTCCTGTTACAAGGGAAAGTACCTGAACAGTTCTCCATTTAAAAATGGAACTGGAGAGTAAGGCCTTTTTCCTCGGGATATTTCACTGATAATCCAATCAGAACGATCTATTGTAAGTGCTATTAAGTGTGTGTGTGTGCTCTCTTCCTGGAGTGGTGCTTTCAACAAAGACACAAGAATTGAAAGTTTTCTTTCATGTTTTTGAACAACACAGATATGGCATGAATGCTTCTCTAAGCCTCAAAGCCAACACATTGATCATTTTTGGCTGCTCTGCGATATTTTTCTTGCCGTTGCTTTTCCGTTTGGTTTCTATTAAATAGATACTGCCTCTGCAGTATTGTCGTGGATTTGTATTTCATACTTTTATCAGTAAATAGTCACGCGTTTAACCTTTGCTACATTTGTTATGTAACTTGCGGTTAACATTCCATGTCCATATATGGGCATAAAGAAATGCTGAAATTATTTCCCTCTGTTATCTGAGGGGCACACAACGACTGTTTTCTGTAAAACATTAGTTTGAAGAAGCAAATATTACCTAAAAGTTTCGATAAGTCAAGAAAGGCTAAAAATTTCTAGATGACTGTTTCATCTTTCTAGTATGTTTTTGGCGTTTTTCTATTTAAGTTTTTAACAGGTTTTGTGTTACAACGGTGACCATTTCTGCCCGATAAAAATTGCAGAGAGGAAATGGAAAATCCACATAGAGTTGACATCTGTAGTGAAAATGTTAAAAACAATGAAAGAATAAACTTAACAGTTGCAAATCGCGTGCCAGTATGGATCATTTATTGGATTCAACCCTCACAGAAACATAATGCTTTTTTTTAGCGCTTTTGGAACAAAAAGGTGAGATAAGTACAGTATACAGTGGCAAAGGTATTCTAGTTTGTGCTTATTACGTGTTCATCAACACATACATTAAAGAAATGCCGTGACTATTTTGGAAAATGTGCTTACATCAGTGCGATGTATCTCGATTTGAAATGAAACAAAAGGAATGTTCTGCTTTGCTGCAGAAATGTATGAATAAAGAAAGGATATTTCTGCCTCAAATTCATTATCTCACGATTTCAAAAGCTACTAGTGTACATGCATGCATGAATTTGGAACGCGGAATTATCCAGCACCCCGGAATAAAAGAGGTTCTGATTCGTTTATATGCGGAATATTCCGCTACTTATAATTTTAAAATAGCGCTGATGTATAATGAATGAAATTTAAGCTGTTCAAATTAATGCACTCGAACCCCTCATGTTTGCTAGAAAATAAAGTGAGACTGCAATGAAAGAGTCAAAGATAAGATGGGAAAAAAAGATCTGTGTAATGCAGGCTTTCTTTTCCCAACAGCATAAATAATTGCGTATCTCACTGTCGTGATCTCCTGTGCTTTTATTTCTTCACCCCGCAATTTTAATATATTTATAACATTCATATATTCATCACCTCATTAACGAAGTTCCATTGCAACTTGAGAAAAGACTGTCGTTCAACAGATACTCGATGGTGGCTGGATTAAGGATAGTTTTTTTTTGCACTTACTGTTGAAAAAATAGCGTGTCAATTTTTGATTTTTTGGGGTCCAAAAATTCTCTCACATCTTCTGGCTTCGTATCCTAGCGCCTGTGAGAACATCAGTCGGCAGACAAACCACAAAACCCCTCTCACATAAACAAACTGACGGATTTTGTGTTAAGTTTATGGGAACGGTAACTGTATATCTCTATCTTCATTGTGTAAATGATCTTTTAACCTGATAGCAGATGTCTTATCTTTTATTTATTTTGAGATCGGAAATGGTGTGAAGTTAACGGTATGATAAGAGACTCCCTGATTGGCTCATACACGAGATATCCCAACATTCCAAAATATCACGTATCTTTGTCCCCATTTGATTGGGTTAGATGTGGGATGATCTCACACACTTAATAGCACTTACAACAGATCGTTCTGATTGGATTATCAGTGAAATATCCCGAGGAAAAAGGCCTTACTCTCCAGTTCCATTTTTAAAAGGAAGTTTCCATTTTTAAATGGAGAACTGTTCCTGGTGATTGGTGTGGAAGGTTTCGAGGTAGGCTGTTTCTGACTGATAGACCCTTCAGATTCTTGGCACGCCTGAAAGCCTTCAATGGTGGTTTATTAAAGATCTTGCTTGTCCTGCTATCCTCGCAAAGGATCCGGAAATTCCTTGAGATTATTTTCTTGACAACAAGGTTACTGGGAAGGAAGGTAGTGAGAAAAGGTACGCTGTCCTTAGCTATGTTGTTAGCAGCGACACTCTTCAAAATTTCAGCCCTTGATTTGGTCGATGCTTGTTCCCTTCCCCTCCTAATGAGGTCATTCAGATATCCGCGTGCTGCAAGAAAGATCTCCATTTTTGCTGCCTCAATGTCGAAGTCAGCGTCATCGCTACAGATCTTACGCACTCTGAGAAACTGACTATAAGGTATGGATGACTTACAACTGTAAGGATGGGATGAGCTGAAGATGAAGTAAGAGTGGCTATCCATGGCTTTGTAATGTATAGAAGTGGCTATGCGATTAGCTTGAGGCTTCATGCAGATATCCAGGAAAGGAATAGAGAGTGTAAACCTAGTGTGATTTGCCGATGACGACTTCCAGTTCCTCAGCGTTTGTCAACAAAGCATTGCTGCTGGTTAAGCATCACCGCATACACAGTTTCTAGCCGGTTATCGCGGTTGCGCGCCATGTATGTCCGTGGCTGAGGTCTTGTTCAGTTGTTGCTTGGAAGTTGGAGGATATGGAAGAACATGTACATCTCTGTTACTACTCATGGTATCTTGATTTATCTGTTTTAACTGCCAAACGAACATTCAAACAAGTAAGAGGCCCCAAGTTGGAAACATGCACCGAATATTACTAGTAACGCCGGTTCGTTCATAATTTTCACGGCCAAGGTAATAAATTGTTTTAAAGGAACCTCCAGTGATGTATTTTGCTTTCCAGGGTTTTAATTTTGAAGATCCGAAAGTCCTTATTTGGTATCTGCAGCGATGATGCAGCCTCAAGCATCGCTTGTATTCAGGTTGTCATATGAAGTGGTTTCAATGTTTATATCTAAGTCTCATTGCAGCTTTTAAGCAGCGGCCTGCAGTGTTGCTTTACTGCTGCTTTACCGTGGCAAAATTTTGCAGGGCTTTTGCAGTGCACGAAATGTGACGTTCTCTGCTTGAGTGACTCACGAACACTGCTTTACAGACGCTTAAGCGCTGTGCAACCATAAAAGTGTACCGCTGCAGCACTGCGGCAGCGTTGGGTCGTTCGTACGGGAAATTCCTGGTCCAGATAAGAGCGTACATTAACCCATCTAGTCTTCTTAGAAAGTTTTACCACCATGTTGTAATGGAAACTACAGTCTTGGTGAAATCATCACTATGCCATTCAGTGCAAACGACCCAGTGCAGGATATTGAACATAGTTTTAGTTTTAAACGCACAGACTTTTGCAATTGCAAAGCTCCCTCAAGAAGGAAATGCAGTCAAATTTGCCCGACTATAGGTAATTAAGTAAACCTGCTTCTGTTGTCGATTGTCTAGCCTTTCCATTTTAAAGATAACACTTGTTCTGTGGGCTCTGTATAAAGAGTGAGGTCATCAGGGAAAAGAACCGAGCACCCCCTCCCCCCCCACAAAAAAGAAAAACAATCATTTAAAGCTATTCATGGATTGGCACCAAGTATATCATAGAACTAATTAACATTAAGCCTAGGTCTATATATAATTTTAGATCAAATCAAAGTTTATTGCTAGACCCTCCTAAAGGGAAAATGCTTGTCACGTTGACAGATGACAGATGGTGACAGATCTTTCTCTGCTCCTGCCCCATATTTATGGAATAGTTTGCCGGCTGGATTACGTGATATTCAATCATTAGCTATTTTCAAATGTAAGCTGAAAACTTCTTTATTTCGTGCAGCTTTTACAATGTAACCTGTTTCACATTCACTTTATTAGTATTACTAATTAAGTTTATTATCATTAGAAATATTATATATTATTATTATTATTATACATTGTTAATATTCATATACATGTAATTAGTTTTGAAAATTTGAATTTTATCATAGTTTTTTTAAGTTGCTCTAGCAGATTTGTTTTTTCCTAACCTGTGTTTACCACAGATAACAGTTGTCAAGAAGTGCTGGCCTTTTTCTAAGACTGATTGGTTTTGCATGCCTTATGCACTACCAGCTGGATTTGGTCATGTATAATTAATACACATGGATACTGTTTGTTCTTGGTATGTCGTGGGACCTGCAGCACATTTTTGACCAAATGATAATTGGAATAAATAGAAACCCTTTATTTGTATCTTACAGACTGGGCAGGCTTTGAAACCCCCTCGTATACCATAAAGAAAATTTCAGGTGTCGATAAGATTTCATGGATGAAGTTTCTGTAGCAACCACGTTCCACCTATACATGTATGTATTAATAGCTGATTCAGTGACATCATTTAGCCTTTGAGAAGCTATTGTTTCGTAGTTACTAATGAGAAGCATATCATTGCCCAATTACCAATGTCCAGCAGTCAAAGCAACCTTTTTTATTTAGCTGTATCTCATGGATAAGGTGGTTCAAATAAGTAAATAAAAGACACCAAAAATCCCACACAAACAACACGTTTAAATGCCATAAATCAGATGATTCCAATCTGACCTCAAAAAAAGGAAGCCAAATAATGTGTAGTATTAAAAGGGTTAGTCCAAATAAATTTTAAGGGATACTGTACTATGTAAAAAATTAACATTAATCTTCCAAGAGAACTGTCTGTTTTTTGCACCTATTTTAACCTGCGTGCGAAAATTTGATGCTCTGATGCCCACCCACATGGTGTGTTAGTTCCCCTGCTAGGGTCCAGAATAATGATCTTACCAGAATTAGATTACATGTAGGCCTGAACTATAATTTAGTTGGTCCTGGTCTTCGACATTTGATAGTAGAAGTAAATAACGTAAATAATGGTGCTGTGATCTGTCAATGATTCCTTGTAGTTCTGCAATCTTTCTTTTGGACTCGTTAAGTTCTTTCTTGAGCTCTTTCCATCTATCTCCCTCTTTTTTAAGCTTCCACTCGAATGCCACAACTTTATTATGTGGCACTTTGGAAAGCTTCTCACTCTTTAAACAGCATTTGTAGGTTTGTCATCTCAATATTGAGCTTTTTGTAGTTGCTACAAATTAAGAAGGAGAATGTTGCTTCTCCATTGTCATCTTCATCGGCCCAGCACCACTGGGTTCCGTCTGCTAAACGGTTTTGGGTTTTCAGGGCAGTATGTTATTATATTTTTGGTAGCACAATACAGGAAGTAAGTATCTCTTCTCACTAAATTTTTGGTACTGAGACATTTTGTCATATTTGGTACCCACCAGCTCTAAGACTGTTTCTAGATTACGATCTGAGATAAGCTTTTGAGCGTCTTGAACTATGTGGTTTTCTTTAGAGCGTGAGGAGAATTTCTGTAATAAAAATCATTAATATCCTCAACACAGTAACTCCTTTTGTCAATGCATCATACAAGGGAGGCTCAAAGCATCTTGGCCCTGGGCCATCATGAACTATGGACATTGCAATTAACTCACCAGCATAAAAAAGTAATCACACGCACCCGATTCTCCACGAGAGACCTCACCTCATGCAATCGGTTGCATCCAGCTGCTGCCTCAAGTCATTGATTTCCCTAATCTTCTTCAAAGGCAAATAAGAGTAGTAGAAATTAACAATCATTGCAATAAAAAAACGGTCGAGCTGCCCTGCCATTAGTTGCAGTGTGGACAGCTATCCGCTTGGCCTCTATTACTGTGTTTTTAATTCCTTTTGCTTTTTGTTTGAACCTTTCTTTTTTTCCTTTCAACTCTTTCTCTTCTCTTTCAATTTCCTTTTTCCTCTCTTCAATCTCAATGGCTGCCAGGCAGCTCCTAACTTCTATTTCCTCTTCTGGGGATAGCTGTAAAAATGAGTAACCCACCTATAATAATCTGTCTGTTATTGTTAACTCATCTTACCCTGGTCTCTACGATAATAAAATATGATGAGCTCATCCTTTAAAACAAAAAGCATCCTATCTCCCGCATGTGAACAGTGTTGTGGAACCGCATGCACAAATATCAGTGCCATTCTTGGCCAAAGGGTGTTATATAAATTTCATAAATAAAAATACGGTACTACATAAATTTATATAACAAGGTAAAATGTTTATCAGCGGCTGGCATAATGAAAAGGAAGCACTTTATGTAATTTTTTTAATGAAAATACATAACTTTAAATTAAAATAAATCGTCCTAAATCTATATAGTATACACAACTTGATATTAAAATAAATTTTTTTAAAGTTAAGTTTTTTAACTATTTAGTCAATTGATTTATGCTTAAATTGATTTAAGCGTAAATCGGTTTAAGACTTAGTCATTAAATCAATTTAAGGTTAAATCGATTCAAGACTTATAGACAGTTAAGACTTATTTGCAGTTAAATCGTTTTAAGACTTAATCGAATGATTTAAGCTTAAATCGATTTAAGACTTAGACATCTATTAAGTTAAATCGATTTAAGACTTATTTACAGTTAAACTGATTTAAGCTTAAATCGATTTAAGACTTAGTCATCATAAAAATAATCAGTTTAAGCTTAGATTGATTTAAAACTTATTTAGTTAAATCGATTTAAGACTTAGTCGTTAAATCTATTTAGTATATACTAAAACAGTGGATAGTGTTTTTCGGGCGCTCTGATTGGCTACTCAATCAGTGAATATCCTGCACTATTCACTGATTCACCTCCAGTTCCTCCGAGTGAGAGACGCCAAACTCGCGTAAGTTGCAAAATGCCTTCCCGGTTTGCTGCCGTAACAAACTAAGAAATTTCACAACTAATCAAGCAAGCTATTTCCGAAATACATAAAGAAGGTGACGAAGTTCGGTTTGGAAGTTTTAACAGGTAAAGCTTTGTCTTTTTTACTTGAATAGTTATCGATAAAACCGGTGAAAAAGTTTTTTGTTTACAAATGCAAATTAAGCTTGAGTCCTGCGTTACTTTATTTAGTCGACTTGTTCATAAATAAGCTTAAAACTAAATTTAATAATCTTTTTTACAGAATTATTTTAAATACAAACAGAATTCACAACTCCTTTCGAAGAATCTTCCCTGCAAGAGCTAAACAAATGCCTTCAAAAGTTTTATTTGTCGCTAAGAAAAAGCGACGACCGCGGCCGTTCGGTCATCGCGCGCCAAAATTGGAATCATTGCCAACAGTAAATGAGTTAAGAATCATCATTTTGTGCTCAATTATCTCACTGTTTTAGTATATACTAAAACAATTATTCACCTCAGTGTCGGTGGCTAGTAGTGGATATTTACCTCACGGCTTCGCGGCCTCGGTAAATATCCAATACTAGCCACCTCCACTTCGTTGAATAATTGTTATTTAGTCGTTAAATCTATTTAGTTAAATCGATTTAAGATTTCGTTCAATTTGGTTTTGGTTCAATCGTAAGTCTATTTAAGGGTGCGTTTGATTGACCCTATTCCAGAATAAGAATACATTCCGGATTATTCCAGAATAGCCATTCCATCCTTTCGTCAATAAAACGATTATTCCGTTTCTGGAATAATGCCCGCAACATAACACGCAGACAGCGGTTTTCCGAAGGAAAATGCAAATTTCCGTAACATCGTGAACAGCAACATGGCGGCGACATTGAAGGTCATTGTTGCAGGTTTTGCAACTTTTGTTGAAGAATTTCTCGAGGAGGAATCTGTACAAGAGGAAGAAGATGTCTTAGAAGAGTTTCTGCCCCTGTTTTATGCAAATAACTTGTTGTCAGAGCGGCGTAAAGCGGTTCGCATCGAAGGTTATGCGGAAACTGTTGTTCTCAATTATAATTTGTCAGAGTTTCGCAGCCATTTTCACATTTCGGCGGACACATTTGAACAGCTTGTTGTAGAACTTGGAAACTGTCCAGAGCTTCCTACTGGCCCGCAGCACGGAGGTAGAGAGCCGATAAGTGTTGAGAAGCACTTGTTGATTACATTGTGGTTTCTTGGAAATCAAGAATCAATAAGATCAATATCAGACAGATTCAATGTCACGAAGAGCTCAGTATTTACACGTGTCAACAGAGTTTGCAAAGCGTTGAAAAATAACATCACTGGCCAGGTTATTGTGTGGCCGAACCAGGCAAGAGCTCAGGTGATCATGGAAGGTTTTCGTAAGCACAAAGGACTGCTCGGCGTAAGAAGTGCTATTGATGGATCACATATTCCTGTAAAAGCACCGCAGGAGTGTCCCGAGAATTACATAAACAGAAAAAATTTTCACTCAGTCAACTTGACTGCCATCTGTGACGATGAAATGCGCTTTCTCAACTGTTATGCTGGTTGGCCCGGTAGTGTACATGACTCAAGAGTTTTTAAAAATTCAGATTTCTATAAAACTGTCAATGACAAATTCCAAGATGATTCCTACCTCCTGGGGGATTCCGCATACACTTTGGAGACCTGGATGATAACACCCTTTAAAGATCGTGGCAATTTAACACCTCAGCAGCTGAGATTCAATTTCATCCATTCATCTACAAGAATGGTTATCGAAAGGGCCTTTTCCTTGCTAAAGGGAAGATTTCGCAGACTGAAATACCTGGACATGTTACGAATCCAGGATATTCCAACAGTAATAATTGCTGCATGCACCTTACATAATGTATGCCTTGACAGCGGTGATCAATGGGAAGACTTTATGGGTGACATAGAAGAGGAAGTTAATGGTTTTGAAAATATCTTGACTCCAGGTTGTCATGCAATTGCCAAGCGTAATGAGCTCATGCAGAATTACTGTTAAGTTCTGTTGCTGTTGTAAAAAATCTACTATCTGGTGATGGTTGAAAATTTTCCTTACACTTGACTTCTTGTCTGCTCTACCTGTAATAGTAATTTATATATATTAGGAACCGGTCATTATTTAGCGGGTTTTCTTTTTTGTAGTTCAATAAAGACACTTTAGTTCAAGAACGACAACAAAGTTCAATAACTACTACATGAGTTCAGAAACTGATACAAGCAACAATGTTTGTTTATTTAGTTAATATTAAGGAGGGGGTCCATCGGGACTGGGAGTGCGGGGCGCCGGCCCCTTTTTTTAGCATATTTTTTTTATTTTATGCATAATCGGACTGTACGTTATTGACAGGTATGTCAGGTGACATTGTTCATCCTTTGAAATCTTTTGGGCTTGCTTAGCATTGTCTCATCCTCCAGCTTGCTTAGTTTCATTCTCCACCCAACATAGCTTTGTGGCAAAATCCCAGAAGGCGTGTCTTGGCAAAGCCGTAGTCATCCCACGAACACAGGCAGCCCAATAATTTAGCCTCCTTGTTTTACTGTCTATACTGATAAATTATATTCCTCAACGCTCAGTCATTGTTATGGTTTATTGTAGATGGCTTTTTGCGGATAGATTAACAAATTCTCATTTAGTTATTGGTTATTGGTCCGAGAATAGGTCTACATTTGTATATAGGTTGATGGGTTCTCATTTAGTTACGGGTTATTGATTCCAGAAGAGAAATTTGTATTTAAATTACTTTGTTAATGCACCTGAGGTTTTAAAGTTGTATTCTATTCACATACATTCATATTCATGCTCAGTTCTAATAAGGTATGGGAAAAAAAGATTGATCAGCGGACTAAGCCAAGCTGGGACAGCTTGGCTTAGGAAGAGTTCAAGATACGACTCGCGCGATTTTTGGGCGGGACTGGGTGGGCCGTCCACCTCTTCGCGGCTCCGCTGAAAAACTGAGCAAGAATGGTTTATTTTCGCGCCAAACCAGAATTTATTATCGGTAATTACGTAATCGCACGTGAGACCGCTAGACTAGCCATGAAAGAGCCCATTATTGAATTATTTGAACCTCGCATATCATTATGAGTGTTGTGAATAGTAAAAATAAGGGGCTGTATATTCTTTTGCTAGTGGGGGAGGGGAGGGGGCGGGATTAGTTTGTGGTGTGGAAACATTTAATTTAAGAGATGCTGAATACGCGATATGGGATTATACTGATAATAGTATCTATATTTTTAGAGATGTTAGCATGTAATTCGGGGTTATATTGTCTATGTTTGTTTATTTTCTATACCTGGATTTTTGTATGTCTATAAATATCTTTTTTTATAATTTATCTGATAGGTTGCAAAATAAAGTGCTTCCTTGAGCGAGAAGGTTCTGTGGATGGTGAGGACTGATACTAGTGCATGGTGGTGAAGAATGTTTGCTGTGTTGGGTGAAGGGGGTGCCTGCCAATTGGAAGCCTGTACAGAACCAGTATGGGTGATAAATTTCACAGAGATAGTGGTGTAATATAGGAAAGCGATGGATGGAGACATAGGTGTGGATACAGTGGAAAAGGAAAAGATTCTACAGGATGCGAGAAATAAGTTGATTTGCTACATATTCAGGTTCGCCTCTGGACACAACTAACAAGGACTTCGCATGCCATTCCCTTACCAATAACAATTTGTATTAGAAAACTTGATTTGCATAATAAATTTTAACAAAGGTCATGCTGCTCTTTGAATCTCTTTTTATATTTTTTTATATTTTTTGGTTTCTGCCAAAATTTGGTTGGCCAAGCGGCCAAGCTGCCCCGCCATTAGCTGTTGTAGCTGGGCAGCCACCCGCTTGGCTTCTATGGTGGCATTTCTAATTTCTGTGGCTTTTTGCACCAATTTTTCTTCCTTTTCCTTCAGTTCTTTTTCCTTCTTTTTTAATTCTTTCTTCCTTTCTTCCGTCTCTATTGCAGCTAGGCAACTGCGGACTTCTAGCTCCTCCTCTGGGGACAGCTGCAAAAATGATTAACCCACCTATATAGCTTATCTTTTCCCGGACCGCACGATTATGTGATACGATGAGCTCATCCTTTTTAAACTGACACGGAAGCTTGGACTTTTAGTGTATTTTACCCAGACAGTAGTTTAAGACCACAATTGTAATTTCATTCTTGTTTTATTATAACAGGTGGAGGGGGAAGGGGGCTTCTACAAATGTAATAAATGTCCCTGTAATATACGTAATGATTGCCATTTGCACCAACCCCTTATAATGCTAAAAAAGCCAAAATAATTATAAGGGGTGAGAAATCAAATTTGCATTTACCTGTTATTGTACAAATCCTGCTTACTAGCCAGTCAAAAAATTGTGTTTTTTTGAACAGCTTGAATCATCCATCCAGAAGATGTCTCCATTTTCTGGAAAATAACATTCACTTATTCAAACTGCCCTGCACCATAATATGACAATGAAGGGAACAATATCTTTCATCAGAAAGAATCTACAAAGTCACCTTGTATGAACATTTGTTTGCTCCTGTAGTGCAGGCTTCCTCAGATTTGTCATTTACTCTTGCCACAATTATTGATGCCCCCGTATTATGGTAATTATAAGTTTATTGCCACACCTACATCATGCTCTCAGCTGCTTTATAGCCATACTCCCCTTTGAAGCTATATTATATATTATGTTTGCACACTGTCCTTCCCCCACAAATTCAACCAGCCCAAATCTGCTCTAAAACAAAGTTCAATGAACTGTGTTCCTATGCCAAGAACTGTTCAGTGTTCTTAAATTCAATGTTGAGCAGTAAACTCAAGCAAAATGGGAATTTAAGAAAAAAAAAATTGTATTAGCTTTCAGCAAAAAACCCCTATGGGCACATGTAGTAACATGACTTGTTACTTGGATGTTTATACCAATCATGATCAACATGTAGTCTGTCAGCTAGCAGCATTTCTAAACAAAATTTATAACTGTGTTATGCAGAATTTTCAGAGTATGTTGTAATTACCCAGCACATCAGATAAAGCCATTCCCTTTCTTTGAAATACTCAATAACATCTGCCACAAATTTTAAAAATTGTCTTTTAATAATAAGTAGTATAAAATTATTTTATATCTTGCATTAACATGAACTTTATAAACTGTTTCACTTCAAATATATAAATAACATATGATAAATATCCTTGGTTTTGAAATAATACTTTAAAATGTCTGTTAAAAGATTTCAGCAGATAAAAGTAACTTGTTGAACATTTGCAACTTTATAGTCCATATGCAGTAATATGTTGTTCAAAAATTGACGGGCAAAGTAAAAGCCAGTTTCAAGAGCTGGAATTCATTTGTTTAAATCCTTTAGGACACCCAAGATGCCAGAGAGCAGCTCCATTTTATCTCTGTGGTGTTTTTCAGCCTTTTCTCGCTGAGCCTCCTGCTCGACACGTTTCTGCTCTGCATAGTCCTTAAACCATGCAAGACATTCGTTTCGTCCACCAGAGCCCAACCGTGGTTTCTTGGGCGTCGTAGAGCTGCTTGCCACTGTCTTACGTTTCTTCGTAGCTGTGCTTGTTTCAGGTGTTCTTTCCTTGACATCATCGCCGCTGACTTCTCTGACTTCGCGGAATCGTTCTCAGGACACCTTAAGGAGTCGCCTTGCCCTGAGCTGCTTGCCGTGGCATATGGCCTAACATTAGGCCGGTAGCCATACACTTCCGATAGCTCCTTGTAAAATGGACATTCTCTTCTTTCGTTGCCAGTTTGACTGTTATGATCTTCGATTTGGCGAAAAAGCCAAGGGTGAGAGCTTTCCATTTGCCTTCGCACTGGTCAGCCAGCGGCGAAATATTTCGACCACTCTCGACACTCTCCGCTTGCATTATCGCCGCAATCACTTCCCAGACTTGTTTCTTCTTGTAGTTAACATTTTGGAACATCTCTTTCTTTTCTTCGTACAAGGAAATGAGGAGAAGGGTCTCTTCCCGACTCCAGGAGTATCCTTTTTTGAGTAAAATTTCGTTTTGCTCGCACGCAGCGGAAGCCATTTTGTTTGTTGATTTGAAAAAAACCACGAAGCATGACGTCATTATTCCGGATTATTCCAAGTATTCTGCTCTCTGGAGCAGAATGTTTGGAATACATTCCATGTATTCCGGAATTGGAATAGCGTCTCAATCGAACGGTTGTTCGGGTTTATTCCTGTTATTCTTATTCCGGAATAGTGCCAATCGAACGCACCCTAAATAGGTTGATTTAGGAGCTAAAGTTATTAAGTTTAATGGAGTCAATATGATAATTAAGACTGGGTCTTAAATCAATTTTTAAATCGAATTATATTTATCGTTGTATTAAGACATTTTGAATAATTACATCCCCTTGACAATGTGACTTCTAATTATGACTCTGCTTTATTAGTCTCAAATTACCCCTTTCGGAATACCCACTTTTACCACTCCAAAAAATACCTATGGATGAAAACTAAACACTGACTATCTTATCACTATTTAAAAAGTTTAAAAGGTATAGAGACTTATAAAATGGCACTTTTACACTCAGTGCTCAATACAGATGAAAACCAAAGGCTGAATCTCTTATAACTATTGAAATCTGTTAAATGTATTGATACTTACAATAATAACCAAAAAATCAAATAAATTCACTGTTTGATTCTTGGCATTACACCTTTAGGAAGGAATCTCTTTTCCTATCTCGTTCACTATGATTGCACCTCTAGTAGTATCCGCCTTTTTTGCAAGAAACTGAGTGAGTTTCAATTAATTATTACTAAGAAGTTGAAAGAACACGATTGCACTGCTGTTGTCTAATAATTACGCCCAGCGAGCAATGTGCCTGAAATATACATTTATTCTTATCTTGTTCTTCCCCTGTTTAACTGTTGCACATTTTAGGCAAGACCAGAATGCAAAACTTTGATCTCACCTACATCCCTGGAAGCCGTATGGCCAAAATAAGAAATGTATACGAGTAAGCTCTGTCGTCATCCACTCAGTTTGTGCTGAGGCGAAGTTCCAACCCTCTAGGGGTCAAAACCAAGCAAAACCTATGCAAAATGCAAAACAGTTAGGTTAATACCGCAAATCCTCTATTAAGCCCCCCCCCCCCCCCCCCCGGGAGCTTATTTCTTTGAAATTCATATGAGGAGGTGCTTAATAGAGACGAGGGGGCGGGCAGTGGGAGGGCTTATTTAATTTAGAAAAGAAGATGGCATGTATTCTTTAAAGGGACTAGACTACAAAGTGAAAAAACTCAAGTAAAAGAATGTTGGAGGTCATGCAGCCTACGATCTGAATCAAATCGAACTTCCAAGTTTTACATTTGTGGTTGATTACTACAACGAATTAAAATTTATCAGTGAAAAATAATTAGGGGAAAAGGGGGTCTTTTTAAAGAGGGTTGCTTAGTAGAGGATTTACAGTATTTCATTCTTTAGAATACAGAAAGAGGACCGATGTACTCAAATATATTTAGGCCTGGGTCTAAATTATTATTATGTACATTTCCCAAAAGCCATTATTGAAGTCATCCACCAGGAGTGATAGATGGTTAAGTAAAGTAGACTTGAAGAAAGAGAAATCCAAATTATCTGGTCACGTGAAGGACCAAGGGCTCTGTTCGAAAATTGTAACCAACGATTTCGACCACTTGCCACACAAGCAACTCCAGTTTCTCTGTCTCAAAACATTGGCGCTCAACAAAGTGTCTATGAAATCAGCTCGGAATGGTTACAAGCTTTATAATTGGCAATTGATGAAATTGGTTTTCCTTGAATAGAGTCATTCTCCCCCTTTTCATAAAATTTCCGTTAGGGGATAGACGTTTATTTCCACTTTTTGGATAGTCCTACAAAAGGAAACCGGTTTGCTCTGTAGGGAATACGGACTCGAAGGACTTTTTGATAAAACAGGACATGGCTGGTCCCGTGGTGAACAATTTCTAAGTAAACATGAAATGGAAAGACTTCTAGGTTATGATCGGCCTTGAAACTACCTTACATCACTGAAATATTTAAAAATTCTGAGAAGTCTGTTTAGACCCAGGCCTCTACTTGAGAAGTTAGGAATCTTAAGTAAAGTTCTGCTCTAACAATTCCATATTGACCGTTATGTTTTGAGGCATGTTGCCCAACTGTGTTTGCTGGGTCATCTTCCCTGTCTTGAACTCCAAAACGGGTATGTTATAAACCTCTTTACCTCCACTGCTGCTCTCGACGATGACACTGTAAAGAAAGAAAAATGAGTTAGCTTGAAAAGGTCGCAACACAGATGTCTGCACCCCCCCTCCCCTTATCCCCTAGCACCCACTGTGTCACTTAAGGTTTACAGACTATAATATACATTTCAGGGATAGGGCATGTTCTTGTGTCAAGAGTTAAAGTGTTGATCGGGCGGTTTTTGTTTGCTATTAATAAATAACAGAGATAAACATGACTGTGTGTCCCTTTAAGAATTTGCTGTATGCAAACATACCTCTTTGACAAGTGGATAGGCCTGTCTCCCTCTTCATTTTCAAGGCCGTACTGGATGCTGCCTCCTCGTTTTAGGCGAAACAGTCGCCACTTACGGCCCCACATCTCAAAGCTTGGCGAACAGATGTTGCCGTAGCAGTTTGGGATGCTCCATCTGTATGCTCCTGCCTCACCTGTTCTTCGTATCTTAACGTGAAGCCACTGCTGTGAAAAAAAGTACCAGAGGAAGGCGTTAACAACATTTTTCTTGGATGAAATACCATATCAGCGGGACAATTGTTATGCTTGTTTTTAGATAAAAGCACGAAAAAACGTAAGGGAAGCTCTAGGAGTTTCCAAGGTGTAATTGTAAGAAAACATTTCCGGTTACAGATTCTACAGTTTCACTCTAGAGACTCTGTTGAGAGGTTTCGTTGAAATGTCTCCTTTCTATAACATTCTTCATAGGTGCATAGTGATGATTTTTAGAAATGGACATCTCGGGCAAACTCGCCATTTTGCTAGCACTCCAAAGAATACGTTCGTTTTCCTCTTTAAGGAGGCTGTAATGGCGGGACATATTTTCTTCCTGGTGCATTCGCCTGTCCTTTCTCCTGACCGTTTCTCCTCATCCCTTGATGGTGCATTTCTGCACTTTAGCGGGGCATTGAAGTGTGTGAGGCGGGAGAAGGTAACTTGGGAGATCAATTAATAATACGAATTATTCTATTACTCACTAGTACAGAAGCATTCTCAAGTTCTTTTTTTGTTATTAATTTTATATAGCCGAACTAAGAGACTGTGAACCTGTCACACATGAGCCGGTCGGCTGTCATGGTCAGCTGAACGGGTGCGCCACAGAAATGAAGACTAAAAAAATCACGTTTTGTTCAAATCGCAAAATTCTTTCGCAGAAATTCGTGTCTTAATATGTACATCAGATAAGAAAATAAAATTTTTTAGGTTATGGGCACTTTAAAAAAAGGATATGTTATATAAAAAAGTTTTAATGATCAATCTCGGCCAGATAAGCTCTCTTAGGCTGGGACCAGGCTCCGCATTCGGGGAACAATTAAAATTAAAAGTCCGCTTTGTCAACCAAAAAAAAAAAGAAAAAAAAATGAGTCGCAAAGGAAGCTGAGTCTGAAGAGGGGAAAGGGTCTCCAGGGCTCAGGCCTGGGAAAGGGTGGCAGAGGCTCCCCTCCTTCTTCCCCAGTTCACTGCTCAACTCGGATTTGCTTGCCTAAATTCTTTTTCCTGTTTGATCCCTTCCTTCGACCCCTCGCCCCCCCTCCCCCCTGCAGAGCCTACTCCCATGCTAGAGCGGTCCTCTGGTAATTCCAATTTCATCTATCAATCGCCGAGATTTTCAAAAGACCCTTTTTTTTCCAGTTACATCAATTTTAAGTTAAAACGATCTTTTCTTATCAAAACTCCAATGCCGATAAACTGACGGCATACTAGCTCAGAGGCGTATATATCCAAGAAACTTTTTTATTTGCTTGATAGATCCTATACAAAATGTCCTGAAATGACGTCACAATCAATCCCAGTCTTCTATTTTCTACTTTTCTTCTAGTTTGATATTTGCGATGTGGCTTGTGGTGGGAAGAAAACGTTTTCTTTGAAAACTGAAAGAGCAGTTTCAGTTTTTCAGCGTCTTGAGGAACTTTCGGTTTCAATTTGTGCTGAAACAACATCTAGATTTTTTGCCTTGAATGAAGTCGTATTTTGGTCCCGAGGGTTTTGGTTCTAGCAATTGACGTTACTGAGTTACAGGAAAATAGCGGTTTCATGAAGCCATTAGTCTAGTTTTCTCTGAAATGAGTGCATCCAATACAGTTTTTCAGAGGCCATACCAATATTTTTCAATTGCCTTAAAAGTGGTTTTTTCCTTGTCCAATCGCTATAAAATTTTCACGACAGATCTATGCACTGAAACGTTAGGAACATGAGCTGCTAAGTTTCTGTAGGCAGCCCAGTCATTGGTATGAACTTCCAATCCAGGGAGAAGCACTCTGCTGAGTATCGGGGTAAGTGTTGCCCTGTCACACCACGGCACTATCTGGAAATAGCCCCGACAAGGGCTATGCTCGGTGGAAATAACACCGAATACCCAGATGTCATCTCTGGCCCTTCGTCCGCAGTGGTACTGAAAAGGATCAATTAACTATGATAAATTTTGCTGCCAATATTGCTTTGGCACTTTGAGCGTGTAGTCTATAGATTGTATCTTATCATTACGTAACTATGTGTCTTTCCTTATTATGAAACAATCTGCCTTTACATGCATACATACATGCATATATGCACACATACATGCACAGCAGTCCTATTCTCAGTCACAAACAGAAACATAATGCACACATGCTTCGCCATGTGTTGATTTCAAATCCAGATTAATTTGCCCATATCTCTGGTTGTGTAATGGAGGCTATTATTTTTTATCAGACGTGCTCGGTGAAAAAAAAAATTGTGGTGAAAACTCGATCAATATTAGTCGAAGACCTTTGCTAATTTCCGTGTGATCAGTCGCTGATTTCATGTGCCTTTTGACAGTCATTTGCCACAGTGACACGAATTACTGCCTGTAAGATGGGTACTGCCTAGTATCTGTGAGCTATTGACTTGTACAGATCCTTAATTTACGTACCTTGGATTTATGCTTAAATTGGCTCTCGTCGCATTTTGCAAGGTGCACATGGCCTCCAAATGGAATGACAGGTCTGTCCTGTAGGTCTCGCCCACAATAATGCCGCAATAACGCATATACATTTCCCACTGTGTTTTTAGTCAACCTTTAACATGTTTGTGGCAGTTGTGCACAGCTCACAAACACAAACATATACACAGGAGAATTTTTCCCATAGATAGTCTGGGAAACTCCCCGAAAAAGCTTCCATTGCTGGGGGATTTCTTTCTGTGGCAGACTGGGCATCTCCTAAAAAAAAAGAAAGAAAAAGAAAACATAAAGAACTAAATTATTCCACCATTCATGCTGTGATGAGGACCAGTACGTGCATGGCAAGACTTTGAATAATGGACAACTTAACACGCCATGCGTAGTAGCCACATGGCTAGCTTGATGGTCCCTTATACTTGTATAAAATCCTTGTCTCCTTTGTAGAGATTGACAAGGGTACAGAAGTAGACAAGCCATGCTATCCTAGTAAGTTTGAAGAGTTTGAAATGACTGCTAGGAGAGAAACGTAATTGAGGCACAGATCCACCGTCTTACGGAAATCAGTCAGCTTTTTCATAATAAACATTTTTAATAAAGAAAAAATCTTTCCAAGTTGCAAGGCTTCATCTGAGGTGAATAGAACTGGCCAAAATCCTGTTTGAGTAACTCAGAAACCCAGGAGAAGGGACTTTAGAGAGTTAAAATCAAAAGAATTTCCTAGGAGAGCATTCCCCGGAACCTGCTAGAAGCTTGCACCTTTGGGGTGCTTGTTCAGGCAATCGGTCAGTATTTATCCTTCATCCACACCTGGCAATCAGTCCTCTTGCGTATAACAACGAAATTCATCTATACTTTACATACCACATATAACCGTCCACGTGATTGGCATTCCTCTGAGTCAACTCCATTATTTGATTGCATGGAACACATGTTAGTGGATTGGCAAGTAAATTACAACCCTGAAGCTATTAAATCAACTCCACAGCAGGGCCGTTTGAAATAGTTGTTACACCAATGAGATTCATAGCCTTTATTCCACGTTCTCATCAGTGTACTGATCAACAGAGCGGAGCAGGGCTCAGAGTTAATAATGCTATGTGACACCCAGTATAATTTCCAGACTTTCCTTTTTAGGCATTTTAAGAAAGGTCTGCCCCTTTTACAATACATTGCAATGTGAGACTTCCTCTATTGTCTCTTCAAACACTTAGCACATTCGTGCCACGTTTGCTGTAAATCGGAGAAATCCAGGGAAGTTATTATCTTTTCTATAATGTCCACCAGGCCAAGAAAACGAACATTGAAGAGAACGTTTGTTCTCTTGAGACAGGATGACTCCTTACGTGTTCCTAGCACCAGCAAGTTGAAACAGCCAACCGATAGTGGGAGAGTGAAAGAACTACTCTTCACCAACACCGCGACGAGCAGACACGTGATGGAAATCATTGCTAATAATTTTCCTGCGTTGTTAACAAACGGGAATAGATCAAGGTAAGCATCCCTCTCTCCCGATTTTTTCTTTCCCGATTTTTCTTAATTTCAGCCGCGAAACTATTTCTCTGTACCAGATTGCAGTCTTACAGGCCTGTTGGCCAATCAATGGATTTGACATCTGTGGGCCATTAAGACCATGTGAATCTTTGTGTTAATTAATTCAAACTCACTCAGATTCTTCAAAAAAAGGCGGATTCTACAAGGGGTGCAATCAAAGTGAACGAGACAGGAAAAGACAGTCCTTCCTATTCGTGTACTGTTAAGAATCAAACAGTGAATTGATTTGATTTTTCGGGTATTATTGTAAGTATCAATACATTTAACAGTTTTCAATGGTGACAAGAGATTCAGCCTTTGGTTTTCATGTGTATTGTGCACTGGGTGTAAAAGTGCCAATTTATAAGTCTTCTATACCTTTTAGACTTTGAAATAGAGATAAGTTTAGTTTTCATCCATATGTATTTTTCGGAGTGGTAAAAGTGAGTATTCCGAAAGAAGTACTTTGAGAATAATAGAACAGTCATAATTAGAAGTGACAATGTCAAGGGGACGTAATGATTCAAAATGTCTTAATACAATGATGAATATAATTTCCTTTAAAAATTTATTTCTTTTTCATTTATATTAGCATATAACATTTATTTTAGGCTCAAATGCGTTCAAAATGAAAGGAAGAGTCTCTTTTCATAGTCTGTTATTTTAATAGCGAGTAGAAGATTTGACATGCTGGTCGCAGCACTTTAGCATTGCTTGCACGATATTCTGGTTCCTATTAAAGCTACCCTACTCTTGTAAAAAGCTCCATTGTCACTTGGTCAAAAGTGCTGCTTGCATCAGTAAACTCCAAGGCTTTTGACATAAGTTAGAATCATGCAAGGCTTACGACTGGGGCAGGGTAAATGTTATCAGTCCTCCTTTTGCCATGATTATTACTACATAGGGAGTAAAATTGTTTTGTATTTTTGTTGCGAGAGTGGCACAACAGTTCTGACTGGTTTAATGTTGATCTTGCATATTGATGAGGCCGTGTCATTTATCACCGCCATTTTCCAATTGGCTGTTGAGCGGAAGTTACAAAGGGTGGATCAGGGATCCACTTGTTTTTGAAGAAGAAAGGAAATGAAGGAATCAATTGTTTCATTCGTGTAGCTCTTTGTCTTTGAGGACAGTTTAAAATATCTGCTTTTTATTGTGGCCAAAAAGTAGTATTTGCGGCACAAGGAAGGCCCTCTGCACTGGCTCTGATCCACAGAATCTTCTGAAAGAAGTCGCTAATATGTTTGCTAAGAACCACCCAAGTAGGTTTGAGTTTGGTGCACTACTGAAAAGGCATGATCATTAAGGTGTTCAGGAAACTTTCTCTTCCCCAATCGTCTATGCAGGGGAGGGGGGAAGGGAAACATAACTTTTAGCGGGGCTCCCGAGCGCGCGAAGCGCGCGTGGGACAGAGCCCCATACCCATGGAATATGGTCAACCTCTTTTCGTTTGGTTGTCACGTGATTGACCGAGCGTACGTACGTACGTACGCGTCTACAGATTGTATTGGTGGGGTAGGGGAGACTATCAAAAGGAAGGGAGGGGTGTCTCAGGCGTGTCTTGGCAAGTCCACATCTTTAATATAGGACATTAACAATATGGTCAATTGACAGCTGTCCAAACAGGATAGCCACTGACCAGTATCCCATGAGCATATCGCGGGCTCATGTGTCAACTCATCGAGGTGACGTGATTTATTTGGAAGCTGTCTGCTGACCAGTTAACTGTTTTACTAGATCGCGAACAACGTTCAATCTCATACTTTTACTAGTTTGGGAGCACAGGAAAACTGATAATGCACACATATTGGACATCAATGTTTTGATCAATTGACAGCTGTCAAAACAGAGTACCCGCTGACCAGTATCACTTGACCGTATCGCGGGCTCAGGTGTCGACCCGTCGAGGTCAAGTATTTTTTGAAGTTATCCGCTGACAAGTAAACTAGTTTTCAAGTGATCGCGGGCTCAAGTTCAATTTTTTTTCTAAATTCATATGAAATATGTTGTGTTTATGTGCTGCACAACTAAAATTTTGATTGCAAACTGACCTCGGACGTGAAAATTCAGCCAGCTGTTACAGGCAGGGAAGACAGTTGCTTTTGTTTTTTCTCACAATGGTCACGCGTTGGTCACGCTCTACGACCAATTTTTATGCTCTGATTGGTCAAAATTTGACAGGTGAGTTCATGCGCAAAATTTATGCAGCATCTTGAATCTTGTTTACTTTAACAGCTGAAGCTGACAGAGTTTTGTGTCAACTTGTGATGTTTTTAACTGTCTTTTTCCACTGGATGTACAAAATGAAATTCAGCTGCTATCAGGAGTCTTCTGTTACTCATGGCTAGTTTGTTTATTGGGTTTTTGGTTGAGAAATACGTCGCTTGTCAAAGTCGGAACCGATTTCGGATGGCATCGTTTTCGTTTTCACCTTGCTTGATGCGTAAGAGGGTTGCAAAGTCTGAAGCGATACTGGCTTTACCTGATAACTTTCAGGAGCTGCATCTCGAATGGTAAGCCAGAGAAATTATTGTATTTCATGTTTGTTTTTTGTATCTAATTTAATGAAGTGGAGCGTAGTTTATGGGAATTTAGTTTATGCGCGTTTGTAAGATTTGAGACAACGATCTCACCGAGTATCTGGTTTGATATAATCTTACAGAACTTTAAAAAGCCTTTAGACAGTTTCTCACCGCAAATAGAAAGAAAATGTTCCAAAAATCTTTAGTTATAATTCTGGCCAGAAAAGAAAGCTTTGAGCGATTTTCTTGCCTCGAGTTCGTCTTTGAAAAAACAAACACCGGGAAGCCAGCTTAAAACATAAACTTAAGCAAACTTAAGCTTGAAGCTTGAAGACTCAGGATATTTAGGGACACTTTAATACTTGTCTTCCTGAATGAAAATTGTTGTCTCTGTTTATGTTTCACCGAATTATATTTCTTTTATTGATTGTTAGTAGTCTCTCTTGCAATTTTAATCGCTATGCCGATTGTTTTCAGTCGTTCAGTGAACATCGCGTGCAGGAGTTCTCAAAATGCCGCGCGTTAAACCATCAAATAAAAAATAAACATGATAAATTCTTTATTATCTTGGAGCGTCACTCTGTTAATGTTCATTCAAACACTCGCTACAGCTCGCACTACAAAAGTGAGAACCGGATGGCCATATAGGTGATTTTAGAAAATTTTTTTAACAGTTTATGAATATTTAATCAGAGCAATTTGTATTGTGAAATACTGCTTTCTGTCCATGGTATAAAAGGTTGGTTTACACACACCCAGATTTGTTGGCAAGATTTTGCAAAGTAAACTTGTCGAACGCCAAAACGTTGGCCTGATTTTTTTTCTAAGCCTAATTGATCTACGGTGATCAATAGCCATTAGGGCTCTTAAATGTGATAAAAGATGATTACCAGTTTTTGAGTGTACATATGAGGCTATCAACTCGATGTAAGATTTGGTTCACTCTTGGGCTGTTTGCAAATTATTTTTCTCTAAAATAAGGTAGCCTTTCCCTCAAAAGTCACATAAATGTGCTCTAAAGTTAACTGAATTGTGGAATTCGAATACAAGTTTATTGTTTAATTTAAATTATAAATTTACTAATGGGAGCCTCGCTTTTAGCCATGGCTAAATCTATATATTATCTTTTTTTATTGTCCTTTCTCTGCAAAGGAGATGTCACCCTTTTTTGATTGGGCTTTCCTATTTTACTGTTATATTATTTTTCGCAGAGAAAGGAAACTTGAAATTCTAAACTGTGATGGAGAGAGGAATCTGAAAAATTCTCACTGTCGTAAATTGTTAAATTTCACCTAAAATTTTCGGGATAATACTTACGCCCTTGTGACTTCGGAAAGACTTTTATAAGTTCTCCTAGGATAGTCAAACAGATAGCAATTTTGTAGGGCCACTTACAATGCATCTCTAGAGATCTAAAAGTACTTCCAATAGCCTGAAAAGAGTTTTCAACGTATTTCGAAGAAAACCTTCGTCAGGAGCCCCCTGAGAAGGGAGAAGGAAGAAGGCGAAAGATTCTTATATGAATAAATAAAATAAATATACCGTTTATTTACCATATTGCAGAATTAACTGAATTGAAGGGCTATAAATTAACAATCAACAAATAATTAACACTACAACTACTATAGCAACTATGAAACTATGTACATATTCACATATTTATCAGTGAATAAAATATAGGAACTTGAACGCTGGGTTCGGCAACAACTCCTATCAGCGTAAACAATATTTCTATTGTTGTTGCTGGCCTGCAAGTTATAACTATGACCATTAGTTGCCGTTCTCGGCTTGAGGAAGTTAATGGGGTGGTAATAATACTTAGGCCCTTGTGACTTCGAAAAGACTTTTATAAGTTCCCCTAGGATAACAAAACAGGTAACAATTTTGCAGCGCCACTTAGAATGCATCTCTAAAGATCTAAAAGTACTTCCGATAGCCTGAAAAGAGTTTTCAACGTATTTCGGAGAAAACCTTTGTTGGGAGGCCCTGAGAAGGGAGATGGAAGAAGACGAAAGATTCCTATATAAATAAAGAAATGAAATAAATATGCCGTTTATTTACCACATTGCAGAATTAACTGAATTTACCAACCAACAAATAATTAACACTACTACTACTATAGAAACAATAAAAATATCTTAAATAACTATGTACATATTCATATATTTACTAGCAAATGAAATCAAGGAACCTGAACGCTGGGTCTGGCGACAAGTCCTATCAGGTCAAACAATACTTCTGTTGTTGTCCCTGGCCTGCAAGTTGTAATTATGATCACTAGTTGCTGTTCTCAGCTAGAGGAAGTTAACGGGGTGGTCATTTTGAGACATCTTCCGAATATGTTTATAGTAGAGCTGAGTTCGTCTTTGTTTCATTTCCTCTTCCACTTGCTGGAATGGACCTAAATTCTGGATCCATTCAAGCACACACACCCGATTCTCCACAAGAGACCTCATGCGATCAGTTGCATTCAGCTGCTGCCTCAAGTCATTGATTTCCCTAATCTTCTTTTAAAGGAAATAGGCGTAGTAGAAATTAACAAGCACAAAATTAAAAAAAACGGTCGAGGTGCCCTGCCATTAGTTGCAGTGTGGGCAGCTATCCACTTAGCCGCTATTACTGTATTTTTAATTTATTTTGCTTTTTGTTTAATTCAATTCAATTCAATTCTTTATTCACACTATACAAGATATTTACAAAAGTGTACATAGTAGGAAAATAAAGTAGCTACAAATAATAATTAACTAAAAGATACTAAGTTCATTTGTGTACGGTGTTCAAAGTAGCAAGAGCTTTCTTGTTGGACACCTTCATATTGAAAGTAATAATTGGCAGCAGTAAAGGGTGGAATAAAATCTCAAATAATATCAGTGATAGAACATATACTAAGGTCAGATTTGGTTGGTTAGAAGACAGAACTTCCATTCGTTTTTAAACTTATGATATGGCAGACACTCTCAAATTTCCTTTCTCCTCTCTTCAATCACAATGGCTGCCAGGCAGCTCCTAACTTCTATTACCTCTTCCGAGGATAGCTGTAAAAATGAGGAACCCACCTATAATAATCTGTCTGTTATCATGATTGTTAACTTATCTTACCCTGGTCTCTATAATAATAAAATATGAGCTCATCCTTGAAAACAAAAAGCATCCTATCTCCCGCATGTGGACAGTGTTGTGGTACTGCATGCACAAATATCAGTGCTGTTCTTGGCCAAAGAGTACTACATAAATTTATATAACAAGATAAAATGTTTATCAGCGGCTGGCATAATGAAAAAGAGGCACTTTTTGTAATTTTTTAATGAAAATACATAACTTTAAATTAAAATAAGTCGTTTTAAAGTTAAGTTTGTTAATTATTTAGTTAATCGATTTAAGCTTAAATCGACTTAAGATCTAGCCATCTATTAATTTAAATCGATTTAAGACTTTAAGACTTATTGACAGTTAAATCACTTTAAGCTTAAATCGATTTAAGACTTTAGTTGTGGTAAAAATAATCAGTTTAAGCTTAGATTGATTTAAGACTTATTTAGTTAAATCGATTTAAGACTTAGTCGTTGAATCTATTTAGTTAAAAACGATTTAAGACTTTTAAGATTTATTTAGTAAAATTAAGCTTACGTAAGTCGATTTAAGACTTGAGACTTGATTAAATCTATTTAGTTAAATCGATTTAAGATTTCGTTCAGTTTGGGTTTGGTTCGATTGTAAGTCTATTTAAATAGGATGATTTAGGAGCTAAAGTTATTAAGTTTAATGGAGTCAATAGGATAACTAAGACTGGGTCTTAAGTCAATGTTTAAATAGAATTATATTTATCGTTGTATTAAGACACTTTGAATAATTACGTCCCCTTGACAATGTGACTTCTAATTATGACTGTTTTATTACCCCTTTCAAAATACCCACTTTTACCACTCCGAAAAATACATATGGATGAAAACTAAACACTGACTATCTTATCACTATTTAAAAAGTTTAAAAGATATAGAGACGTATAAAATGGCACTTTTACACTCAGTGCTCAATACAGACGAAAACCAAAGGCTGTTATAACTGTTGAAATCTGTTAAATGTATTGATACTTACAATAATAACCGAAAAATCAAATAAATTCTCTTTGATTCTTGACATTACACGAATAGGAAGAACTGTCTTTTCCTGTCTTGTTCACTATGACTGCACCCCCTAGTAGTATCTGCCCTTTTCGCGAGGAACTGAGTAAGTTTGAATTAATTATCGCAAAGGAGTTCAAAGAACGCAATTGCACTGCTGTTGTCTAATAACTACGCCCAGCGAGCAATGTGCCTGAAATGTACATTTATTATTTTGTTGTTCGCTTGTTTAACTGTTGCACATTTTAGGCAAGACCAGAACGCAATACTTTGATCTCGCACACATTCCTGGAAGCTTTATGGCCAAAATAAGAAATGTATACGAGTAAGCTCTGTCGTCATCCACCCACTTTGCGTCGAGGCAAAGTTCCAACCCTCTAGGGGTCAAAACCAAGCAAAACCTATGCAAAATGCGAAACAGTTAGCTTAATACCGCAAATCCTCGATTAAGCCCCCTGGGAGCTTATTTCTTTGAAATTCATATGAGGAGGGGCTTGATAGAGACGGGGGGGGAGGGTTTATTTAATTTAGAAAAGAAGATGGTATGTATTTTCCAAAGGGACTAGACTATAAAGTGGAAAAACTCAAGTAAAAGAAAGTTGGAGGTCATGCAGCCGATGATCCGAATCAAATCGAACTTCCAAGATTTACATTTGTGGTTGATTAATACAATGAATTAAAATTTATCAGTGAAAAATAATTAGGGGAAAAGGGGGGTCTATGAAATTAGCTCAGAATGGTTACAAGCTTTATAACTGGTAATTGGTTTTCGTTGACTAGAGTCATTCTCGCCCTTTTCATAAAATTTCCGTTAGGGGATAGACGTTTATTTCCACTTTTTTGATAGACCTGCAAAAGGAAACCAGTTTGCTCCGTAGGGAATACTGACTCAAAGGATTTTTTGATGAAACAGGACATGGCTGGTCCCGTGATGAAGTTAAAACAATTTCTAAGTAAACATGAAATGGAAAGACTTCTAGGTTATGATCGGCCTTGAAACTACCTTACATCAGTGAAATATTTAAAAATTGTGAGAAGTCTGTTTAGACCCAGGTCTCTACTTGAGAAGTTAGGAATCTTAAGTAAAGCTCGGCTCCAGCAATTCCACATTGACCGTTATGTTTGAGGCATGTTGCCTAACTTTGTTTGCTGGGTCATCTTCCCTGTCTTGAACTCCAAAACGGGTATGTTATAAACTTCTTTACCTCCACTGCTGCTCTCGAAGATGAAACTGCAAAGAAAAGTTTGAAAAGGTCGCAACACAGATGTCCCCACCCCCTCCTCCCCTTATCCCCCAGCACCCACTGCACCACTTAATGTTTACAGAATATAATATACATTTCAGGGATAGGGCATATTCTTGTGTCGAGTTAAAGGGCGGCTTTTGTTTGCTATTAATAGTTAACAGAGACAAACATGACGGCGTGTCCCTTTAAGAATTTGCTGTATGCAAACGTACGTCACTGACAAGTGGATAGGCCTGTCTCCCTCTTCATTTTCAAGGCTGTACTGGATGCTGCCTCCTCGTTTTAGGCAAAACAGTTGCCATTTACGGCCCTACATCAAAGCTTGGCGAACAGATGTCGCCGTAGCAGTTTGGGATGCTCCATCTGTATGCTCCTGCCTCAGCTGTTCTTCGTATCTGAACATGAAGCCACTGCTGTGAAAAAAAGTACCACAGGAAGGCGTTAACAACATTTTTCTTGAATAAAATACCATATCAGCAGGAAGATTGTTATGCTTGTTTTTAGATAAAAGCACGTAAAAACTTAAGTGTAGCTCTAGGATTTTCCAAGGTGTAATTGTAGGAAAACCTTTCTGGTTACAGATTCTATAATTTCACTCTAGAGACTCTGTTAAGAGGTTTCGTTGAAATGTCTCCTTTCCATAAAATTCTTCATAGGTGCATAGCGATGATTTTTAGAAATGGACATTTCGGGCAAACTCACCATTTTGCTAGCACTCCAAAGAATACATCCGTTTTCCTCTTTAAGGAGGCTGTAATGGAGGGACATATTTTCTTCCTGGTGCATTTGCCTGTCTTTTCTCCTGACTGTTTCTCCACATCCCTTGACGGTGGATTTCTACACTTAAGCTGGGCATTGAAGTGTGTGAGGTGGGAGAAGATACCTTGAGAGATCAATTAATAGTACGAATTACTCTTACTCACTAGTACAAAAGCATTCTCAAGCTCTTTTTTTGTTATTGATTTTACATAGCCGCACTAAGAGGCTGTGAACCTGTTTTCCTTCCTCTTCTTAAAAAAAGCGTAAGTTTTATAAAAACGTTTTAATGATCAATCTCGGCTATATGAGCTCTTGGGCTGGGACCAGGCTCCCCATTGGGGGAAAAATTAAAAGTCTGCTTTGTCAACCAAAAAAAAGAAAAAATATGAGCGCGCAAAGGAAGCCGAGTCTGAAGAGGGGAAAGGGTCTCCAGGGGTCAGGCCTGGGAAAGGGTTGCGGAGGCTCTGCTGCCTTTTCCTCTTCCCCAGTTCACTGCTCAACTCGATTCGCTCTCCTAAATTCTTTTTCCTGTTTGATCCCTTCCTTAACCCCCTAGAGCCCTCCTCTGGTAATTCCAATTTCATCTGTCAATCGCCGACATTTTCAAAGGACCCTTTTTTTCCAGTTACATCAATTTTAAGTTAAAACAATCTTTTCTTACCAACACTCCAATGCCGATAAGCTGACGACATACTAGCTCAGAGGCGTATATATTCAAGAAACTTTTTTAATTGCTTGATAGAACCTATACAAAATGACCTGAAATGACGTCACAATCAATCCCAGTCTTCTATTTTCTACTTTTCTTCTATTTTCATATTTGCCATATGGCTTGAGGTGGGAAGAATACGTTTTCTTTGAAAACTGAAAGAGCGGTTTCAGTTTTTCAGTGTCTTGAGGAGCTTTTGGTTTCAATTTGTGCTGAAGCAGCATCTAAATTTTTTGCCTTGAATGAAGTCGTATTTGGTTCCCGAGGGTTTTGGTTCTAGCATTTGACGTTACTGAGTTACAGGAAAATAGCGGTTTCATGAAGCCATTAGTCTAGTTTTCTCTGCAATGAGTGCATCCAATACAGTTTTTCAGAGGCCATACCGATATTTTTCAATTGCCTTAAAAGTGGTTTTTTCCTTGTTCGATCGCTATAAAATTTTCATGACAGATCTATGCACTGAAACATTAGGAACATGAGCTGGTAAGTTTCTGTAGGCGGCCCAGTCATTGGTATGAACTTCCGATCCAGGGAGAAGCACTCTGCTGAGTATCGGGGTAAGTGTTGCCCTGTCACACCACGGCACTATCTGGAAATAGCCCGGACAAGGGCTATGCTCGGTGGAAATAAAACCGAATACCCAGACGTCATCTCTGGCCCTTCGTCCGCAGTGGTACTGAAAAGGATCAATTAACTCTCATAAATTTTGCTGCCAATATTACTTTGGCACTTTGCGTGTGTAGTCTATAGATTGTATCTTATTGTTACATAACTATGTGTCTTTCCTTATTATGAAACAATCTGTCTTTACATGCATACATACATACATACATGCGCACATACATGAACAGCAGTCTTATTCTCACTCACAACAGAAACATAATGCATACATGCTTCGCCATGTGTTGATTTCAAATCCAGATTAATTTGCCCATATCTCCAGTTGTGTAATAGAGGCTATTATTTTTAGGCAGACGTGCTCGGTGAAAAAAAATTGTAATGTAAACTCGATCGATATTAGTCGAACACCTTTACTAATTTCTGTGTGATCAGTCGCTGATTTCATTTCATGTGCCTTTTGATAGTCGTTTGACACAGTGACACGAATTACTGCTTGTAAGATGGGTGCTGCCTAGTATCTGTGGCTTATTGTACAGATCCTTAATTTATGTACCTTGGATTTATGCTTAAATTGGCTCACGTCGCATTTTGCAACGTGCACATGGCTTCCAAATGGAATGACAGGTCTGTCCTGTAGGTCTTGCCCACAATAACGCCGCAATAACGCATATACATTTCCCACTGTGTTTTTAGTCAACCCTAATTTGTTAGCGGCAGTTGTGCACAGCTCACAAACACTCCACAGGTATATACACAGGAGAATTTTTCCCATAGATAGTCTGGGGAACTGGGCATCTCCTAAAAAAAAAGAAAGAAAAAGAAAACATTAAAAGCTAAATTATTCCACCATTCGTGCTGTGATGAGGACCAGTACTTGCATGGAGAGTTTGAAATGACTGCTAGGAGAGAAACGTAATCGAAACGCAGACCCACTGTTTTACGGAAATCGGTCAGCTTTTTCATAATAAACATTTTTAATAAAGAAAAAATCTTTCCAAGTTACAAGGCTTCATCTGAGGTGAATAGAACGGGCCAAAATCCTGTTTGAATAACTCAGAACCCAGGAGAGGGGACTTTTGGGAGTTAAAATCAAAAGAATTTCCTAGGAGAGCATTCCCCGGAACCTGCTAGAAGCTTGCGCCTTCGGGGTGCTCATTCAGGCAATCGGTCAGTATTTATCCTTCATCCACACCTGGCAATCAGTCCTCTTGCGTATAACAACGAAATTCATCTATACTTTACATACCACATATAACGGTAATTGTGAAGAAGACCTCCCCAAAAAACCTGTCGGTCGACTGTCGGTCAACTGTCGGCCGTCTGTCGACCAACAGTCGGCCGACTGTTGGCCGACTGTCGGCCGTGTGTCGACCAACAGTCGGCCGACAGTCGGCCGTCAGACGGCCAACAGATTTTGCCCGAAATATAGGCTACCTGTCGGCCTACAGTCGGCCGACAGCCCACCAACAGTCGGGCGACAGTTGGTAATGTGTCGGTAAGATGTCGGTAACCTGTCGGTAGCTTGTTGGTGAAACGTTATGACAAACTTGAATGTTTTCTCTCGGTTTTCGCTTCATAAACATCCAAAATGTGTAATACATTGACAAGAATAGCCTTTTCTTCTTAGTTTTGGTAATCGCCGCTCAAGACTAGCGCCACGGAAGCCGAAACTAACCAGAGAATTTACGCAATTGCAGCTTCGAATTTTCTTTCCGCCATGTTGGAAAGGTAAACTATGTCCCAGTCCCTCTCGAATTTATCTGAGAGTCAAGTCTTGAACGGGTATTTATACGTATTTTTTTTATTCATTGCCGGTCATTTACTTTTGTTTTTATTTGAGGGTTTGAGGAATTGGGACTGTACTGTATTTCATTATTTATTTTAACTTTGTTGTTGGTCATTGACTTTCATAGTGTTGGTGGCTCCTAAAGGAGCCGTTTTGTGAGGTGAAATATGCCAGATACTTCACTCGTAGAAGCGCGGATCAAACTTTAATGGCAACAGCTGCCCCTCCCTCCTCATGTTGTTCATCACTGGGATGTAGCGCCGAGTCGTTTTTCAGAGACAACCTCGAGAGCACGCACGGAACCCACTTGGTCACGGAGGACGAGGTCTAGTTCTCTGGAGTCCACCTTCTTAAGTTCGGCTATGGCAACGAAGTCTCTGAGTGTGCTCCGAGGACAGCTCGCAAGACGGAAGGCACAGGCCATACTGCATTTGTTTTCTCTCATACACTGGAGAACCTGGTCATACCGGTCATGTATGCTGGCCAGGCTGTGGGCGCTGACGCGAGAGTCAGTCTGCTTAGGTTGCTGCGTTGGCTGGTCTTCTTGTGGCGCGGGTTGGCCTCTGCGTTGTAATTCTTGCATCTCCGCCAACTGTTCTGTGAGCTCCTGGTTCTGCTCTTTTTGGTTTTGGAAGGCCTGCCCGACTCTTTTGAAGTCCTTCTGAAGTGTCTCATACATCTTCCTCAGGTCGTCGTGCGAGGTTTCAGCGGAGGCAGATGACTTGGCGGAGGCAGATGACTTTGCGCTCTTCTTTCTTTTCTGCTGTGGGCGTTCAGAACAGGAACAGTGCCTATTATCGCCATGGCAAACGCCACACTTATTCTCGCAATGAAAAATAGAGTGGTCGCCGCCACACACAGTACACTTAAGAATTCTTTGAGACGTACTTTGAGACATAATGAATGATCGAAGTTGAAAACGAAATCTATGTGATCGCAAGGCTTCAAATTCAAGGCTTTTAAGTTCTGCCACGGATCCAATCAACAATAACAACATTTTCATTGGCTTATACCGTGGATCAAATCACAATTTCATTGGCTTATGCCATGCATCAAATCAACAATAACAACATTTTCATTGGCTTATGCCATGGGTCCAGTCAACAATAACAACAAATTAATTAGATTATTCACATCACATTTGATTGGTTTATAAACTTTTGTAAAATCTGATTGACTAATTTCGATCCGACCATAGGTATTAAATAGGTTGAGTAGAAGTGTGTCTTAACTCATTTCATCATGAATCATCACGAGTTACTTACCTTGATCCAAAGTTGCCATGCTATTTTAACCTTTCTTGTGAATCGTGGTTTGCTGGCTGCCAGGCGTAGGTGCTCTTGTGGAAACCGAATGGTTTTACGAGATAATAACTCTGATGATGGTTATCACTGG
>CALNXK010000036.1:2320000-2345000 GCA_942486035.1 Porites lobata
ATCAATGGATTTGACATCTGTGGGCCATTAAGACCATGTGAATCTTTGTGTTAATTAATTCAGACTCACTCAGATTCTTCCAAAAAAGGCGGATTCTACAAGGGGTGCAATCAAAGTGAACGAAACAGGAAAATACAGTCCTTCCTATTTGTGTACTGTTAAGAATCAAACAGTGAATTCATTTGATTTTTCGGGTATTATTGTAAGTATCAATACATTTAACAGTTTTCAATAGTGACAAGAGATTCAGCCTTTGGTTTTCATGTGTATTGTGCACTGAGTGTAAAAGTGCCAATTTATAAGTCTTCTATACCTTTTAGACTTTTAAACAGAGATAAGTTTAGTTTTCATCCATATGTATTTTTTGGAGTGGTAAAAGTGAGTATTCCGAAAGAAGTACTTTGAGAACAATAAAACAGTCATAATTAGAAGTGACAATGTCAAGGGGACGTACTGATTCAAAATGTCTTAATACAACGATGAATATAATTCCCTTTAAAAATTTATTTCTTTTTCATTTATATTAGCATATAACATTTATTTTAGGCTCAAATGCCTTCAAAATGAAGGAAGAGTCTCTTTTCATAGTCTGTTATTTTAATAGCGAGTAGAAGATTTGACATGCTGGTCGCAGCACTTTAGCATTGCTTGCACGATATTCTGGTTCCTATTAAAGCTACCCTACTCTTGTAAAAAGCTCCATTGTCACTTGGTCAAAAGTGCTGCTTGCATCAGTAAACTCCAAGGCTTTTGACATAAGTTAGAGTTATGCAAGGCTTAAGACTTGAGCTGGATAAGTGTTATCATTCCTCTTTTTGCCATGACAATTACAGTCAAACCTCTTTAATACGGACACCAAAGGGACAGAACTAAGTGTCTGCTTTACAGAGGTGGCCGTATTATAGAGGTAGGGAATGTATGATTTTTGGCATTTCTGGGACAAAACGAACTGTCCGTAATAGAGAGGTGTCCGTATTATAGGGGTGTCCATAAGGAGAGGTTTGACTGTACTACATAGGGAGTAAAACTGTTTTGTATTTTTGTTGCGAGAGTGGCTCAACAGTTCTGACTGGTTTAATGTTGATCTTGCATATTGATGAGACCGTGTCATTTATCACTGCCATTTTCCAATTGGCTGTTGAGCGGAAGTTACAAAGGGTGGATCAGGATCCACTTGTGCTTGAAGGAGAAAGGAGATGAAGGAATGAATTGTTCTGGAAAGAGGAGGAACAAGATCTGCACTTTTCGACAACTGGGCATCTATGGCAATCTTCCTTTTTCACGCCATACTGGACTGGTCTCTGCTTCTGTGGCTGGAATGAATTGCATGTATACTACCTTTAAAGGTGGCATTCGTGAAAGGAATTTGCAAGAAGGGCCCTGTTCCCCAGCTAAAATGTTACAAACAATATTCTTTCCAATTGGAAGGATGAAATGTCTCTCTCAAGCACTCTTGATATTTCCTATCGTCAAACTCTTCAGCTTCGTCAAAGGGCACAAATTCCCGAGATCTGATTCTGCTGTATTTTGGCGCCTTCCCAAAACCTCTGCTGACAGACGCTGAACTGTTAACTCCTCTCCCTTTGCATGGCGTGGGTGATCTTTAGGAGGATCTTTCTTGGTCTGCTTTCTTCTTACTTTTTCATTTAACTATTTCCATGTCCACCATGATCACATGAATATGTGATAGTCAGCAAAGCATGCTGATAGTGGCGGCACTCAGCCCAGTCGAAAGTTAATTTTGATTACATTTGATTTGATTTTAATTTTATTTCAGTTTACTTTAATTTGATTAGATTTTTATTAGGATTTCACTTGATTTTAATTTCACTTCTCTTTTGATTTAAAATGAAAGAGTAAAATAGTTATACTTAAAGGTAAAAAATGAGAAAAGTACCCTACTAAAATTCAGATTTTTTGAGTGGCAGTTCTTGGCCACCGTAGTTTATTTTCGTGCAGAAGCTAGGCAAATATTGTCTTACATCGCTAGCTGTGGTGTGCTGGTTTGAGGAAGAGGAAGGACGAGTAAAATTTTCCTCAAGAATAAAATACGCGGGAACTTTGTAATTTTCCTGGAATACTAATTTTAGACTCCAACAACATAATGAATAAATCGCTAATTTGACCTTAAGTATGTGAGATTTACCATCTTGGTATTTTAATTTCTGTCCATAATTGTGATTTTGTTAATTTGTGTCGCAGGCCGTGTTGTGGGATCGCCATCTTCTTTCTGGGACCAGAAAGATCATAAAACATTAATTCCTTTTTTCTCTAAAATGGGCAAAGTCTAATTTCCAGAATAGGAGGTTCGATTCAGAGGTCACACAGGTTTATATTCCAGATATTTTTTCACCTATTTGATCAACTGTAATTCACATCAATCCTTTTGAGTTTGAGCCTCTGTTTATTTCGCAATTTCATCAAATTCAGTACAGGCTCTTGCTTGGTATTGGCCAGTGTTTGTCACATGAGTTCAGCACCTCGTTTTTCTAAAATGTCAATGTTTCGACCTTGCTTTTTGCTTCACTTATCTCTAAAAACAAGTACAAGATTTCTTGGTAAATATTCCGTTGAACAAAAATGACTTTTGTGATTGGCATTACAGACCGTTTAGCAACAAACATTTTTAACATCATGTAACAGTAACTCTTGAACATTAGTAGCTCATACACGTCATATAATTACTAAGTACAGTAAATTACTTAACATCTTCTGATGTTCATTTCAGGAAAATGTGCTTTCTTTAATGTTCAGTTAATCTTTGCAACTGTAATATTTAGCAATTAATGAATAAGGCAGAGTAGGATATGAAGAATTATGCAGATCGATGAGGGTGTTATCCATCGAGGCCTGATAACACCCTCTGAGATCTGCATGAGATCTTTTTAGTATATACCAAAACAGTAGATAGTCTTTTTCGCATGCTCTGATTGGGTACCCAACCACTGAATATCCAGTGCTATTCACTGATTGACCTCTGAGCAAGCGACGCCAAACTTGCATAAGTTACGAGCAACAACAAAGAAATTTCACAAATAAGCAAGCTGTTCCCAAAATCCAGGAAAAAGGATGGTGACAAAGTTCGGTTTTGAAGTTTTGACAGGTAAAGCTTTGTCTTTTTGACTTTTTTGAATTTATTGCTGAAACCAGTGAAAAAGTTTTTGTTTACAAATGCAAATTAAGCTTAAGTCTTGCATTACTTTATTCAGTTGACTTGTTCATAAATAAACGTAAAACTAAAGTTTATAAGGGAACGCGTCCAAATATCGGCATCGGGTCATGCCGATGCCGATCAATCGGGTGCCGATTTTTTCCGATTCCGTTTTCAATCGGTACCGATTGAAACGGAATCGGCACCGTTCAGAATTCTTCATCGGGCCAATTAACAGAAGTCATCAAATCTTGACTTATATCTGTCAGCGTTTGTCAAAGGGTTGAAATCGTCGGTCACGCTACGTTACTGACAAAAATTATATCGGGCAATGTTTATGTCAACAAAAGCAAAGCGTGAATGATTGAGTTTTCAATGTACAAACAGGCTGGGTAAGAACCAGTGTTTATCGCCGTATTGTATCTTGTCTTTCTGAAATGTGTATAGTTTCAAAAAAAAAATTTGCGACAAATGCCTTCATCGACGAGTTCTTATAGAAGACAATACCAGACAACATGAAGAATTTTTGTATCGAGCATCTTTAAGCGAAAGATAGCGCGCTGAATGCATTTACGACCTTTGAATCCAAAACGCGTGATTGAAGAATCCTTGCTGGAGGGATTTTAAAATCTTTTAGCCAAGAAAATAGAGGACAGAATACTGTCAGATCAGGCATTCATGACATTGCGTGTACAGGAGGGAACTTGAACCGGCTAGAATCGGGCAAGTTGTTTATTTGCTTGTAAACTTCTCTCATCGAGTCAAATTCACTGGATCTTTCATTGTTACGTTGATTGCACATTCCGTTGACGCTCCGAATTTTTTAAAAGAAACAACTAATTTTTCGCTCTTTTTCTGAAACGAGATAAAACAAAGCTTTCCATAAAATTTATTAACTTGAGTTAAAGAAAGGAAAGAAAACTGCTTCGAACGATCCGGCTTGCGACGTGCGATACGTATTGGATACGTAGGCAGAAGCAACTTGAAAACGCCGTTTTCATTTTCAGCTCATCAGAAGTGAATTGAATTATGATAAACTTTTAACTGCAAGTGAAACAAAATACAAAATATAAAACTAGCTTGAAAGCAATGTTTACATAGTTATACTGGTGACACCTTCAAGTTTGAATAAACTTTGTAAATAAACAGCAAGTTAGTACACTTATTTTATATATAATCTATGATAAGAATGTTCTTTTACCGGCATACGCTGAATATTCTTATTGTTCTGTCGGTTTTCAGTTGAAAATATTCTTGAATTATTCTTAGTTATAAATTTTATTACAGCTTATGCATGGCATTTCCGCTTTGGACTGTATTTGGGGTTTGAAACTGTATTCTTTCCGTTTATTGAAAGGAATTATTTTCTCGGTGGATTAGTTAAAAACACATGGCACCTTTTTTCAGAATTTCAAGACCCAAAAAAATTCTCAGCATCAGGCTTATTCTTAAAATGTTCTTAAAATTTCGCAACAGCATAGGCAGTCTATTAGTGTAGAAAAAAAAGAGTTTCCTAACCTTGCACTGAAACAAGCTCTATTGGCATTCACTGGCTCGTCAATAGAATTTCAGCAAAATTTAGATTTGTACCCCACCATTTTTTACAAGATCGTATAAAGCAAGGATTACTGATCTTTGAACACAGTCTTGCGACATTTCATGTTGATGGCATCTCTAAATTCGGGGGAATTTGCCACCCTTGCAAATTCAGTGGGAAACCTAAGTTTGGCCGCCTTAAATATATTTTTCATTCTACCTGGGGACAGAGCCTGTTTAGTGTATGTACTTCCTCTATACTTTCTGACACCCCCAACCAGACTAGAACTGGCCAACTCTTTTTTGTTGAACATGCCATCCATCAATTTGAATACAAAACCTTTGCAATTTGTTGAATTCGCAGCAGCGAAATTGATCAGGTCACGGGAAATTGGCCCATTGTAGGAGGCAAGTGGGGTGTTCCCCTCATTCAACAGGTTGGGAGGATTAGAATGATTAGAAGGTTCCCCCAAAGAGCAAGAACTTGTATTTTCCTCCATATGCACTGAGCTACTGGAGCTACTAGAGGGACCAGCAGTAAAATCACAGAAAGTGGGCTCGATTTGGGTGGCAAAAGAGGACGGCGTGCTTTCTATTGGGGTGTCCTCATTATTCCTTGCGTTAAACGAAGTAAGGTCATTACGATCATCCAAGCTGAAACACGGATTTTTATCGACACCATGTGAGTTAGAACGGTTTGAACATGGAAGAGAGATACTTTGGGAGGAAGGAGGAGTGATAACAGGGGTCGACGTGCAGCTGACTATAATAGGAGTGGAATCCATTGAAACTGGGGTCATTGAACCTCTTGGACTGGGCCTGGTTGAAACTGAAGAAAAGGCTGCAATCTGCAGAGCTTCTTGTCTTTTCTGAAGTCTCTTGTTCAACAGCTCTTTAATAGCGGTTAACGATTGTTGAATCTCGGTTTGATTTTGCAAAAGTTTTTCTTGGTTGCGACAAATTTCTTTTAAAGCATCCTCAAACTTCAGCTTTTCCAAAACGTCGTCAATTTCGTCCTCGCCCCACATTTTGTCCTGTATGAAGGCAGCAAGACAGTCAAAGATTTTCATTAGGTTAAATGGATCACACAGAACTCAGTTTTCACTTTAAAGGGGTTGTGTCATCGCTGTCTAAGTCTTTTTGTATATTATTGCCAACTACAAATATACTCGTCGTTATTCACGATGGACAAAATTCAAGCTTCGTGTCGGCACTGAACAAAAATGTTTCACAAGCATTTCAAACCTTACAAAACTGAACAAAAATGACCTTTGAGAAAACTAGGCAGAAAGTTCCCGAGCCTCCTTTTGTATTTGTTGTAACTACACTGTACATTGGTTACATGAACTTATAACTTCTTTTATCGTTTTGAGAAGCTATTTGTGTGTTTCATCTCAATTTTGTGGAGGTTTCCGTCTAAGGTTTCGGTCAGAAATTTCGTTACACAGCTCATTTAACTCCTGTACAGACCTGTACGGGTATTAAAATAATCATAATTCAAAGGAATGTGAAATAAGGCTTAATTCACCGGAAAAATCCACCTATTATATATAGGAATAAATATCACCGAAGATAAAAAGGGGGGTTGGGAGAGGGGCTCCGGAACACATACATTTCTTTATACAACTGTATTATTAAAATTGATTCAATGAACGAACTCAGTTTGTTTCGCTTCTATGTATATAAAAAAAGGTAATCCGACATTGACTAAATTGCATGTACACTCACCAAATCCTGCAGATCATAAAACTCGCTTTCTTCGTCTTCATTGACTGTTTCTTCGTCACTACCCTAAAAGCAGAGTTTCTCAACTTTAAATGATTTCAACGAAAACTCCTATAATCCCCGCCAGCATAGTGTGTAAGAGAAATTATATTGTTGAGCTCATTATGGCAGAAAACATATGTTATTTGTCCCTCGGAAGGATTCTGAATGAACAGGTCGGCGGCACAAAGTAAATTGATTAGTTATTTACGGGGAATTTTACCATTTTCATATACTTAACGTGTTGTGATATATCATAAAGAAACGCGTTAAAATGAAAATTAAAATCGTATGTGCATGACATCTTACTCGGTCGCAATTTTAATGTCTTGATACAATATGTACATTCTGCACGAAAAATCAACCACTTTTGTTTCACAGTTTCTTCCTACAGTTTTAAGTTGAGATGATGGGGAAAATAATAAATGGATACTCACTAAATGATCTAGGTCTGGTAATTCACTTTCTTTGTTGGTCGCTGTGTCCACATCTATAAAGTTTTCCTCACGTGTCACTTCATGAACACTTTCTTCAGGCTCCTTTTCTTTTATGTATTCATATTTTGCTACTTTTCCGCTTTTCAGAGTTACCTGTTGAAAGCAAATAAATTCTTTGTATAGATTTGCACCCGGTTTATACGGACTCGTCAAGAGGACAAAACCGATAATCGTTCGATGTAATACACTTTCACAAGTTTTGCACAAAAGTCAAATTTGGATTACTGTATAAAAAGATTTGGGCCAATTGCTTTTATTACTCATCAAAGTTAAGAAAATGTACATAAAGGTGATAGACACGGGACGATTCGCAAGGACGATTTTCAGCGCAACACCGCGTTGCAATGTTTTAACAATTCGCTGTGTTGTGCTAAAAACCGTCATTGCGAATCGTCTCGTGTAACATCACCTTAAATATAGCAATATACTGATAAATCAAATTGCGAGAGGAACTCCACGCAAGGTCAATCAATCTTTCAATAGAAAAATATAGAATTATCTAAATGATAATTCCCTGTGGCTCCCAGAAAGCAATCGGTCAGGGACACAACTTTATCGATGAGATAAAGATACCAAAAAATGACTAAAAGCAAAAATATAAGGAAGTGTAACTTGTGATATGGAAGGCTAACGACTCTCATAAACACGACAACAGTCAATGCGGCTCTAACACCGGGAACTAATTTTTTAGACAGCATTGATACATATTTTCAAACAATACTGTAGACTTACACAGGACATGCTGATGTCAATGATAAGAATACTGCACGCGAAACCTAAGCGCGCTAGCGACAAAGCCGCGAGCAGCGAGAAACGAGGGCGTAATCCCGAGTCAAAAAATCCCTTATTGTAATAATTACGCCGTGGTTTGCAATCGCGCTGGATGAGATAAGAACTACACGGATATTAAGAGAGAACGCGGACTGAAAGCAGTCTAACAATACTGCGGTATGCGATGTAAAACCAGTATTCGTTTCAAATGTTGTATACCGCTTTGTCTTTGAACGAAAGAGACAAGTTGTAATTGAACAGATACGGTTTCTTTTACTGTATTTTTGTGTGGCAAATTGAAGTTATTTGCGGGAACTTATTTTTGCGGATCGCTGGAAAAATCAGGGAAAAAACGCAACAATTGCGTTCAACACGGTAGCGCAAGCAAAGAAATACAGGATAACCAAAATTGGCTGACGAGTCACGCAAGAGCATCTTTGAGATATGGGATCACAGTTGGGTCTCTCTGTTATCCAAAAATCTATTCAGATAAACTTAGGTTAAAATGTATTTACCCTGCCGACAAAAAAATAAGATTTTGAAAAACTTAATGTCTCACCTCTCCTCTGAAGCAATCGTTTTTTGCCACCATTTCTGCCTCAGACCAATCGTGGTTGTGACACACACAGACCAGGTCATCCTTCTGCAGATGCTTAGGGTGTTGTCGTTTTGAAAAATTTGATTTCAACACTGGACGTCGCCTATCCAAAGGCCTTTCTCCTTCAGGTTTTTGCACTTCCGAGGCGTCCAGCCACGCATCAAAGTACCTTGTGTAGCCTGCCCAGTGTATTAAAACTCTGCCACCATTGTCCACATCAAGAACAGTCCCGTTCAGCCACTGTCCCAACACAGGATCAAATGCCTGAACCTTATCTCCATTCTTAAAGGCAGTCGCAGACTGTGAAAATGCAAAAAAAAAATCACGGTTAGGAAGATGAAACGTCTAAGGGTGGATTTCCACTGTTGCATAATTTCCATGAGCGTGCACCAAAAACGTTACGCGCGAATAAAATCAGCAGAGGCCATGTATTAAACGTAAAATCCGTGAACAAGGTTCACTCAAAATTCCATACATTGCCTCTAGTTTATTCAATTTGCTCACCTGAAAATGAAATGCACTAATTTTTACACTGCGACTTATATGATGATTTGAGAAAGATCAGTGAACGAAATAAGTTTTCTGCAAATTACAATAACCGTGATAAAGTAATCTAAAGTAATCTGTTTTTTAAACCTATTTGCGCGCATAAACTTATGTTTACGATAGTGGAAATCAACAAGGGCTTTCAAAGACAAACTTAAAAAGTCAACCTTACGATCCTCACCTCCATTATTCCTGGTTGTAGGTGGACTAGCTTAAACAGGTGATGTAGAAAGTACACCGCGTTGGTATGCTGAGAGCTTAGCGTAAGTGGAAGCACAATGAAGGAAGACGGCGTACATGATCTTTTATAAGTCAACTATTACACGTTTCGTGCGTGATTTCAGTGACTCTAGCATTTTCGTTCCGCTTTCAATTAGTGTCTATTTGGGTTTGGCCGTTTTCCTTTTTTAAACATTATCGATCTCGGAAAACTTGCATGAGTCCTTCAATAATTGAAATAATCATTATCGCCCCACACGCAAATGGTTTACTAAGTACTGGTGCTGAGTTTGACTCGTGCTCCAAATGTACTTGGTCAAAGTTTGTAGTATTTACTTTTTACATGGGAATTCATCCGAAATTGACCATTTCAATCATTGTTTATGTAGTCATGGAAAAAAGTCCGCCAGAGTATTTTTTAACCATGACATGCAAGGCGTGATTATTAGATGTTTCGTAGCATGTTGCGTGTTTTCATGATACACGCGAACGCTCTAAACATGACTCTTGCGTGAACTAGGACCGGCGTAAACTGACAAATGACTAGCTACACCCTGATAAGAAGTTTACCGACTGAGTTAACATCTTTTACCTGATGTCGTAAGTCACGAACACTTTGAGCTTCTGCAAAAACAAAGGAAAAAGGAAAAGAAAAGAAAAAAGCCGGAAAATTGTTCACAAATGGAATTTTTACCTCAAAGCATTATAATTCAAGTCTTTTCTTACTTACCTTACAAGTTTATCCGGGCAACAGCATCATTGGTGTGCAAAGCTTGGTGCCAAGCTGCTTATGACCGTAGTTTGATCAGGTATGCAAAAGAGGAGGAATTTCTGGAAATAACTGTGAGGAATTCGTCCAAAGAGACTGTGGACAACTTCCTTCAAGCCGTAAATTGGAGACCCCGCTTGTTTCACTATATAGATTTGAGTTGCTCCAAAACAACATGGGAAACATTTTGCGAAATTGTACACCTCTGCACTGAACTGAAAATTTTGAACATGGCTGGGATAAAAGGCGAAACATCTCGACACCCAACAATTCGAGCATCCAAAATTGTGGAACTTAACTTAAGTGAGACATTGATAGACGACAATCTTTTGGCGTTTATTACAGAACACCTTCCAATGTTAGGCATTCTCAATGTCTCCGGATGTTACAGATTGACAAATGTCGGAGTTGAAAAGGCATCCTTCCCCACGTTGCGTTTTCTTGCTATAGCCAACTGTTTGATCGACGTGGAGGGGATACTTTGTGCCATAAACAAGCATGATATATTTGCAATGTGTACAAGGGAACTTAAACTAGAAAGTGAGGATATTGTCCGCCTTTTAGAATCATACCCTGATATAGCCGAAATTGGTATTCCCACTTTGTGTGGACTGCCGCAAGGAACTGTTTCTCCGGAAGCGCTCCCACTACTTTGTTTTTACTGTTGTAGATCACGTCATTCTACAATTCTGAAAACTAGTCAAGCCATTGATGGTAGCTGGATGGAGCTGTAGAATGAAGGCTGTCTATTACACTATACTAAAGCAATCCCCCTAAACGATGATTTGGGACTAGCCTTTTCAAAGTTCAATGAGAAAACGTAATATTTTTAAATTATTTATTAAACTGCTTCAGCTTCTGTCTTTTAATAACACAACAAAATAGAAAAAAGAAAACACTGATAATGATCTGCATTTTTCCATTTTATAGTTTATTACCATTTCTTTTAGCTTGTGTAATAATACTCGAAATTCAGCAGCAAACTGATTGTTTGCAGGAGCCGATTCTCCGTTTTTTTGTTACAATTCACTTACTTAAGCGTTGAACTTAACAATCTCATTTTCATGTTGATCCTTTTGTCTGCTCCCAAAAAATAGCGTTTGTGTCCGAAACTTTGATTATTTGGTTGAATATAAAAGTTTGCCTGCTTAAATCTAACGAAAATGTATAGTTATTGTACGTGATCGTACATTGTTGTACATTTTTAGGTGCTTATTAAATAACCTGATTGGAAAACCAATTGTTGTCGTGACTGAAGAACCTTACTGTGGCAACATATCACAACGTTGTCAATCCACACCCCTAATACTTCGCTGTTGGGTAACTAGTTGTGTTACTAGTTATCCAGATCCTCTGATAAAACATTCTTTTCCTTTTTTAAACAAGGTGAGCAGATAAGAACTTTTAATGTATGGTCGCTGCATGCAAACTTGCATGATTTCTTCTGAGCAACAATCTTTGTCATGCAATTAAAACTACTACATATAGTCTTCTTCAAATTAGACAACTTTTAATTGAAGCTTTCACGACTGTCTTGAAAACCTCCTACCATCCCGTGTATTGACATTATTTACTGATATTCTTCAAAATGGAGGAAGACACCTGGATGTTTAGCTACAGTTCGGAGGAAGAATCAACTGAAGGTTAGATATCTCCTTTTTTCTGAAGCAGTTTCTTTGTCGTAAAAATAGTGTTTTTCTTTTCTATCACATTTGAGGATATAACAACTGTTATTTGTAAGTAATTTACTTGTCTTTTTGTTTAATATAGATAACGTGTTTATCGATCGTAATGACCGTGAAGTCTTGACAATCGAGGCATCAACCTCATCAGGTGCGTCAGGCGAGGAAACGCCAATTCACACAGGTACTGACCTACCCTAATAACTAGATTATAAACCTGCTTTCCAGGTTAGAGTCTGACCGTGCAATTGGGACTAAAACTCGGTAGAACAACGCGATGATGTATCGCAAAAAGCGTTTTCTTTCTGACTCTGGTTTGAAAATGAATAATAGATCGAGTTCTGAGTTCTTTCTAACCTAGGCTGTCTGCAGGAGCAGCCAACGACTGAAAGTTTCCGAATACGCCAGAAATGTATCAGATGGTTTTCTCAGTCTATGCTTTAGAAGCCTGTTTGTTTAATTTGGAGTTGCCCTAAAAACTATTTATCTGTTCGGATTCCTTAGAAGAAATTTGGTCGTCACAAAAGTTTTAAGTGCCTTTTTCGTCTCATCTCATCCGTGTCCGCTACCCTTATGGTTCGGTCGAAAGTTCGAGGACATTAAGTAGCCTTGCTTTCAATAGAAAATTATAGGGGACATTTTGTCTTTATACCGAAAGTTTTGCACCGAGGAGACCTAAATTAAACAATATTCGCAATATCTTGGAATTAAAACTTTTAACACCAAGGTAAAAAAAATTTTAAAAAAATAAAAATGAGAATAACACAACCTTCGAAACTCGTAGTTAAGCTATTAGAAAACCTCCGAATATTTTAGAATGCAACGGTTATCCAGAAAATTTTAGCTTTTCTCCAGCTTTAGAAATTTCTAGGCAACATTTGCTCCTTCCAACAGTTATTTTAAAGAAAAAAGTCGCTGGGTGCCCTTGTGTCTGTTGTTGTAACATGCACAAACGCAACAGCGAAGACCCGTACAAGGATCCTAATTCCAAAATTTTGTCAATAATATAGGTGTCAGGCCGGGAAGACCTTCACTAGCGAGTCAAAACCCAGAGATTGTAGCTGTTGTTAAGGAGTTTATTGCCCAGCACTCTGCCGCTGCACACAATAGACGCAGGGAAGACACCGAATATTGTCATGGAGTCAGCATAGAACAGATTCGTAGACATGTGCTTCGGACTATCCCTGAAGTAAAAAATGTCTCAAAGTCAACTATAAGGCGCCTCCTCCTACCGCCACAAAAGAACAGAAAAGCTGCCAGCAGATATACCGGTCTTGTTGAAGCCAAAGTCCCACCGAAACGAAATGATCTAACTGTGAATGAACACGCAGATTTCCACTTCACTTGTGCCCAAGTGAATTATATCGGCGAACTTTCAGAGATGCTTGTTAATGAAACAGTAGCGTTGTCTACAGACGACAAAAATAAGTTAAATGTGGGTACTTTAGCAGTTAGTCGTTATTTTAATCAAGGTAAATTTTTTATGACAAATGATCAGCCAAATTATCCTGACCACGATTTTCCTTTCAGTGGCGCTAAACTCATCCCAGCAGGCTACCTTTTACTGAAGTCTAGGATTAGAAGGTCACGTAGTTTGTCTCCCCCACCTAGGTTCTCTGGTAATGTTAAAAAAAGGCGTTCGTCCTCTCAGCCAGCACTTTTACGTTATAAATCAAGGGAGAAACTTCACGAAATGAAGTATAGAGATGAATTGGGAAGGGAGAGAATTTCTTGGCCACGCACTGGCCAAGTCAGTGTTTATTTGTATGCCTCTCTGTTCTACAGCAGTACCAGCGCTTTACATGCCAGCCACCTAGAAGAAATCTTAAAACCCATAGTAGAATGCGAAAATAAGGGGGCTGTGACGATCTTATGTGATGGGGGACCTGACTGGAGCACAAAGTGTACTCCAAATTTAATTAATTATGGGCGATTGTGGAAACGTCTTAAATTAGACGTACTTGTTTTGACTTGCTATGCACCAGGGCACAGTAGATTTAACCCAATCGAACACTGTTGGGCCCCTCTTTCCAAAAAGCTAACAGGCGTGACACTGCCTATCAGTCTTTGTGAAGACATACCTTCCCCATGGGTAGAAAACGGTTTGTCAAACGAAGAAAGGTTAAAAAAAAAAGGGGAAGTTCTGAATCATGCCATTGAGACATGCAAAAAATATTGGCACAATAAGAGGTATGATTCTTTTCCTATTAAGGTTGTAAGTGTACCATGCGAAGGGTGTGCTCCTCTTGAACGAGATCACGAGCTACTGAAAACCTTTTCTGATGCAAGCGCTCGTAAAATACGGAAAAGCGCCGAATTATCAGATATCCAGAAGGAGTATCAGTTTTTAGTAATGCATTGCTGTAGGAAAACGTATCAGCTGCAATTTTCACGCTGCGATCAGGATTCTTGCGGGCATTGTCGCACAACACCAGTTCGTGCTGAGAGGTTTTTAAGCATTCTTCAAAAAAATGGTGATGTACTGCCAACTCCCACCTTGAGTTTAATTCACAAGGGTCATTATGACACAATGCTGCACCAAGTGTCAGCTATAGAGAGTAGTCAAAAATCTTTGGGCGTTGACGAAGGTTTGCCTAGTTTAAAAGGTAAAAGGGTACCTTTGTGCCCATTTGGTTGTCGTTATGTGTTTTCAAGCCACGCTGATGCTCTTAGACATTGTCGCCTGATGGATCACTCAGCGATAAGAGGGTGGCGGTCAAAACTTCCAAAATTCAGGTAGGCACTGATCAGTGCTATATTGTAATGTTCTAGCGAGGCAATTTAGTTGTCATTTTTTAGAAAATACTGCAAAAAAACATTGTATTAGTCGCAACTATTACAGGCGATAAAACCTGAATCTACTTGAACTTCAATCATGCAAAATGCCAAAGTGTGAATTGACGTAACACATTTTTTCTCTGCAAAACCCAGTTTTCCAAGTTTGGGATGAGTGTTTACGGTGTAGTGTCGCAACTAGGCACTGTAAAAGTTGGACTTATGTAAGCATTTCTTTATATTATTAAATTTTGATAACCTCAACTTGTAGGCTTGATTTTTTCTTGTTGTTCCTTAATACCCCCTCTTAATACAGCATCGACAAAATCAACCCTTCTAACCTCACAGAGAGAGAAAGTTTATTATTTGTTGATCTAAGTTTAGCGCGGTGAACGGCACCATTATGCTGTCACCAGCGTTTTTTTTATTACAGTTAAAAAGGTGAACTTTTTAAATTATTACACTTTGGTTTTAAAGTGTATGAGCACTGTGGAAACAACAAAGATGACCCATGACAGATAACGCGGGGTATAAACTTTGCCGGTTTGTGTTTTTAATATTGCTTGAGCTTGAAGCGAGTTTTGAAAAACTAGACTTATATTTTCGCGTATCTAAAACTTTATTCATTCACATTCAGTTCCAATAAGCTTTAGTTTTGTTAGTGGTCGTGAACAGTGAAAAACTATCTATCTTATCAGTGGTATGTTTAGCCGTAGGTTGAGCTCTCATGGCATGGCACGTCATTTTTTCAATTCTCACGTTACCGATCACGAAAAAAAAAACTAGCATTCGAGAATGTGTTCTTAAGTGGACCTGTCCGTTTTATCACGGAAAAGAAAAGAAAAGATTCCAGTTTTACCACTATGGTTATGCTTTCACTCGGCCTATAGTAGTAATATATCATAGAAGGAATAATAAAGTCCTTTTCTGTTTTAACACGCTTGTGTGACCTCAATCAGTTCCGGCCCAGCCCCCTTTCACTTGACGGGAGGAGAGTTAATGATGATAAAACATGCAAAACGCCATGCTGCAATACTTTTCATTGTAGTGTCTAAAACCTGCAGATTAAACTTAAAATGTCAAGCGTAAATTTTCTTGAATTTAGAGAGAGAAAACTGAAAAGCAATGTCATCAGGCCCTACCATGCTTACGCTTGAAGAACAAGTAAGTCACAAAGCCATTCTTTTTTTAGTCAGTTTGGCCGCTAGGCAGTCACGAATTTTTATGAGAGGTTTCCAAATATGACTCGCTCTACATTTTGTTAGAACAGCGTGGAAAAGTTTGTAAGCAATTACCGATCGGCTGACAGAAAACAAATCGTCGAGCAGCCTTGTAGACATCTTCGAACCAACTTATAAGACAAAAAAACATCTACTGAAGTATTGTTATAATTATTTTACTATTGAGAACGAAGCAAGTTTTAAAGACTGTTTTGTTGAGTGAAATGACTCTTTCATTATTTGGTTTCGTGGCATGTTTGCAGAATCACATATCCTTATCAGATGAATGTGATACCCCATTATCCACATCGGAATGTTTCTGGCTCCGATTGAATCGGCAAAGTTTTTATCTTTATCGGAAACGGCAACTAGTGCCTACAGATAGGTACCGATTCCGATCAATCGGAAAATTGATCGGGTCCGTTTCCCATGATCGGGTTGCCTACCGATATTTGGACGCGTTCCCTAACGTTTTTTACATAATGATTTTAAATACAGAAAGAAATCACAACTCCTTTTGAAGTAATTTCTCTGCGAGAGCTGAAAGTTTTTTCTGTAGGCAAGAAAAAGCGAGGGCCGCTGTCGTTTGGTCATTGCGCGCCAAAATTGTAATCGTTGGTAACAGTAAATGAGTTAAAAGTCATCATTTTTGTGCTCAATTAATAATAATGATGATCGTTTATTCAACCTTTTTGCAGCATAAACTGAATTACAAGGCGGGTCATTAATTACATACAAATACTTCAGAATTATGACACATAAATATAATTGTTAATGTTAAGACAGATCACATTTTGGTATTTCAAACGTGATTCTATTATTTGATGGTGCAAAAATTTCCAAATCTGTTAGTTCTTGAGGAGGCAGGCACAGAAACAGTTTCTCCTGGTCTAATGGCATATGGTCTTGTGTTTGCAACTCGCGGCACTAAGTTTCGTAGCAGGTCAGAAGAAGAGCAACTTCGCTTGAGAAATGTTATGCACGCATCCTCCCTCCTCTGACATAGTAGAATTGAACCTGATTTCTTGAGGACGTCCTCATAGCACCGAGAAGGAAAAATAATTTTTAGTGCCCTCTTTTGTATTGATTCAATTTGATCACTTAAGTATTGCATGAGGTCAGCTCAAGCGTGACTCGCATACTCTAACACAGACCCGATGATACTACAATAGACAAGAATAAGCTGGCTATCAGTTAGTCCGCACTTCTTAAGGGCGCGTATTGCATATAACCGTTTACTCCCTTTCTTTACAGTATGGGTGACATGCCTGTCCATGTTAAGTTATGCGACAAGTGAACCCCTAACAGCTTTAACAGGAAACGTTTTCTATCAGAGAGCTACCAACCAGAAGAGGTGCTGGTGGAAACGGGCAATACTGCAAAAAAGTAATGCACATTTCCTTGCATTTTTTACCGTTAAGAACCATACATCTCACCACTATCAACTGACTCCAAAATTGTGTGAAGTAAATAGACCAAGGCCTGCATAGTGGATCTTCCTGGGAGAGCAAACTGCATACTGTCCAACTTGTCCCAAACACACATGAGTAGGGACTTAGCTGAGAAACCTTCCAGTACTTTGGCTACAGGTAAAGTTAACGACACGGGTCTTAAGTCACTTTCAACAGACATTGGAGGGCCGCACTGTGGGACAGGAACTGCAGTAGCTGGCTTCAGTTGTGCTGGAACCCTGTTCAAGCGAGGAGTTGTATATGTCAGCAAGAACAGAGAAAGGTCAAAGGCAAACTCTGTCCAAACAATATTCGCGATCAACTCGGAACCTGGGGATTTTTTAGCCTTCAAGGCACGTTCACTGTTTTAGTATGTACTAAAACAATCATTCATCTCAGTGTCGGTGACTAATGGTGGTTATTTACCGAGAAGCAAAGCCACCTCCACTTTGGTGAATAATTGTTACATATCCTTCGAAAGCTGAATTCATTAATTGCTTTATTCTTCATTCAAAATAATTCCTATGTCAAAATCAAGCGAGAACATGCTTACCTTCGTCGATATTAAGTTTATCTCGATAGTGCATGTTTAGAAGATAAAGGTCGGTACACACGAGGCGACATGTCGCTGCAACATGTCACAAATGTCGCTGCAACACGTCGCTGCGACAAACCACTCCTTGTGAACAGGTGGGGCGACAAGTTGCTGCAACAGCTCGCTGCGACGCTTCGTGTGTACAAGATTTCGGACGAGGTGGAATGTTAAATAGTTTTATTATTCAATATGGCGGAGGCGTGATTACAGCGAATGTCAAAGAAAAAGAAGCTTTTAGTTATGTTAATGATGATGTTAGATAACGACGAATATGTGGAACACGGGGAAAGGAAATACTGGATACGCCAGTGGGTGGCAAGAAGACAAGAAAGAGGGGCTTATAACACTATTTTTAGGGAACTCGCCCTCGAGGATTCAAGTGGATTTGCAGATTACATGAGAATGCCTCATTGTAAATTCATTGAGCTGTTAAACATTATTGGTCCTTCAATACAGAAGAAAGATACTCCAATGCGAATGTCAATTCCCCCTGGTGAACGTTTAGCGTTAACCCTTAGGTATTTGGCGACTGGAGAAAGTTTTCAGTCTTTGTCATTTCAATTTCGAATTGGAAAATCCACGATTGCAGAAATTGTCTTGGATGTTTGCACAGCTATAATCAATACCTTGAAGGAGAAATATCTCAAAACACCTGACAGGGAAGAAAAGTGGCATGAAATTGCCGACTTGTTTCTCTCCAGGTGGAACATTCCCAATAACATTGGGGCAATCGATGGAAAAAGAATTGTGATTCAAAAGCCAGCGTATGCAGGATCTCGTTATCATGATTATAAAGGCAACGAAAGCATAATTGCCCTGATGGTGGTTTCTGGCCCAGACTACGAGTGCCTTTATGCTGATGTTGGAACAAATGGGAGAAACCCTGATGGCCATGCATGGGCAAGGTGTAATTTAAAAGAGGCACTGGAAGACCCCGCTAATCCACTTCATATTCCACCTCAGCAACCCTTACCAGGTCGATCTGAACCTGTGCCTTTTGTTCTAACAGGGGATGAAGCCTTTGGGTTAGCAAAGTATATGTTAAGGCCTTACCCTCAGAAAAATTTAACAGTAGAACAGAGAATTGCCAATTATCGTATTTCAAGAGGCAGAAGGATCTCTGAAAACATTTTGGGCATTATGTGTAATAGATGGCGTTGTCTTAGAGTACCCTTCCTCTTAAGTCCAGAAAAAGTTAAAATAATTGTATTAGCAATACTAGTACTTCACAATTGGCTTAGAGCAGACATAAGCAGCAAACATGTGTACTGTCCCCCTGCAATGATGGATCAGGAAGATAGTAACACAGGTGAGGTTTCTCCAGGCACATGGAGAGATGACACTCTCAGAGAATCTTTTCTGGATCTTGAAGCTTCCTTATCAAGGAATTCCACCAGAGTGGCCAAAGAGATGCGTGAGGAGTTCACAAGCTGGTTTAACAATGAAGGAGATGTAGCATGGCAGAGGAAAATGTGTGGACTCTAATCTGTTTTGATTAAATACTTGGCTGGCAAATTCAAGGTTTTTCTAATGTACACTAGGTGTTTCTGTTTTTCTGTTCTTGTATCCACAATAACAAGACCAAAAGAGTTTTTCAATGAAATTTTCATTTGTAGATCCCAGGGAGTCTTCATCATTTATTAGCAGGGGGCAGGTGAATGGGTGGGGTAAGCTACAAAAAATAATGGCAGCTCCTTGAGGGGAGAGAAAAGATTTTCCTTGGAAAAGGATAGGTCAAAAGTGTTTTGATTGATAATCTTCTGTCAACTGATAAGAATGACAACCTGGTTTACCATACTCCTTTAAACAGTATGTGGTGAAAGTAAAAAATGCAGTTGACAACAATGCCAAGGTTTTGGCATTTACATTATTCTCATTGCTGAAGACCTTAAGAATATATACCACTTGAAAATAGATTTCTGTCAATCCTTTGATTGACAAAAGTCTACTTCCAAAAGTAGTTTTGATTTTGAAGATCCCCTGTCAGTGGAAATAATGGTTTATGTAAACACAAACACTGAATCTTCACAGTCCTAGTAATACTTGTACAATTGTTCTGTATTTTGACTTTCCACGGAAATCTAGCGGTGGTTCTATTAAAAACCCAAAGGTCAAACTGCTAACATCTAGAACCTGCAGTTACAGCCAAAATCTTTTAATAATTTCAAAAGAGCACAAACAAATAACTCTTTCATTTTGGCAACTTAACCAATTCGATTGCCCCACAAAAGGCTGGTAATTACATTTCTAAAGATAAGTATTTTAAATTGTTGTTCTTCATAGGAGGGGTGGGGCTTGAGTCAAGCACAAACAGTTTTAAATACCAAGTCCCCCCCCCCCAAATACACACATACCATGCTGATAAATAAATAACACTCTCCATTACTGTGTAATCATATATTCCAGCTGTGCAAAGATCAGTTTTGTAAGTCAACAAGCGTTCATATATTTGTGTTGAGGCTCGAATTTCAAAAGAAAGTGTTCTTTCCTGCAATTTATCAATATTACTCATATAGTAGGCTTGAGTTCATTTTCGGTACATTTTTTACATAAAATATTCTTGTGGTGTCCAGAGCACTGTGTTTTCATTTAAGTAAAGCCTCTTGGTAGATGTCCTTTTTACTATTATAACTCAACGAAAGCAGGTAAATACAAATTATGAACTAAAGGAGAATGAACAAATTATTGTTAATGAAAATGGAAGAGGTGAGTGATTACTAAAATCAACTAAATGTTCTGCATTGCCAATTATGTAATTAAATCTTTAATTGGTGTATAGACCTTTGTCACATGGCGGCCATTTTGTCTCAGGAGATTTAAAAAGCTTTGTTTATGCACAAAATCGTGAGTCTTCAAGCTTAAAGCTTGGTTAATGTTTTAAGCTGGCTTCCCGGTGTTTGCTTTTTTCAAAGACGAACTCAAGGCAAGAAAATCGCTCAAAGCTTTCTTTTACAGCCAGAATTATAAGTAAATATTCTTTGGAACGTTTTCTTCCTACTTGCAGTGAGAAACTGACTAAAAGCTCTTTAAAGTTCTGTAAGCTTATGTCAAACCTGATACTCGGTCAGATCATTGTCTCAAATCTTACAAACGTGCATAAACTACGCTCGACTTCATTAAATTAGATACAAAAAACAAATATCAAATACAATAATTACTCTGGCTTACCATTCGAGGTGCAGCTCCTGAAAGGTATCAAGTAAGGCCAGTATCGCTTCAGACCTTGCAACCCTCTTACGCATCAAGCAAGGTGAAAACGAAAACGATGCCATCCGAAATTGGATTTCCGACGTTGGCAAGCCATGTATTTCTCAACCAAAAACCCAATAAACAAACTAGCCATGAATAACAGAAGACTCCTGATAGCAGCTGAATTTCATTTTGTACGTCCGGTGGAAAAAGACAGTTAAAAACATCAATGGTTGACACAAAACTCTGTCAGCTTCAGCTGTCAAAGTAAACAAGATTCAAGATGCTGCATAAATTTTCCGCATGAACTCGCCTGTAAATTTTGACCAATCAGAGCATAAAAATTGAACAGGGAGTATGACCAACGTGTGACCATGGTGAGAAAAGTCAAAAGCAACAACTGTCTTCCTTGCCTGTAACAGCTGGCTGAATTTTCACGTTTGAGGTCAGTTTGAAATATTTAAATTCTCACTAAAAAGGAAAGGAATTATGATGTTTTGAAAATACCACTTAAAGCATCCTTGAGAAAAATGCAGGATTATCTTAGTTTTGAAATCAGCTTTTTTCAAAAGTCTGACATTATCTGGAGTCCTGGTCACTATCCCTATGGCTATAACTATCTCATATCCAACAAGCGCGATTGGAATATTATTGTTTCATTAAATAATTTTAGTCAATTTCATTTGAAATATTACAAAATGACCGGATATTAATGTAACTTCCAGTAAACCAAGGGAAAATCACATGAAATGTGCGCCATTTGCGAACTTAGTTGAATGAAAAATCTGAAAGGGAAGGACGCTGTGCCTAAATTATTCTCGGCCAGGTTCTGTTTTTGCTTTCCCTCGCTGTGATTGTGGAATTTGATGCTGGATAGGTCGACTTGATTGCTCTTCAATGTCATTTTCTTCGTCCACTGAATTGGTGCTGCACAAAGACCCAGCTTCATCAATCAATGTGTTGTTCTTGTTGTTCAATTGAAAATCACTCGTACGACTCACTTGAGGGCCATTATGATCTGTTGTGGATGTAAGGAAGTGTTAAGAGGTGTAAAAGCTCTTCAAACCTGCAAAAAATCTGCTAATGGACTTGCAAGCCATTGTGAAAATTTTTAAGGTAAACTTTGTTGTTGTTGTTACATTATCAGCTCAACGTACGGAAGAATTAAGCTTATAATTTCTTTAAATTTATAAGGAAACTTTGGAGTACCATTAAATAATTTCAAACCAAAATTTGTGGCTTTTTTGTTGCTGCCGGTATGGTATTTTCTGTGTTTTTCTGTTGTTTCGTTGGTAGAAAAATCGCGAAATCTACTTTGCCGCTTTGTCCGAGAGTAATTTAGTTGTTTTCCACATTAGGTCAAACTAAGGTATAGGAGCTGATAACCGAGGTTGAGTGAACCAATCAGAATACTAGAAATGCATTATCCGAGGTTGAGACTTTAGTAATATAAGATATCCACTTCCTCAAGGTCAACATCAGCTTCATCCAAGTATCTCTCAAAATATTCTGGTTCCCATGGTGACAAAAAAAAGGTCAGGAATTTCTGAAGTAACAAGTTGATGAGTGTTATCCAAGTGCGGTAGATCTCCCAATGTGTCTTGAACTGTTTCTAGAATTTTCATGCAGTGATTCAGTGAGTACACGTCCAAGCATTCAAAAACATCCTTAACTGCAAACAAGCAAGTTCCTTGGAAAATACATGCTATGGTGCAGCTCCAAAGGCATTCTATAAATGCTTCTCTAATGTCAGCTTTGTCTTCATCACAGACAGGTCTAGTGAGAGATGGTAATGATCCAGGTAGAGGAGTCTGTTTTTCAAATGGTACCAGCACAGTGCAGTTTTCATAGCTGACGGGTTGGATTTCGGTATCAAATGACTTGTACAGTCTACTCTATAACAGCCCTCAGATTTTACAAGATCGTTGACTTCATCTTCACAATGAGACAATTGCTTACCGTGGTAAATGATTATGAGGTGTGATCTATGTCCTTCTATAACCAGTTTCCCGTAGATGGTCTAATATATTTTGCGTGCCAGACCGCAGTTAATGATGCACCTAACATTCCCAAAGTTGACGCCCATATTGAGAGCAGTGCTAGCTACAATTATTTTTTTTACTGCCTTCTAAGATCTGCAAGAAGCTTCTCCTTCATCTTGGGCCCATTAACAGAATGGAAGATTCCTGTAATGAAGTTTTTGATTCTGTTGAGCCAGCAGGCAAAGTGGCATGTTTTCCAGCTTGAAGAAGAGCAAGTTGACCACAGGTGATATATTATTAAGAGCGTTGTATCTCCTTTTTCGTTAACTTCCTCCACAAACCAATCAACTTTGTTTATCTAAATCATCCTTCTTTACTTTCCGGACAGAAATCCTGATGTTTGGTCTGTGAGGACTAATGAAGATCTTAAGGACATTTTTATTTAATGACAGCCTTCTGCATATTGTGCTCTTGGTTGTATGATCAGCTGTCCCAGCTAAAGCAAGAATGGGAGTTCCTAAATATGTAAAGAGAATGATAATTATTAGAACGCTCTCCAACATCACTGTCACCATGAAACAAAGGGAGTACATGTATAAGTGAACAGTGGAAATCTTTTTGGAATGGTTCAAGTCAAGTCAATTCTTATTTAAACTCACACAGAATAATAATTAATACAAATTAGTGCTTTAAAACATAAAATAGAGAGATTGTGAAGGAAAAGAAATCTTCAATTGTAGGTTCATTGTGCAGAGTATGGGACACCTAAATAGTTTGTGGAAGTAAGCGAGTCGGTGACCCAAACAAGAATATGAGTAGAAGGAATATAGATACACAATAGTTGTTTTAGATTAAAAGTATTACTTCATTAATTAAATAGTAGTTAAAGATAATATAATCGTAAAACATTAGGAATCAATAATAGTATTATAACCATCAATCACAGAATTCTTGATATATTGACAAATACTGGAAAACGGCTTGATTTTCTTAACAGTTTCTGTAGGTGGCGTGTTGGCTTTCTTTTGGTTTTTTCGTTTGTCAGGCATCTTGTCAATCAGAATGAAGTAATACTATTAAAGTTTAGATGGAAATAGCGAGACCAGATCGGTGAAAACAGGAGCAGGTCAAAAACACAACTGCCATCTTTCCCGACTACTGATTTTGGCAAAGCTACTACAGTATATATAGATCAAACCTACTATAACTTGAAAATGGCCTTCCTTCCAATGCTTCCATTATCATTTCCAACTTTCGGGATTTAAACGTATGGGATGATAATTAAAAATAGCAAACCTTGTCTGCACAAAGATCTCAGAACAGCAAGTTCTCCATAAGCTTTTCTGAAAGCGGTTCCATCAGTACCCTTAGAGTTCTTCTTCCTAACAGGAAATGCTGAAGCACTTATCATACTCAAACAAAAGCATCTCATGATCAAAGCAACAGTTGCAATTTTACTTGGGTGATCTCAGTTTTACTCGGTTGATCTCGAATGGCATCCATTCAATCTCAAAGCTCTCTTCATGAATGTTAAGGTGTGAACTACAAATCATTACAGTTAATGTTCCACTGCATTTCAATAGCAAGTTTATAAAAATGTAAATCCCTTGTTGCTACACAAATATCTTTGGACGCTATAAAAACAAGTTAGAGCTTTCTATCTTTTTTCCGGTTCATGTCTCGACCATGTGAGATGTTTTGATGTAACTTCGATTTAGAGTCCATCAACATTGCTTGCAAGGGCTCTTTGACTTTTTCAGTAGTTGCAAACACAATTTTGAAGTTACGTCAGCGAATGTCATTGTCTGATAAAGTTGCTAAATCTTTTGCGTGGTATCCCAATAATTCCATCTCCTGCAACTGGTCTTCGATTGTACTTTTCAATGGCGAGATGACGAGAATCATGGCAGTACCATTTAGCTCGTAGTTCTTGGCGCGTACAAACATTTGAGAAATTAAACTCTTGGCGTATCTGGTCGGCAAAACCGCCAGGACATCTCTGTTGGCTAAAAGAGCCCTTATGCTGATTCTTGTTGTGGTTGAAAAACAATTTCTCGATCACTAGAGAAATTCACATTTCTCAAAGCACTGTCTACAATATCTACGTCTACTGGCACCATCTCAATTGTTATTGGTGAAGAGTGAAACACTTTTTTCATAAGTTACTCATAGGTGTCTAGAAAGCGATGAACTAGAAAATGATGACCTAGAAAACGACGACCTAGAAAACGACGACCCAAAAAATGATGACCTAG
>CALNXK010000036.1:2350000-2387500 GCA_942486035.1 Porites lobata
ACTTGTTGGAAATGTTTTCAGGATGCCAGTGTTACTAACTTCTTCGCCAAGGGAGCCGGAATGATCCAGCATTTTCGTACTATGCACCGAAACATCGATGTAGACGAAGTGCGATGCAAGACCCTTTTCCAGCAACTTCACGGCAAGGAAACAGCAGATGCCATCGCGCGCTTAAGCAGATTTCGCTTAGAAACGGTTAGTAGCTCCTTATTTTGTTTACCTCAACACGATACGTAAGCATCTTTTTTCCTTTCGATTTAATTGAGTGATGAAAGATTTGTTCTCTTCTGCAGTTGTGTACTGTTGGTAGTTACTCAGAGTATAATGTGAGCGTGGAGGAACAGGGTGTATTTGGAGCCAAAATTGTTGCCAAAACAAGAAGAGAAGCGGCAAAGCTATACGGTTTGATTTTACACCACTGTGGGAAACTGAGAGCTCTTGGAGACCGACCATGTGTTGTTCAAGTGGAAGAAGTTGGCAACTCTACTAGCAGACAAAGCTTTCGCACGTGGTTTGCTGGGGACAAAATTTACGTCGAGTGTTTTATTCCAGGCAGGAGGGTAAATAAATATTGCCTTTGGTTGTTCCTTTATTTAACATACAATATTGTCAGTCTAAGATGGATGGTATTAACAATTCTGTATACTCGTGGAGTATCTTTTTAACAGTTTTTCTCCATAGTATAATTTCTAGTTGTGTGAATTCGGTGTATCCCATATTCTACTTTTCATTTTTTATTATTCCCTTTCTGGTAAAGACTTAAAGATTAAGGAAGTTGCGACTTATAATCAATATTATTATTTTTAATACTGCAGACACTTGCAATTACCCAAGGTGACACCTCCTTGTTTGCCCAAAACTCTGTATTCACTGGGGAGTATACAGTTGGATCCAAGAGCCCGCTGGAAGTTTTGCAGACTGTTTTTGGCCACACCAACTTCAGGCCAGGGCAGTGGAATGCTATTTCAAAAATTTTATCTGGCAAAGATGTGATTGTTGTCATACCAACTGGTGGTGGGAAGACAGTGGTATATACACTACCTTGCATTATGGCGCCTGGATTGGCCATTATAATTTCACCAATCTTGATGCTAATGTGTGACCAGGTTGCAAGACTTAGAGGGTATGGGATAAACACATGCTACTATAACACCCTTTTAAGTGATGATGATAGGAAAAATATACTCCACAATTTAAAGCAGCCCGATTGTCAGTACCAGTTTGTATTTATTAGCCCTGAAGCTGTAATTACAGACTGCTTCCAAAGTTGTCTGGACGTTTTAAGATGTGAAAATAGACTGAAAATGTTTGTTGTGGATGAAGCCCATTGTATAGATACCTGGGCAAAGGACTTTAGACCTGCCTACCAACAACTGGGTATTTTGAGAAAGTATGGATTGCCATTTGTTGCCCTTACTGGTACAGCAACAAAACAGACTTTATCGATTATCAGCACAGCACTTCAGATGGAAAACCCCGAAGAAGTGAGACTGCCATGTCGTAGAAATAACCTCTGCTTTTCCGTGATCGCTAAAAAGGAACTAAAGGCCAAAGATCAAGTAGCACAGATAGTAAGCGGTGATTTTGATGGTCTGTGTGGAATTGTTTACTGTGCTCGCCAAGCAGACACTGTTGAAATGGCCTTTGAGTTGAAGGAAAAGGGCATTTCTGCAACATACTACCATGCAGGAATGGAAGGTGGTGAACGTATTCGAAATGCTAACATGTGGCTTGAAGACAAAATCAAAGTAATGTGTTGCACTAATGCCTTTGGGATGGGGATTGACAAGAAGGGTGTCAGGTTTGTCATACACCTTACTCTTCCATCATCACTAGAGGATTACGTCCAGGAATCAGGAAGAGGAGGACGCGATGGTGACAATTGTTCCTGTATTCTGCTTTTTCGCTTTGCTGATAGGTCATTTCATCTGCGAAATGTAGCTGCCATGTCTTTTAGTGAGGACAGTGTAACGCTCCTAAATTCCCTTACAGACTTCTGAATGCAAACCTCACTCTGTAGACAACAATTCATCGCAAGATATTTTGATGAGAATCTAGGTGAAGCATGTGACTGCTGTGATATCTGTCAAGAAGACAGTTTCCAGGAACAAAAGGACTTGACGCTTCATGCGAGAAACGTCATTGACTGTTTACGCCAAATCAGTGCACTTGAAGGAAAACCAAAATTGACTGACTTGGCAATGACTTATATGGGGTCAAAGGCCAAAACGATCATTACACAAAGATTTAACACAGTCGCACAGTATGGAAAGGGGAAAGACCAATTTCTAAATGTGAACAATGCGACTAAATTTATCCAGTTTCTGATTTTTAAAGGATTCATAAAAGAAAACATTCGAAGTCTTGAAGAGAGGATGACAATTAATTACCTAACTTGTGGAAATGTTGTAGACTTGGTTGATGGTAGATGCCAAGTGTTCTTCAACTTGTAAAGTGTGGCTGTCTTAGAATAGATGATAAACAATGCGACAAAACCGTGAACTTTTGAAATTTCTCAGGAATGTTTATTTTGTTATGACCAATCACAGCGAAGACCAGGACACCGGAACTGGCCACAAAACCACAAACTAATAAATAAGCAATTACCGTTGCTACTTGTGGTTAGTTTTTTCATGCCTGATTGGCTTTTTTCTTGTAAAACAATAACATTCCTGAAATATTTCTGGTGTTTACTGTTTACCTGGTTTGACTGTATGAGTATTATTTTACCATCAGGAGGCTGTTGGAAAGCAACAGTGGTAAAAAGTTGCATGTACATAGATTATGGGTAATAGCTCTTACGACAGCTACCCTTGAATGTGTGCTGACTTCACAAAAGGCAATAAATTGCTTTGTCTATTCAAAAAGTGTAAGGTCAAAAATCCCAACACCACCCCTCAACTCCAGAAAAATCTGATGCAGTCCCTCAGTTCAAAGTCCTTTATTGAGATAATATTTTATAAAATACAAAGTGAACTACATCAGGATCCTGACTGTATATTATTAAACAATGTGGAAATTGGTTACTCTTGGAGAAATTTAAAGCAGCCCAATGGCCTTGCCCAGCTTATGATTACTAAGGGAAAACTAAGATTTCCCAGAGTGCCAGTAATGAAAGTAAGGAGCCAGAGAACAATGGACACTGCATATGTGTAACTTCCGTTTGTTAACCCTTTTTACAATGGGTAAATAAAGGTTTTAACCCTTTAAGTCCCAATAGTGACCAACATCAATTTTCTCCTGAAAAAATCAATAGACAATCAAAGGGAAAGGTTATGAGAATTTACAAAATGATCACCGAAAGGAAAATGCTTTGATCTTTTTTCAAATTCTCTCAACTCATTCTTTAAGGAAATATATATAGATCAGTTTGGAGAATTTATATGTGGATATTGGGGCTTAAAGGCTTAACAATTGAATGAATTCTCCATATCAGTACCATACATGAAGCAGATTGAATCAAAATATCACTTGTGAAAGCATTAACACTGTACATTTGATAATGATTAATAATATTTGGCCTTGCTCTTTTTCGTGAATAAATGTAGGGAAAGGTCATTAATTATGGGAGGAAAAGAGGGATACCCTGCAATTATTTTTTCAATGCAAATGAAGATAGACTTAAGCCTGAAATTAATGGCTTTCAGAAGGCAGCTTGTTTTGTATGCATAACACTTGTTTATAGTTGACCTCATCATTACAAGCATTCTTATTGAGATTTTAGTCATTGTGAACATTCAGATCAAGCTTTTAATACCTGCGAAGTCAGGTAGACAGGAAGAAAGCAGCTAGAGTTCCTATTGTATGAAAGTCAAGGGCACCAAGAAAAAACTAATGCCTTGGGATGTTTTATAGCCCACTCCCCTCCTTTTCTCCAATAAATGTATTCTGGGAATTCCTCACCCACTTTCCTCTCCCAAAATTAATTACCAGTCCATACTCATTGCTGTAAATAGCTAAATGTAAGAAAAACACTTCCATCTGCTGCTGTTGGTCTATTCAGTAAGACAAGTACTCATGACTGACAAAAATGCTTTGAAAACATACTTGTAAATGCATATGTTACTTTTTTTTAAAAAAAAAACTGGCATTTTCCAATGATTAAAATAGTGATTGCACATGATTTCGGCTCATGGCTCGTGTACGACGACCTGACTGACGTCATTAATAACGTAATAGCAAATGGCTAGCAGCAAAAGGAACAGTAGAGGAACAGTAGGGGAACAGTAGGAACAGTAGGATCAGACGAACAGTAGGATCAGAGTAACAGTAGGAATTAAGTAGGAACAGAGGAACAGTTGGATCAGAGGAACGGAGGAACAGTAGGAACAGTAGGAACACAGGAACAGTAGGAACAGTGAAAACAGAGGAACAGTACAGTAGGAACAGAGCAACAGTAGGAACAGAGCAACAGTAGGATCAGAGGAACAGTAGGAACAGTAGGAGCAGTAGGAACAGAGGAACATTAGGAACAGTAGGAACAGTAGGAACGTAGGAACAGTAGGAACAGTAGGAACAGTAGGAACGTAGGAACAGAGGAACAGTAGGAACAGAGGAACAGTAGGAACAGAGGAACAGTAGGAACAGTAGGAACAGTAGGAACAGAGGAACAGTATAGGAACAGTAGGAACAGTAGGAACAGTAGGGAGACTAGGAACAGAGAAACAGTAGGAACAGAGGAACAGTAGGAACGGTACGAACGGAGGAACAGTAGTAACAGAGGAACAGTAGGAACAGTAGGAACAGTAGGAACAGTAGGAACGTAGGAACAGTAGGAACAGTAGGGAGAGTAGGAACAGCGGAACAGTAGGAACAGTAGGAACAGTAGGAACGTAGGAACAGTAGGAACAGTAGGAACAGAGGAACAGTAGGAACAGAGGAACAGTTGGATCAGAGGAACGGAGGAACAGTAGGAACAGTAGGAACGTAGGAACAGTAGGAACAGTAGGAGCAGTAAGATCAGAGGAACAGTAGGAACAGTAGGAACAGTAGGAACAGTAGGAACAGTAGGAACAGTAGGAACGGAGCAACAGTAGGAACAGTAGGAACAGTAGGAACAGAGCAACAGTAGGAACAGAGGAACAGTGAAAACAGAGGAACAGTAGGAACAGAGCAACAGTAGGATCAGAGGAACAGTAGGAACAGTAGGAGCAGTAAGATCAGAGGAACAGTAGGAACAGTAGGAACAGTAGGAACGTAGGAACAGTAGGAACAGTAGGAACAGTAAGATCAGAGGAACAGTAGGAACAGTAGGAACAGTAGGAACGTAGGAACAGTAGGAACAGAGGAACAGTTGGATCAGAGGAACGGAGGAACAGTAGGAACAGTAGGAACGTAGGAACAGTAGGAACAGTAGGAGCAGTAAGATCAGAGGAACAGTAGGAACAGTAGGAACAGTAGGAACGTAGGAACAGTAGGAACAGTAGGAACAGTAGGAACGGAGCAACAGTAGGAACAGTAGGAACAGTAGGAACAGAGCAACAGTAGGAACAGAGGAACAGTAGGAACAGTGAAAACAGAGGAACAGTAGGAACAGAGCAACAGTAGGATCAGAGGAACAGTAGGAACAGTAGGAGCAGTAAGATCAGAGGAACAGTAGGAACAGTAGGAACAGTAGGAACGTAGGAACAGTAGGAACAGTAGGAACAGTAAGATCAGAGGAACAGTAGGAACAGTAGGAACAGTAGGAACAGTAGGAACAGTAGGGAGAGTAGGAACAGAGGAACAGTAGGAACGGAGGAACAGTAGGAACAGAGGAACAGTAGGAACAGTGGAAACAGAGGAAGAGTATAAACAGTAGGAACAGAGGAACAGTAGAAACAGTAGGAACAGAGGAACAGAAGGAACAGAGGAACAGTAAGATCAGAGAAACAGTAAGAACAGTAGGAAATGCGGCTAACAAACGCGATTTAAAGTGTACAACTTTAACGAGCGGAATATTTTTGTATTTTTATTGTTAAGATGCATTAAATAAACTTATTATTTAAAACTTATTACTATCATTTTAATACGGCGTTATTTCTCTTTATAATCCCTCAAATATTTTTTCGCTATGTGTGAATGGTCAAAATACGTCACACTATGTAGTCCTATATGCCCCAATTAAAATTTGGGAAATCCCCAGTGTTCAAACAAGATTCGCTTCGTTGGGTGTAAGAACGTTTTGCTGTCTTAACAGCGAAACACACTAAAACGTCAATATCCCACGTTCAAAATATTTTGACCGCGATAAGCTTTTTTTCGTGACAAGATTGAAAATAAGGTGGTTCTTGACCTTCGCTTGGTTTTGTGACATGTTTGCAAAAGTTGATTTTAGAATTTAACTTTTTGTTCATGACGAAAAGCTAAAATATTACCGCAGTTAAAAGTAAAAGCAAGAAACATTACGATTTCTATCGGCTTCGTGAAAAGACTAAAAAGCCATAAAAAGGCCATTATGTAACTTTCACAACCAGCGCGGCTTTTAAGCAAAAATGTTTGAAGGATTGAAGCACAAAAAACTTTAATTTATTTGGCTTCAAAAATATGCAGCTATAATTATCCTTGGACATTATTAGATAAAGGAACCAATTTCAAAAGCATTCATTTCAAATATGAGTGTGAAATTTTGACATTTCTCTTGTATTATTGATTATCCAGATAAATTTCAGAATAGTTCGATTCTCTTTTCAGAATGTACTCTATGAATTAGTCTTAACACGCAGTGCATTTTTACTCTTGATATAAGCATGTTTATAATCTCACGCTATCCAACCCTGAATAAAATAAACACCCGGCATCGCCAACAGTAAAACATTAACAATTATAACTAAGTCGCGTTTTTAGCAAAATATCTTCTCCTAGTAACACAGTACAGTCTAATAAAAATCCCATACATTTCCTGTAATTTTTGTCGTGTTTGCCCCAACTAATATGAAACAGAAACCGTGTAAGGGTCTATAATTAACATGCAACTGAACTTGGAAAAAATATTAAAATTCGCGTTTGTGCAAAATGTTATCAAACCTATGCTAAAAAATCTAGCAAACAAGGGTTTTCCTTGTATAAATATAAAATTACAAGCCCGGATTGAAGCAATATCAAGGGGAGGGGCGGGGGAGAAGGAGGGGGTATGGGTGGTGATTTTGACATTTTCCTAGATGTTAAAGTTCCACTCCCGGGACAACACGATTGCTCATTATCATAATATCAAAGTTCATCACCCTGGGGCAAGTGCAGGTGATCAAATATCCCCAAAAAATTATGCTAAAACTCTAACAGTGGATATTCAGGCCATGCCAATAAAACCCCTACCCCTTGAGATTGATAGATGCATTGCATGTTCTCGCTGAAATTAAAGTCGTGATTGTACCGATTATCACCACTGATCAGTCTTCTTCCGCTGAAATGGTATAAACCCTTTCGAGATCCACCTTGTCACCTTTTCACCTCTCTTTGAATTGGTTACTGTAGTTTCCAAGAATAACACCATAGTTTCCGACCTCGTTAACGTTGCACGGAAGGCCCTTATAAAACACAGTGGTTCTATCCACGACCAGAACCTTTCCGAGACCTATGGATTTAGGGTCTGCCTTCTTGCTTACCGCGCCGGTTTCCATTATTCCACTACATGTCAATAAAACCCCTACCCCTTGCCCCCTCTCCCCCTCCCCCCACCCCTCCCTTGGGCTTAAGATTGATTGATAGGTGCGTTGCATGTTCTCGCTAAAATTAAAGTCGTGATTGTACCCATTATCATCAGTGATCAGTCTTCTTCTGATGTAATGGCATAAACCCTTTCGAGATCCACCTTGTCAGGGGACATATTAAGCATTCTATTAAAAAGATCCCTTGAAACGATAGTATGGGCTGCCCTCTCTTTGAATTGGTTACTGTAGTTTCCAAGAATAACACCATAGTTTCCGAGGACCTCCTCGTCAACGTTAACGGAAGGCTCTTATAAAACACAGTGGTTCTATCCACGACAATAACCTTTCGAGACCATCTCTCTCTAGATTTTGCATTATCTCAACAATAGTGACTGCCGCTGGACGAATATGTCCACTTATCGAGGATTGTGCTAACCGCACGGTCGAGAAAGGACCAGGGCAGGTTAGTACTCTACTTGCTATGGATTTAGGGTCTGCCTTCTTGCTTACCGCGCCGGTTTCCATGTTTCAAGCTGCAACTGAGTAAAGTTAAAGACATCAATATAAAATCTTATAATGTACACCTTAAAATACAATGACACTATCAGACGAAAAAACTTAACGGTTTTTTGTCGTAAACTTTGCAATTGATCAAATGCACAGTTCTCTGAATTTCGAATAACGTTTTCCGTAAGTAGCGACCACCCGATAATTACAAACGTTTTGGTATCTCTCAATTGATTTCTCGGATGGACATAATTTATCAGAATCAGGAAATTAATATCTCACGTCATGGCGTTGTTTTAGAGTTGCATATTGTTGCATATTGTAAACAGATTTGACTACCTCAGCGGAGAATGATAGAACCCTTTCTGACTTGAACATCTTCTAAGGGAAAGTGACGACATAGCTTCTTTCAGAATACTTAAAGGAAATATGAAATAGCCCTCCAGCCAATCAGTGTGTGCATCGGATTTTAATTAAAGCTCATATAAAGTATGAATTCGTTGGATGCATAATGTAAAGTATTTTCCATTACCTGATCGAGCACTTTTTTTCGCTGTTCTGCGAAATAGTGTGCTAAGGCGATAGCTTGCTTCAACGTCGCTTTGTTGACGACATTAGCTGGCGGTGATGCTGGAAGGCTTTCTAACCTCTTCTTCAGCTGATCATAGAACAAATGCAGCACCGCCGCCAGTCTCAACACGTGTCGATCATCTTTGGAGACGTCTTCACTTTCGCTGTTATCACTCCACTGCTTGTTCAGCTGCTCCGCTATCTTGTCCAAAAATTCCTCAAAAGCTGTGTTTCCGTCCACATCCAACGATAATGTGAGGGGCGTCATTTTCATCGTGACAAAAAGTGTAGATGCCTTCATAAACCGATCTAGGAAAGAAAAATACAATGAATCAGTGTCGTGTGTTTAAGTTCTGAAAAACTTTATTGTATATATATATATTGCTTTTATATAATTATACATTGCGTAAGCTGTACATCTAAATGAAAATGATTGATCGATGTGTATCAAGTATTATTAGCATATTATGGTAAAGCGCATAGAACAGGTCTGTAGGCGATATATAAATTATTATTATTATTATGAAGGACGTCTCCTCGGCCAAAATTTGTGGCTTCGATTGGTCCAGAGATTGCAGAGATCGACGACGCTATCGTGAAAATCGCACATGGTTTTATCACTGCCCGAATGTATCTTGGGAGACGAATAATTGTTGCAAAAACAAAGCCTCGTTTTTTGTGAAAAACTCAAAGTAGGCTTCTTGTTGCCAACCCCGCCGCATCTTTCGAGATTTGTTTCAGTGCTCTCTTAGTTATGCAAATTTTAGAAAAAACTGTCAACGACATTGGAAAGAGTATCGCACATCAATCCTTTCATTGATGTTTGTTTTTAGTTTCAACTAGAAAATTCGCTGAACATGAGCCAATGAAAGTTTTTAAGTGCAAATTTCACCTGCTTGATTTTAAAGTGGTCCTTTTGAAATATTGCTAAAAAAACATACAACACTGCCGGAATAAATTGCTGATTTAGTTAGGAATAAGTTTATTTAACTAAAACATAGTTTGAAAACCATTTAAAATAATCAGTGCGCGCTGTAAAAACTTAAAACATATCAGTTATAAAATAGCCGAGATTCTCGCCTATCTTACTTGTGAAAAAGAGTCATGCGAACGAGGCTCCTCCAGGGGTCTTGGATACACCAACGGACTTCTAGAATTCGTGTTAAATTTAATCCTTCATTGTGATTCATTATGAAATATCGACCATTGACAAATTTAAGTATGGCTGTGCCCTGATTTGCTTAGAAGAAAACAGTCATCACTCGTTTTGTTTCCATTTAATTATCGAAAAGCTTACCTCAAATCTTTGACATGTGATTGGTGTAATTGAGTTATAAAACGTTTGGTCTCTGTGGCAGTGAGTCGCTTTGGCTTGGGCTGATAAATCAGCATCCTGTCCACGGCCCCGTCTCTTCGCTCTTTCAATCTTGCGTAGATTGGATAGAATCGTTCCGGCTGGCTGTAGCCTACAATCGACACTCAGGATTTTGAATGGTCTATGTTGAACAGAACAAATTCTACAGTCAGTGTAAACACCTATGTTAGTCTGAAGCCGGCGTCATTGAGCCATACTGGCAGTGGTGAATAACTAAATGTTAAGTATTTTGCATTTATCACAAAAAATGAATACATACGTTATAACGTTAAAGTTTAAACGTTAAGAAGTTTGCATATATAACTTTTAAACTGTAAAGTTCTAACGTATCTATTAATCTTCGTTAGCCGCCTTACACGTTATGTATGTCAAACCAAAACATCGGGCGAAGAATATTGTATTCTATTTTTGGTTTTTATTCTGTTTTTAGTGTCTCTTTTCCTCTGCCGTAAGGGACAGTTTTCCGTTCAAGTTTTATTGTGTCAGTAAAGCTGATAGCAAGTTCTCGTTTTCTCTCAGCATTGCAGCGGGGTTGTACAACGATCGGGTGGTACCAAGCACAAGCACAATCTCGGCGCCTCTATGAGGAGTGAGGAAGCAGTGAGGTTACTCTTCTAAATTTTGGATTGGGGTGTATCACTCTCTTCCAGCAACCCCAGTTATAGTTCTTCTCGGTCCTCGCAATACAGAGCCTATTCCACAACGAAACATATGTCTAAACCCTTTTGTCAGACAAGGTATTGTGATCTCCTTTACTGATCACTTGGGTTTTCCCCTTCAGTTGATGCGCGTGCGTTTCCTAAAAGTTTCTTCCATACCCTCGACCAATAATTAAAAACTACCAAATTCAAGTAAATACCGTAGTGATTTGCTTGGACAAAATAGAAAAATAGTATTCAGTATTTTGTTTAAAAATTCGGGAACGTCACCTCACGGGCATCTACAGCAACTTGTATCCCTATAGCATACCTGTCGTGCAGATTTGTCTGCTTTCGTATAGACCCATGTCGCTCCGTCATAAAAGCTGTATCAGGCGTTCTCGTCAAGTCTACTCTTTTCCTTCACCCCCATTATCTGCTCGAAGAATTGGGATACCTCTTCTTTCCCAACAATTGCCTTATGCCCCAGGCTTGACTTCAGCTGCCTAAAAAGGCGGCTTGATAAACTCGTCAACAAATAGAGTGGTCGACTTTACTTCTTCCACGTGTGGCGGACAGGCTGGGAACAGCCATTTTGAAAAGCGAGGATTTTCCAGATCCGGGCGGTGAGAGGCAAAGCACAAACAAATTTACGTTCTCGTGGCGTAATTTGCATTCTACCTTTATGTTGGTTGTCCCCAGTAAGCAAGCAACCGTGGGCAGAATGCTCCCCAGCAAAAATATCTCTCGTTGTATTGTTGGCTTTTGCGTATACATCCGAGCCATTCCGCCACGCTTGGGGGAGCAATCTTATCCCATGGTAGGGGGCATGTCCGTTGCAGATTTTACGTGCTTGGGCGGCCAAGGAAGAAACATCAGAGGCGCGTTTCTTCTTGGGCGCTGGGGGATACGCTGTAGCCATGATTACAACTGAAAAGAAGAAATATTTTAATGAGACAAATTAATAACTTTCGAGTTCTATTGAGTTCGGCAATCGACAATCGAGCGGCGAACTTTCTGTGAGTTCGATTTCCGAACCAATGGAACTAATCGAATACAATCGAACTCAATCCACCGGTTTAATTCGATTGTTTTCGATTTTCGAACTCATTCGAATAAAATCCATGTGATGTTCGACTGCGGTTCAGTTATTGAACGCGCAACAAATAAGGAGCTAGACTTCCATTACTAGCTTTGCCAAAAATCGAGAAAAAATCGAGACTGCGAGACTCACAGAACTGCTAAAAAAAGCGAGACAGCGAGACCCATTAAATTCAGCTAAAATTTTGCGAGACTCTTATTTTTGAAAGACCATTCTCCACCTATGTAGAGAAGTCACAATAGTCAAAATTTGGCGAGATTGAACCAAATAGCAAACAGTATCATCGGTTTGAGGTTTCCTCCGATTTGAAGGCAATTATGTGAATAACGAAAATTACTGATTGCAGGAGCAATGTCACGGTATTCTACTTTGACAAGCCAAAATCATATCTGTGTCAATGGAAACCTAAAAATAATTGTCCAGTTTTATTAACAATTCCGATACTAGTGCAATGAAACTATAAAGAAGTGTCTTTGGCTGCTTGAAAACTGATTGGCAAGTTTTTTCGAGATCTTCCCTAGTGTTGAAAAATAGTATAAAAACGGCTAAATATGGCTTTTTCTCCCTTGGCGGAATCACTTGATATTTCCCCTCGGTATTCCAGGAGCATTTTGTGTGGGAGAAAAGTTACTTTTAGTCTAATATTGGAGACCGCGTGAGATCCGAAAAAATGTGGCACATGCTTGAAAATTCCCTACCGTCATATTCAGTTCAGAGATACCCTATGGAAAGTCAGTTAATGTGGTAGAATTTTTGTGTGCAAATCTATTTTTGATTTCAAGAAAATTCTAAAAACCTGTAACGGACCCCCATCGCCATGAAATGGTTGAAATGAAAGCGATGAATGTGAGTACAAGAACTGATCTCGTTAAAAGCGCACAGGGCAGCAAGGTTTTCCCAAATTTGAGCAATTGTCTAGGAGGCATTTACAAATGATTTGAGCTAATAACAGGTTTGGTACTTATTTTGGAGCAGTTTTTCAAGTAATATTTTTCCTTTGCGGTATAACTCAGAATCACTTTAAATTGCGGTTTTGGAAACGTGGATATAGTGCTCTTTTCAAGGAAACTAAAGAACGTTTGGGCCTCTTAACTACTGCAAAAGAAAAAGCCCGTGTCATTTCGAAAATACGATGGTTCCAGAAAGTGCCTTGGCAACATTTAGTGATTGCGTGATTTGATAAATCCTGCTCGGCGAAGATGGCCATTTGAAACGAAAATAGGCATAAAACCAACCTTCAACCACTGGCTATGCAAGGTAATCTCGTTACACTATGTCGCTGGTCTAGTATGGTGTAAAGCAATAACTTTTCGTCGAATTTTGGCTTCAACAACAGCAAGCGTAATTCGATTATTTTGCGGTTGTTGACAAGTCGATGTTGTGATTTCCTCGAAATGACCGCGAGCTTTTTTCTTTGCAGTAGTTAAGAGGCCCAAACGTTTTTTAGTTTCCTTAAAAAGAGCACTATATCCACGTTTCCAAAACCGCAATTGAAAGCGATTCTGAATTATACCGCGTAGGAAAATATTTCTTGAAAAACTGCTCCAAAATGCAATTTTTAAATAATGAAATATGAGCGATTTTCAAACACTCACCGTTAATTCAGAAATGTAACTACAAAACCTGTTCTTAGCTGAAATCATTTGTTAATGCATGCCTCCTATACAATTGTTCAAATTTGGGAAAGCCTTGCTTCCCTGTGCGCTTTAACGAGAACCTGTATTGTGCTCATATTCGGCGCTTTTATTTCGGCTATTTCATGGCGATGGGGGGCCGTTAGAGTTTTTGAGATTTTCTAGAAATGAAAAATAGATTTGAGCAAAAAAAAATGCCACCACGATTATTGACTCAGCATGGGCTATCTTTGAGCTGAACATGAGGTTAGGGACATTTTCCATCATGTGCCACCTCTTACTTGCGATCCGGGAAAAAAGGCTCTCTTAATAGTTTTGGGCAAAAACAGCAAAATCACCGTGACATTGCTCCTTTAAATATATCTTGTTTTAACATTGATCAATATCAAGAAGGTCTTACCTTATGGTCTAGTCTCTTTGTTTCAGAATGTTAGACAACACTGAAGTTGCTTGTAAAACGACTGATGATGAGCGAGCGATGCAAGCTTGGACTGCTCAAAGTGAGACGAATATTGCGGCTGCAACTTTTTTAATGACTTCACGGCATTGTTTATTGTTCATTGTTCGTTTAAGAAGGTGTGCCAGACACCGTGATATCAAATCACCTTCAATGGAAATTCAACATTTATATACTTTCATTATACTGATTCAGTCGCTCTGCAAAAAAAAATTCCTTGAGTTGTAGTCCTTGCTGTTTTAGCGGCGATCAAGGTATAAATCGAACATTCTTCATTTGCCGCAAATGGGTGACTAGAGTGGCTATCGGTCAACCCGGGGTAGACTGTGTTATCGGACAATGCTGGCATTGTAGTCGTGTCTCATGTTTACAATTTCTCACCGTCTCACTAAATAAATGTGTGGGAGAGAAAACATGTTTCGGACAGGCGGTATGTTATTCCTTGAGATCCCTGAGGCTCGCAGCTTAAACCAAAACTCTGACCAAAACTATCGCGTCTATCTTTTTGGCGGGGTCGAGGTTAAACGTTTTCGCATACAAATTACCAATAACCGAAAAAAGGGTTTTTGTAACATCGAGGAGAGTGGAATGTAAAGGCCCAGGTGTGAGGATAATTGTATTTTCTAGTAAATCCCATTACATGTCCTGCAACCTTTGAATTCGGGATAATATTTCTCAGTGTGATCTGTGACCGGATCAGGTTATAGGGTTAACTATCACGTGAGTTCACATGCAGCAATGGGAAAAATACAGTAAAACGAGGCGCATTTGTCGCTTCTGCAAAACATAATGTTGTCTTCGCCTGACTGTTAAAGAGTGTTAGTACAGTTTCAGTTTTTAAAGTGTACAGCGTCCCTGTGATTTTGACCTCTCTCACGACCGTTGGGGGCCTTGGGCCGAGGTCAAAATACTCTCTACGTAGGGTGGTAGAGGCGATTTATGTTCAGTCCTTACCCCATCCCCACTAAAAGCGTATCAAATAGCTCCTTTGTTTCGATAAACCAATAAAGGTGCAAGGTAAAAAAAATGTTTCTCGATTATCACACCTTTTAAGTTTCTTCATTTAGACAATACATACATGCTAATTGACGTTTCAAGTTTCAGTTAGCAACGAGGCAAAGTGATACATTTTAAACTAAGTTCTCTTGCGGATCGATCGACAAATAGTCGGCGTGATAGGTCAAGATAAGTGCTGTTTCGAGCTGTTACACTAATCGTCTATCGGATCTTAAGAGTTACTTCATAGCGGTAAGTTATCAAACTGTTAGTATTTCATGGTTTGCCACACATTTATTTTCTCCTAAACTTTACTTTTGAGTTCTCTTCTTTATAATTATTGTTTACTTCTTTTCAGAACGTTTCAGCAGTATCGGAAGAACCGTAAAATTACAGTAACCCATGCCAGAAGTAAAGCAAACAGAATAAGGTATAGTCTGCGAATACACTGAGTCGCCTCTTTGATTTTTTATTCTTTAACTTTAAAGTACAGTATATTTCTCGTAGTTACGCTCTCTTTTCGACTTAAAGATTCCAACATGAAACTTTGAAAACAAACGAGATGAGCTCATTTTATTCCAAACGTTGTTATTTATCATGTTTTCGCAGTATGGTTTTACTGGATTTTGGGGAAATGTTTGGCCGCGCACTTTAATAAGTTTGTTTTAAAATAATGAAGTAACTTGACAAAGATATTTTGAAACGATTAGTTTAGAAAAGAAACTGTTCTGCCGCTTGGGTGGGCAACTATTCGCGATTTCCCCACTATCTGAGCGCCTGGAACAGGCTATTGTTAACTTGATACATATATACACATGCGATTTGCATCGCGGCGATTCGATGCAATTTTTGTCGCGCTCAAGTCGCATCCTCAAATCGTGATGCAAATTTGCGGCGATTTTTCATAAAAAGTAACAAAAAATTACGTATCAGGGGACCCACGGGAGGTTTGGTTTACGCCGGGTTACAAACAGGGATAATTACTCGGTAAAAAAACGTTCAAAAGTATCCAAAACCTGGACTTACAATAATACGATTTAATATAATGTGATTTATAAGAAATGTTATAAAATTTCAAGCCACAGTAAGGTAAAAGTGTGATTGAATGCCAAAAACGTAAGCTTATTGTGTTTACAACCTCTTAAATAACGACAATAATAGTATTTCTTCGTTACAGGCAGGATGGATGTTCTTTTAAGAAAATCACACTGCATTCTACTTCTATGCATGGTGGTGATATTCTTATCAAGGGTAACTAATGGTAATCCGTTATCCCCAACCTGGTAAAAGCCATAGCAAAAATGATAGAGCGATACGAGAAAGGAGAGCTAACAACAGCAACCGTCATTCATTACCATCATGAAATTGGGGACCAAGCCATTAGAAACCCTGTTTCTTCCTGGGGTCATTATCTGGGATCCGTTATTTCAGCATTTTCGTGAAACTTACCTTGTCCAGAGTGTGGTGAAGATCTGAAACCTAGATGCTGGAAAGATGGAAAGGATTGGAAACACAACAGTCCTAGGCAGCTTGCAGATATAGAATGCCCTGTTCTGCTGGTAAGTAGGGTATATGCATGCAAAAATGATCATCGGACAATCGGTCATGACCCTAAAATTCTGAAAAAAAAAGTTTGGACAGGTAGAACTGATCCCTTTCCTTCTTTTGCACAAAAATGGGATTACTCGACGTTTATACAGATTAATAATCGTTCATGCTGCGTCAGGAATGAGGTACATGGACGTGGAAGCACTTTTAGCACAGATGTGGCATAGTTATCACGCCGAGGCAAGCATTAGGACCTTAACACTGTTACGTGTGAGAATTTCAGAGGATAGACCATCAATCAACGTGAGTCACCGACAATGCCGCCGATTTCACAGTTAAACCCTAACAGAAAACTGATTCGCCAATGCTTTGTTCATGACTATTGCACGAAAGAAAAACTTTACAATGCACGCATGTCATCGTTCACAGGTGGTTGGCTCTCTTCTGACCACACATTCAAGGTCGCTGGGAATGTCGGATTATGGCAAAATGGCCATTGGATTCGCCAGTTCGACTCTTTGTTTTCTGTCATGAATGAGGATGGAATTGTCATCGGCGTGGCAATGCTGAGAGGCACTGGTTTTGCCAGGGGTGAAGACCCTACTCATGGGAATTCGAACAGGCTACAAAATAAGCGGAGTTACCTTGCAGGGATTTTCCATTGACAACTGCTGCGCCTGGAGATTACTCCTTCAAGCAGTATTTGGAGTTATTCAATTAAACTTGATCTCTTTCATGCAGTGCAACGCATCGCTAGTAAAATTAAAAAAAACACCCATTAAGAAGACAATGCCTTGATGCATTTCGTTTAGTCTTTCGGAAGTCGGGCGATATCGAAAAAGAACGTGAAGCCAACGCCTTCTCGATGATGTTGACAAATTTAAATAGGTTTCTGGAAAATTGGGAAAATGTTGAACTTGCAGGGGAAAAGGTACTTTCACAGCATGTCCACAACCAATTGGACAAGTTAAGAAAACATATTAAGAAAGGTTGCTTGGAAGATATTCCTCCTAAAAGCAGGAACAAGCAGACAGGAAGCAATGCACAAAAGCCTCCGAAAAAGTGTAGAAAAAAGGAGAGTTGGCGTTAAAGTAGCTGTGGCAAGCATAGGAACGTGCCTATACAGATGGAGCGAAAGGCGGTTGTCGGACAAGGTTGGATCGTGCCATTCACAAGTTCGGTCCCAGTCACCCACTACCAGGACTTGTCAGTCAGTCAGGAAGAAGTATTTGGTACTGGAATGATTCAAAATGGAAGCGGTTTTAGCGATGATGACTCGGAAGATGGCACTGGCGTCGATGCCTGTGAAAATGAGTCAACGGGTAGCAGTAGTGAGGACGGGGACTATGGGATTGATGACAACGATAATGTGAGGATCAGCGAGGAAGACGCGTATCATCGACTTTTAGAGTATGCCCTGTACATGAAGAGCCTGGCTCACGATTTGCAAGCGAAATGCGATGCACCCACGATGAAAGTTAATCTGACACAGTTCGTAGGGCGCAGCCTTCTATTATTCTCGCCGCGTGCAAGTTCCTCCAGACCAGGCGCAGGGAAAATGCAGGGAGAGGTTAACCAGCATTTTAAATGCATTTGGCTTTGAACAGTTGTCGATGCCAGGGGATGGAGACTGTTTTCTACATTGCATCTCTTTCAGTTTGAGCTCTCTTCTTACTAGAGATAACTCCAACAGCCACTTACTTGAAATCAATCGGTATCAGCATAGAGATACCTGACAAGGACAAAATCAACGTTCTTAGGCGGTTGATTGTGCAAGAATTTATGGGGCCTAATCGGCATGTTTACGAGCCATTTCTGATAACAAGCACCACTGATTCATATGACGCAAAGCTCAAAAGTTCCTTGAGTCGGGCCATTATGATTCTGAATTAGGAAACTGTGTTCCACTGGCGATGAGCAATATCCTTCAAGTACCCTGGTTATTTTTACCTCCATGGAAAATTATCCCATCACTCACGTAATTCCCAGAACACGAGTGCTATCTGAAGTTCGATATACCTTGCTTTTAGTCATAGTGATAGCGGCCACTACGACTTGGCAGTTGAAGGCAATCGCACAGAGTCGAATTCAACTGTAACTGAAACAACCGGCAAGGAGCCAGACACACAAATGCCAGTTGAGGTAGATCTCCCACTCAAAATCAAGCGGGATGTTCGTGTGGTCGCGGAGCCGCCAGGAAGACAGCGAAAAGTGAATTCTGCAAACACTATAAATCACGCTGTCCGTGTTTTGGGTGCCTTCTTGGCTGCAATGTTAACTGTTCCTGTCGTTCGTGCGTGAATCCGTTTGGTCGCAAAGCTAATGAAAAAGGCATCTTTGATCCGCCACCACGAAAGCGACAAAAACAAGACCTTCAACAAGGCGTCAAGCAAACAGACAAAGGCTATATGGAAACGAAAAGCGGAAGAGCCCATTGCTACAACTTGGTTGGAAGGCGAACTGTACGTCATTGAAGCACTGATCTTGTACTTGTTAGTTACAAGCCAAGATATCCTCCGAACAGAATCTTTGCAGACTATCACAAGATAGTAGAATTCTGCTCTGCCGAAGATATAAGTTTTCAACGTGTATTTTCTCTCGTCAGTAAATCCGCGTCAGCAATAACCAAGAAACTACAAGACATAAAGAACAAATTAAAAGTTGACGAGGAATTCTTCAAAAAGCAAATCCAGTACAACTGGTTTTTGACTAAATCGTATTTGCGCTAAGAGATAACAGAATGATGTATTTTACTTGACAGGCAATCTCGTACTCAAGGCCTCATTCCCATTGGTCATTGAAATAAGTTTTTCTGAGTTTTTCAGCCATTGCTGGATTTCACGGCGCACCAATTCCTGCTGCACGGAAGCAGTTTAAAAATGAGAGCCAATCAAATGTGGACAAACTTGTTTGGTATTCTGGCTGATTCCTGATTAAAGAAAACATGGAATAGAGCGGTGATGGTGTTACGTTGGGACCTATTCCGTTCAGTTCTCGGTTTAAAAGAATACTGTTTACCCGAAATAAGGAAAATAGTGTCAAAATTTTATATTATTTTTTATTAAAATAGTCATAAATTCTTGTTTTCTTGGTGCAGAAAAAGAAAAAAAAAGCGACTCTTGGAACGAAATCATTACTTTAGACTGTACTGTATTACTACGAGAAGATATTTTGCTAAAAACGCGACTTAGTTATAATTGTTAATGTTTTAATGTTGGCGATGCGGTGTTTATTTTATTCAGGATTGGATAGCGTGAGATTACAAACATGCTTATATAAAGAGTAAAAATGCACTGCGTGTTAAGACTAATTCATAGAGTACATTCTGAAAAGAGAATCGAACTATTCTGAAATTTATCTGGATAATCAATAATACAAGAGAAATGTCAAAAATTCACACTCATATTTGAAATGAATGCTTTTGAAATTGATTACTTTATCTAATAATGTCCAAGGATAATTATACTTGCATATTTTTGAAGCCAAATAAATTAAAGTTTATTGTGCTTCAATCCTTCAAACATTTTCGCTTAAAGTCTTGCTGTTTGTGAAAGTTACATAATGGCCTTTTTATGGCTTTTAGTCTTTTCACGAAGCCGATAGAAATCGTAATGTTTCTTGCTTTTACTTTTAACTGAGGTAATATTTTAGCTTTTCGTCATGAACAAAAAGTTAAATTCTAAAATCAACTTTTGCAAACATGTCACAAAACCAAGCGAAGGCATAACCACCTTATTTTCAATCTTGTCACGAAAAAGCTTATCGCGGTCAAAATATTTTGTACGTGGGATATTGACGTTTTAGTGTGTTTCGGCTGTTAAGACAGCAAAACGTTCTTACACCCAACGAAGCGAATCTTGTTTGAACACTGGGGATTTCCCAAATTTTAATTGGGGCATATAGGACTCTATAGTGCGGCGTATTTTGACCATTCGAACATAGCGAAAATATTTGAGGGATTATAAAGAGGAATAACGCCGTATTAAAATGATAGTAATAAGTTTTAAATAATAAGTTTATTTAATGCATCTTAAGAATAAAAATACAAAAATATTCCGCTCGTTAAAGTTGTACACTTTAAATCGCGTTTGTTAGCCGCATTTCCTACTTTTCCTACTGTACCTCTATTACTTCTATTCCTCTGTTCCTCTGTTCTTACTGTTCCTACTTAATTCCTACTGTTCCTCTGTTCCTACTGTTCCTCTGATCCTACTGTTCCTCTGTTCCTACTGTTCCTCTGTTCCTCTGTTCCTACTGTTCCTACTGTTCCTACTGTTCCTCTCTTCCTACTTAATTCCTACTGTTCCTACTGTTCCTCCGTTCCTCCTGTTCCTACTGTTCCTACTGTTCCTACTGTTCCTACTGTTCCTCCGTTCCTACTGTTCCTCTGTTCCTACTGTTCTTACTGTTCCTCTGTTCCTACTGTTCCTACTGTTCCTCTGTTCCTACTGTTCCTACTGTTCCTACTGTTCCTACTGTTCCTCTGTTCCTCTGTTCCTACTGTTCCTCTGTTCCTCTGTTCCTCTGTTCCTCCTGTTCCTCTGTTCCTACTGTTCCTCCGTTCCTACTGTTCCTACTGTTCCTCTGTTCCTACTGTTCCTACTGTTCCTCTGTTCCTACTGTTCCTACTGTTCCTACTGTTCCTCTGTTCCTACTGTTCCTACTGTTCCTACTGTTCCTACTGTTCCTCTGTTCCTCTGTTCCTACTGTTCCTCTGTTCCTCTGTTCCTCTGTTCCTACTGTTCCTCTGTTCCTACTGTTCCTCCGTTCCTACTGTTCCTACTGTTCCTCTGTTCCTACTGTTCCTACTGTTCCTACTGTTCCTACTGTTCCTACTGTTCCTACTGTTCCTCTGTTCCTCTGTTCCTACTGTTCCTCTGTTCCTCTGTTCCTCTGTTCCTACTGTTCCTCTGTTCCTACTGTTCCTCCGTTCCTACTGTTCCTACTGTTCCTCTGTTCCTACTGTTCCTACTGTTCCTACTGTTCCTACTGTTCCTCTCTTCCTACTTAATTCCTACTGTTCCTACTGTTCCTCCGTTCCTACTGTTCCTACTGTTCCTACTGTTCCTACTGTTCCTACTGTTCCTCCGTTCCTACTGTTCCTCTGTTCCTACTGTTCTTACTGTTCCTCTGTTCCTACTGTTCCTACTGTTCCTCTGTTCCTACTGTTCCTACTGTTCCTACTGTTCCTACTGTTCCTCTGTTCCTCTGTTCCTACTGTTCCTCTGTTCCTCTGTTCCTCTGTTCCTACTGTTCCTCTGTTCCTACTGTTCCTCCGTTCCTACTGTTCCTACTGTTCCTCTGTTCCTACTGTTCCTACTGTTCCTACTGTTCCTACTGTTCCTCTGTTCCTACTGTTCCTACTGTTCCTCTGTTCTTACTGTTCCTCCGTTCCTACTGTTCCTACTGTTCCTCTGTTCCTACTGTTCCTACTGTTCCTACTGTTCCTTTTGCTACTAGCCATTTGCTATTACGTTATTAATGACGTCAGTCAGGTCGTCGTACACGAGCCATGAGCCATGATTTCTTCTTACTTACTTTTTATGACGAACTTGCTCTATTGAGACTACATGCCCTGTAGTGAAGAGTTTGGTTGTTGATTTTGCAACAGAACACTGTTACGAGATAGCTAAAAGCATGACTGTTCCCAGCCAGGAGCCTATGATAACATGCATTTGGTACATGTAGAATGTGAAGAGAAAAAAGCACACCGTCCCATTGGCTGAGACAAAAGAAGGTTAATGTGAATATCAACATCCAAAATCTCCTCTTTAACCTTTTCACCCTCACAGTATAATTATGATGGAGTCTTGTAGGGTCTTCTACATTTTGAGTCTGTGCACAAACTCCTGCGGTACTTAATAAGACATGGGAAGGGGTAAGAACTCCCAACAATTTTACAGAACAATTTTTTTGTCAGGTTCAAATCAAATTCAAAGTTGCATCTCCATTACCTTTCATAAAATCACTTACATGGCAAAATGAAAGTTACTTTAATCTGTAATACACAATTTGCAACCGGTGAAAAACCATTAAGCAACTCCTAATAACAAGATTCTACTCTTTTTTCTGCATAATAATAATATTTCCGTTTGCAATCATTACTTAAGTACCTACAACAATGCAATTCTCCACTTTACAACAGTGTGGGTTTTACAAATTATGATGACAACATTTCATACCTTAAATCTGGAAAGCTCTCAAAGAGCTTTGCCTTAAAGTTCTCTTTTATTTTTGCCTGTCCCTTTTCCACCACATTGATAAGGTTCTTGGGAATCTTTCCTTCTGTGCTTCCCTTCTTATCGACTGGGTAGCATTCCACTTCCTTGCGGCCGCTGTTTGTGAAAAATCCTTTTTGGAGACAAAACCATGCTCCCTTAAGCTGATCAGGAAAGGCTGTTTGCTCAGAGTGTCGTGATGTATGATGCACATCGAATCCATCTTTACCCATGTAGGAAGCTCTCACCATTTTCAACATGTCAATGTTCGCCATCAGTCTTTCACACATGGTCACAGTTGTGTGTCCACTAGCATATTTCTTTAGGGGCTGCACAACTTCCGATTCTACAAAACCATCAAGCTCAATACCATGTCCTTTTTTCCCACTAAGGTTGACAGAACAGTTCTGCTGCAATAACCTTCTTGTTGCAAGTGGCCATTTTGCAAGAAAATTGACAACATGACGGAAAACTTCTGTGTAATAATTTCTAAATCCAAGTTGCGCATAAATTGGTAATTGTGCTTGGTACACAACTTCACGTGCATAGCCATCTCCGTATGCAGTAGATGCATCATACAATTTCTGAATTGGACCATAAACAAGAAATGTGGTTGACCGGTGCTCGAAAGAAACATCATTTTCAGATGATTCTGAAATCCAGTCCTTAAATTTGTCCAAAAGCAACGTACTCACATCCGCAGCACCCCGCAATTCCTGCTGAACTGGAAATGACTCATTCACTGAAAATTCCAAAGCTGCAGCAATACCATAGGCCTTGCAGACATCACGGATTGCCTCCCTTACTTGGATGAGGTTATTCTCCTGAAATTTCTTGTTCTTAAATACTTCAGAGGTCAATTTCTTTCTTTTCATAACCTCTAGCAGGATGTAATGAAGACCCGATGACCCATGGACTTTGAATGCTGCTTCACAAAAGTAGCCTTTATTGTGAAGGTCACCAGGACAAAGACCAACCCATTTGTAGGAACCTGACCTGGACATAGCAGCACTGTTTGTCTTGCAAGTTCCTACATCCCCAACGACAGGCGTGACAAATCCATGACAAGAACGATTAACCTCTGTTTGAGTGTCAACACTGTCCCCTGCATTAATGCCACCTTTAGAAAATGTGCTGTCAATCAGACGGATCAATTCATTTTCCTCTTCTGACTCATCCTGATCCTCAGAAAATATCTGCAAAATTTCAGCATGCTGCAGCCTTTCAGCCATGCACAATGGAGAGGGAATACTTGTGAACAACGGACCAGAATATCTTGCTCCTGATTCCACTAGGAATTTACAAATGGCTGTATTCTTGTGTAACACTGCAAGACTCAAGGGAGTAATGCCACATCCCTCTCTGCTATTCACTTCAAGACCCATGTCAACCAAACATTTAGCAAAACTATCATGACCCTGTTCTACAGTGACATGAAGGAGAGATCGTTTTAAGTGGTCTTTTACATTTACCTTTAGTTGATGCTCAGGGCTGTTAACAAAGGCCAGGTAGCTCTCCTCACTGTTTGATGCAATTGTGTCAGACAGCTTAGAAGATATACAGTTAAAGACCTCCCAGAAAGGTTTGTCCTCTGTTTCAAACCGCCGACGCTCACCCTCAAGAGTTGTCGCGGAACTTTCTGTTGAATCTTGTTCAGTTTCCCCTGGACACTCCTCTTCAGTCTCCAACTCTTCATCAGTAGCCCCATCAATTTCTCTTTCTCGGCTCCGCAACTGCCTGTCCAACTCGCCCATATTACTTTGATGGTTGTGCTGACTAATAAGCAATTCAAAGTGAGATCTAGCTGAGTGAACATCAAATGTACCTGACACAGAATCAAATGGTAGGTACTCTGGACCCTTCTTTTCATTCGGTAATGAAAAATCTATTGCAAGTTGATCAAGAATACTCATTGTTCCAACAATTGTGCTGTTATCTTCAAGAGATAAAGGTAAAACATGGACATTACTCTTTGTAACTGGACTTCTACAAGTAACAAGGTCAGTATCCTTTGGGACTTTGATCTTGTATCTCCCTTGAGTATTCCAGTCAGCATTTGAAATGAAAGAATTGAGTTCTGATTCAGTCATGTCCTTAAGCTTTTTTCTGCTTGGTGGCAATTTGTTCAATGCATCATCAAGAACTTCCAGCAAAAAAGCATCAACAGCACTTTCCAAAACATCTGTTTTTGCTTGATCACTCTGGATAAAGATGTCACTGGGATTTAAAAGAAGCACATTCCTCTGAGGTTTGACTGAGGCATCTTTGTCTTGGAGGATGTTTTCTAAACCCTCTACATTTGGAATCAGTACAGCTTGACCTGTAAAGTTCCACATCACAGGGCCAATGTACTTAAATAGCCGCAAGTGTTTGTGCTTTCCTCTGTACATGTTGATATTATCAAACATTAAGATTACTGGAGAATCTGTGGGGGTTTGTTTAGAAATTTCTTCTTGTTTTTTAGCTTTGCGGCCGTCAAAAAACTTCATTGCCTTCTCCCAGCTAACAGTTAAACCAAGATGATTCAGCATTCCAATAAATCGCATACCAGCTCCAAAGGATATACACAGACAAGTAAACAAGACTTTAAAATCATTTTGAATTTTCTGACTTTTCAAGCTGACCAATATAGCTAGAGAATGAACAGCACTTCGTACTCGCATCTCTGACACCTCCCTTCCATCAGTTTTGTGAAGTACCAGGGTGTCCAAAACATTAAAAAGGAGGGGGCACTGCTCCCTTGTATTCACAGGTAGTGTGCTAAATACTCCACTCACATCAACTTCTGACAAATCCTGTGTCTCAAGTCCAATGTTGAGAAAGCTGATAAAAGTGTCCATTTCCTTAATGAGTTCAGCTCTGTCATTTGCACAAAGCACATCACATTGAGACTGGCTTTGTAAGAGTCTCTGAACTTCCCTTTCATACAGATGTTCCAAGGTACCCGAAAGTTCTTGAATCCTACTCTGCAACTTGCATTGCATATCAACCAAAGCACGCACAACATCTCTTTGAATATTTTCAGCTGTTAACTGAATGTTTAAGCGCTGAATAATGGACTCAATTTCTGTCGAAGCATTTGCAATCAGCCGTTTAATATTTGCGATATCGGACGTCTCATCCAATGACAAAGATGGCTCTTCCACTGACAATGTAAACGATTTTTTTTTGGCCACATTCTTGTACACTGTCACCTTTTGCTTTCCGTCAGACTTACGGGTACGAGCAACCAGGCAGTTAGGAAAGGCTTCCTTCATAGCATTTGTGGCTTGGACCTTCTGTGTTTGATCCAAGTGCAGCACTTCTAAAACTGCCTGTTGAGATATTTCAGTTCCTTCTGCTTCCCAGAAGTGTTCTTTAAGTGCACTGACAAATGCTGCCCTTCGCGTTTTGTAAAAAGTACTTGAAGGCTTTGATATAGCTTGTGTTTGAGGCTTTTGTAACCCTATCAGAGTAATTCAAGCAAAACACTATAAACAAAAAATCTTCATGTTGATACATGGTACTTAAAGGAATTAGTATTACATATTATATGGAAAACAAAATGCCAACCTAGCCTACGAGGATGCTACTTGTGAGAAAGGATAAAGAGGATTCAAAATGTTTTTACATAGACTTTACAAACTTGAATGACAAAAACATTGACAACAAACTTCCTCACACCTCAAGAGTTTTTCTTCCCTTCATCTAAGAGTGTTGCCTATTAATCTCACAGCAAGAGAGTAATTCACACTTTTCTCAGTGTTGCTGGAAGATAGTGTTTGTTTGAAGTTGTAACATAAAGACAAAGCAAAAGATAAAGAAACTGCCAATTATAAAACCTTAAGGTTTTGAAATTGTTATAATAAAGAGAGGAGCAAATCACTGAAGTGAAACAGACAATATTATTATTCACACATGTAATTCTGATCTTAAGACCAAGGTCAATAATAATTTTTTGTAACATTAAAACCAGAGAAGGTTAGACATTGTGATAAAATGATCATGAAATCAAAAAGAAATGTAAAGTAATGACCACACAGCACTTGCAAACTGCTTGTAATTAATAAATTATAGTTTCTCACACATTACTCTTTACGATTTGTAAAATAGACAAGCTGAATATTGACCACAGAAAATAACAAAGTCGGAAAGCTATAAGTAATGAAAAAATAACAAGAAAGTTTATGTCTACTTCTTTATCTAGAGAAAAAAATTAATTCGAAATTACCTGCACTTCCCAATTCATCTTCTTCCTCTTCTTCGACTGAGCTTTGATGCCTCTTGCTCCTCGGCTCAACTGCAGACTTAAAACTTGGGGTAAGTGAATGCTTCCCTGCAGGCTCACTGGCTCCCCTTTTAACAGGCATACTAGTAATTGGGTGGAAATCGACCTCATCTGTCAATTGAGCATCTAGAGAAGGAACATAAGACGTAAGTCAGAGATGAGAGAACCGCAATCAAAATGAGCAAAAATCCAAGATGGCGGACAACAGTCAAAAACAGCAAACAACGAAAAAATATCTAAATCAGTGACCCATCTGCATCAAACTGCGTCTACTAACCTTCTAGACTCAGATCTTTAAAAGAACACTCAAAATCCGCTAAATCTTCGCCTGCTTCCGCCATTGTCAGAGAACCGCAAATCTGGCCAGAGAACCGCACATTATATGGCAGAGGCCTCTCTTCTCTCTTCCCCCTTCCCATCGTGCCCCGCGCGCTCTCTTTTTCTTTCTCCCCAGCCTCCCCACAATACAAAGAGGCCTCTGCGGAGGAGAGAGTACAAGGCCCTAAAGCTTTTTGCTGACTCGCAAGGACCCATCTGTTATAACGATCCCTGAAATATAGTGATCAGTCTCGTAGTTTATTAGATATAATCGTGTAAAGTTTGCTTATCATTTTGGCATAAATTATGACCTAAATTTGGAAACCGCTGAATTTCTCGAATTGGGTCTTGCGATTTTGGTGAAACTCTGTTCAACGCAAGGCACTAATGCGCACTATGTGTAGCCGAGAGATTTTCATGAAAAAATGCCGGCAACAGCAGATTTTCGACTCAGACCTCAAAGGGGTGTGGCATTATAACCACGTGACATTTTCTCTGATCGCCAAAAATTTTATGTTATATTGTAGATTGATCTATATGTTATCCATTCTATGTTTTAGACTTACGATAAAAGTGAAGGTGGGGATACCAGAGAGCTTCAAAGTAGGATGGTACCCCACCAGAAAAAGCTTGGTCGAATCAAGTAAATAGTATCATGCCATTTAGTAGGCCAACATGGCTATTACTTATCTTGGTAACCGATAAAATCACAATAACTATAAAATTATCCTATTTATAGAGTAAACATTTTCCCAACAAACAGTTATGTACTACTTTAAGCATGAGCCATAATAAAATCTGGGCATCTCATGCACAATGTTCATCATACCTGAACTGCTGACATAAACTACTTCACAAACAATCCTGATGGACCCTGTACCATACTCTTTCTTACACATTTCCAAACCTTGGTCAGTTTTCAGTGACACGGGTTGTTTAGAACCCTTTCGCAACCAGAACAGGTTTTTTCTTGGAACATACAGAACAGCATCATTTTGGATGTTAATTAGCAGCTATATTATCTTGGAGAGATTTGCCTGTTTTTCAACATCATGGATTACTTCTGCAGTGCTGGATATCTTCCCACTCCCCTCTTCTACCTTCTGAACAAAAATGTTGTAGGTGTTCTTTACTAAACGGGGTGACCTTCAAGGAGTGCATACTGCAAGTCTATCTGAAAGTGTCAAAGAATTGCTATATTAGCAGTGGTTAGTCAACCCAGCTAGGTAAAAGGAAAATAATTCATTCAACAACCTTCAGTGTAACTGAGTTTCCCTGGTACATTTCACATTGAGACCTCAGAATACTCTATGTGCACACTGAAATGCCTTTCTCATCCCCCAGGTACATATAAACCCACTTGGGTAGCCCAGTTTTGGGGGGCACTGCATTTGCTGAGCCTTGATAGCCATCCCATTTTAAAACACACACCCTTTAGAGACTGAAGAAGACTGAAGGAGTAACCTTAGAGATTTTCTACAAGATGAGTTTAAATGAGTTAAACCAACTTTGAAATATTAAAATAATTATTCATTCCTGCCTCCAAGGGTTACATGGGGAATAAATCAAACAAAATAAATTATTTATTACTGATTTTCTGTTTTATTCCCCCAAGCCTTGCAGCCAAGTATGAATTTATTATATTCAAATTTTATTCCAAGTTAAGCAGCACTTTTCCTACTTCACAAGAATCAGGATGGCAACAGTAAATAGACCTTGTCACAGTTGCGAAGCCATGCATCTTGACGAGTTGGCAACCACGTGAGAAATAACAGTTTTTGTATGAGAATCTGATGTCCAATAATTGTTTTGTCAGTGGCGGGTAGATCAATAAATTATTTGCTGAGGTTGAAGGCTGAGGCAAATGATTGACCTGCGAGACACTGACAAATCATGATATTTTGTGATAACCGAGTTCAATAATTATAGTTCTATCAATTGATCATGGAGCTTGTTTTTTAGGAAAATCTTCGGGAAGTGAAAAGACATTTTCACGCAAGAGTGATCGCACGTGAGCTCTCGGTCACTGAAAAGAAAGAAAAATTTACATCGACTGATATTTCTGTGAAACGGCTGTTCTGAAAAAAATATGAATTGTAACCTAAAGCTACACAGCAAAGGATTCTACTAGCAAATTTTTGGGGCCGTAACTGTGCTCAAATTTCTCCAGACACTTGCCTTAGATTTTCCATATATTTGTTTGCAATTTTTCCTGAGAATTTTAGTCAGCAGGAAGAAACATTTTTACAGACAAGTGTATAAAAAGTGGTGTAAAGTGGTTCCAGCGCATGCAGCTGCATATAAGCAGGGAAGCTTTCATTTTACAATTCATATTTTTTTCAGAGCAGTCGTTTTACAGAAATTATTCGACATTACATTCTGATACAAACACTGTACGGTCATTTCTCATGCGGTTGCCATGACAGGGTCTATTCCAAGATTGTTAGTGGAGCATTCTCATTCTTAACAATTCATATAAGTCTGCTTTTACCAATACCTTAGTCAATGACAAAGAAAAAAATCGGACACTAAGCATTATAAAGTGCGAATTCAAACTAACGAGAGTGTTATTCTTATCAATCCCAAAAATATATAATTCGCATTGCTACTGGTTTACCTTTATCTCCCACATCGGCGGCTCAAATACATGATGCACTTCCCTGCCTTTTTTTTCCCACTTGGGTACTGAAAAGGGTATTCATGAATAAGGGCAGATATATCGCTGTCGTTATCAATCCGTACCACGTTCTTTCCTCTACAGCGTTTGTACCATAATTGTTTACGATACGTTCTCTTCCACCACTCTTTCTGTTGATATAATCCTGCATGCAACTCTTCGGCGTTTCGAAAGTCCATCTACATGGTAGAATAAATGGAGTCATTTCAGGGCCAGCCACTTCCCCCCTTTCACTTCCAAGAACAGAGATACTTCTCTCTAAACACAAAGAGAAAACATACAATCATCAATCACTTAGTCTTAGTCGAATGTTTTCTTCTAACCAACAAATGAAAGGTCTAAAGAATCCCCGTTGAATGACAGAGACTTAGCTGGTCCTCTTCACTGTCAACAATTTGAGTCTCCTATGTGTCAGGCAAATCAATATCAACGGAGACTTCTTCGTAATCCTGCGAAAAATCGTCAACAGGAGATTGTGATTGCAAAAAATCCACCATGCTGCACTGACCACGTGCCTGGTATTTGATAGCGACCTTCGTAAACCATCGGAATTCGGAAACTGCCGGAAATTTGATTGACGGCAGCGAAAAACGTAACTGTTGGTTGAAATTTTTGACTTCAGAGTTCGCATGATTCTGAAAAGCGCAGTAAGCAAATGGATTCGTTTCCATAGACATTGGATGCATTCAATTGGGACATCAGATTTCGGATTTGCAATCGAACACAAAATCCGAAAATGGACTTCAGCACCAAGAGATCTGTTCTTGGATTCCCTTTCTTTCGGTTTTTTCCTTTTGCATTCGATTGCAAAATCAATCATCGTTGATTTGTACAACTTTGCAAAAGGGTCCCTTTGAAGAGTAGTCAAGTTATCTGAAACATGTTAAGGATGTGGAAAACATGCCCGTGAGGTAGTAGAAATGTTTCCAATATTTTGATAATGACAAGGCTAGTGCAACTTAAGTGTCATTTAACTGATAATCTCTCGAGATTTGAAATTTGTCTCAACCACATGTTTGGTCAGGAATTACCCCCTGTAAATAGTTTCTTACACAATTCAAATTTAATGGTTCACTTGTAGTCGATTATCAGTGAATGGTAATATGGAAATTGTCGTAATGTTTATGGCAATTTTCTTTCCAAAAAATCCAAGATAGGTATCCTTAATTTCCCAGGCTTGTAGTCGTTGTTTGAATTATGTTTACAAGCTGGATACAAAAGCTACAGTTCATCTTTATAAATTCCTTGAGAAATCCATTTTGCTTCCTGGCCACGCATTTAGATGATTGGATGGTCGTTATTGCCTTGAGTATCCATCCTCTTAGTTGAAATGGTGTTCGATCATACAAATATTTGTAAGCGAGCTAGTTTATTGCTGTTTTACAGAACATGTAACATGTAAGGTTTAGCAGTTGTTATATGGAGGCCATGTTGAATTAGCTGATTTTGGTAATTATCACTCTATTTAAACAAAAACGATTGTTGTTCCCAGGGTCTCTGAGGTAAGGGCCTGGTGACTAGATTTGATGAGCAGTGACAGCGTGTACCATGACAGTTATGTCCTGTCCTGTGAACATGTTCTCTGAAGTAATGTGATATGCAAGCCAATCAGGTCATGCGATCTATCGTGGTAGTCATGGCATAGGAGTGGAAAAGAATCTCTGTTGCAGTTTGATCTTCGAGCAAAATTTCCAATTCTAGCGGGTTGGGGATGTCAGTAAAATTTGTCTTGCAAGTTTAAGTAAATATGGCTTGCAAAAGGCTGCGAAGAAGAGTGTATATTTAACGCTGTTTTGGCATTGCACAATGAGAACTTCAAAAAAAAAAAGACCGGCTGTGTGTCATTAAAGTTAAATGTCACGTTTTTACATGTTATAAAAGAGCCCATTGAGCAGTTTTTTTCGAGCTCTCATTTACGTAATGATCAGCTTAATTTTAGCCCATATTCAGTTAAGATAGCTAAGACTTGTTGGAGGGGACTAGGCAAATCGTTCTGTTTAAAATTTCTTTTCACCATCTACATCCCTATACAGATCATAAGCAACTCTGCATCCTATTAATACACTGTATTGTGAAGTTGAATGAAACGCACACTTACGAAAGTATACCTGATTGTTTCTTTTTATTATGCAAATCTGCAATGAGGGACAAAAGTGTTGACACACTTCCGTAAAATGGCCCCTTTTTGCATAGTGGATATACTTATCCCCTTCCCCTGTCTACCCCAACCCCTTCCCCCCAAAATCAATGTTGAATTTTGGACCCTCAAGTCTTTTTTTTACTTCAGACAACATTGACTTAGGGGGTGAGGGGATTTACAGCTTTTTAAAAGAATGAAATAATAAATGAATTAAATGTTTGTTAAAAGCACCCATTTTAAACAAGTGCGCCGACTACTTTTTCCCTGATTGTAGCATTCATAGACAGATATTTCAAGCATAATACGTGTAAGTTCGCTGTTTGTGTTGTATTCTTGATTACCACAGGAAAAAGTTAGTGGTTTTTTTTTAATATGACGAATTAACTGATGGCTAACTGTGAAATGGTTGTAAAATCACTAGTTTTCCTAGAAAGGAGTCTGACTTTCAGTGATTGACTGGTAGGGCACAGATTGAGTTATTGCAAAATGTGAATCATTTCTTAAAGTCCACAGTTTGCAATAACTCAAATCCTGGCCTGAAAAGCGAAGCCTTTGTAAAGTCTGCGATCTGGGAACCACATTTTGCACTGTAGCATAATACAGAATTTATTCAGGGGCACCCAACAAGAGTTTTCCATAAAATATCTGTTTGGGGAAGCAAATATGCCTCGAATTCTCTATCACTTGAGGACGACTAAAAATTTCAAGATAATCATTCCATTCATGTAAAATGTTTGGACGCTTATCTAACAAATTCCATACGATTTTCTGAAGTTTAATGTTTCCCATTTTACTACCCAGATTAGGCTATTTTTCTTACAACAAAGAAAACCTAAAATGTGATGGAGAAAGGAATCAGAAAAATTCTCACTTTTGTAATACGTCAAATTGCATCTAAAATTTTCCAGAAAGTAATACTGAAGGCCTTGTAGATCTAAAAGTTTTCTGGGTAGTCTCAAAAGTGTTTTCAATGTATTTAGGAGTACATAGATTTGCCAGGTGCCCCTGGTTATTGGAAGAACATGTAATGACTTATCTCAAAATGTGACTCGTTGAGTTCAACGTGGTTTGTAATATTTTTTTGGCACAAACCTTGGTTTTAAAACATAAAGCATAGATTGAGTTTAAGCTAAATACGTCGCCATTGTCAGACCACATTATGCTTTAGCACAAACCTTGGTCCCGGTCAAGGGCAACTTTTTTGACAAGAATGACTTCTGATGCGGGTCAAGTAAATTGAGTGGATGTGATTTGTGAGCTAAGAACAGAGAAGTTAAATGCCGTATTTTGCAATAACGCAAAGGGTGATATCGAAACATCACCATAGTTTGAAACGTCACAAACTAAGACCTCTGCAACAAGGGCTATCTTTTGAAACACGTTATTTCAAAATGTCTTTATCTTTTAAGAAAGGACATTTCTTATAAGTGCATGCAGTTGGTCAAACTCAGAAGGGTGGTTATGGTGGAGCCCATGCGGCCAGCAAAGCTCATTGAGAAATGGGGCAACAGAGATGTAGAGCGAGAGATAAAAAACAAAGGAGGCATGTTTTTGTTGGGAGAACATGACAATTTTGTAGTGGTGGTGAAAAAATGAGAAATGCTAGCGGCCACCAATGCAAGGTGCAAATGAGCGGCAGTAAAAAAAAAGTGACAGATAACACGTATGACATTCCCTTCATAAAACATGCCACTAAGACGTTTCTGGAAGTTTCACGTTGTACTAGTGCAAAACAACGGCAGAAAAATGTACAAAAAAACTGTGCTGCATGTGCAAAGTTGCTTTTTTCTTAATTCGACCTATTGTAATTTGTTTTTTTACCGTTCTCCCGTTTTGCCTTTGCTGCTTAGCATTACACGATTTTATATTTTGTTTGAACAAACTATAAATATTATCAAGAGCTTCCCTTTTAGCCCAGGCTAAATCTATATATTACCAAGGGAGGAGTACTTTCATTGGGTGTAGATGAGGTTGATAGGAAAATCTCCTTGTTTTAAAACACAGAAGGTTTAGTTAGCACTGCGATGGCGTTGATATTCTAAACTAAATAGCTAGGTGGATGAATTACCTGTCAATCATAACTTGGAAGTTTCTTCTTTTTTGGGCTAGTGTCATTCTCTGAATCCTGACTGCCAAACTGAAATTTTTGCTGGGTGATGCCGCTGGCCTTTCAGAACCCGTACCCCATTATTATACTGTCTATTCTGCAGACCGCATAGAAGCCATCTTTTCCCTTTTTTGGACAAATAAAATTTTCGTGATCACAATTTAGTCACTTTTTTTCTTATGCATTTACCTTATAAAGCCAACTTTTCAACTGTGAGTATTCTGCTGAATTCCTACTTAGCATTTTTTCACCTCAAAATCTCAAAAATGTGCGAAACTATCATAACATTCAACCTCATTATAGCTAATGGAGACGTGAAAATGAGACCTCGTCCACCAGCACCTCCCCATCTGCAAGTAAAGAAAACAGCAAAATACTATGTATATGTGATGTTTCGTGGGAAACATAATAAAAGATGATGCTATAATACTGATCTTTCCCCCCATCGAGTTTTCTGTTGAGGGTAGAGGGTGGCTGTGCACAGGTTACTGCCAAAAACAGCTAAAAACGTTCTTTTGTTGATTACTTCTGATGCATCTATGACCACAGGAATTACTTGCATTTTCAATGGCCATGCACAGTTGTTCAAACATAATTCTTAATATGGTGTTCATACGTAGTAAATTCCATCTTGATGCATTGATGGATGTCACGTTATCCGCGAGATATGACATTTTAATTAGTTACATTCAAGGACTGTTTTTCTTTCGTGATTGTAACATTGGTTTTTTTTTTATTGCATGATCATCGTATATCCGTTTTTTGGCTAGGCGTACAAAGCTTTATTCAGTTTTATTTCCTTTACGTCAGAAGGCATGCGTTAGATTATTCTTTTCCTAAGCACGTTTATTCAGTTGTAAGAAGTCCATCACAGTGTAAGGAGCTTTTGGAGAACTTTCGGAGTTATTACAACTGTAGGAGATTTGGAGTTCTTTTAACTCCCGGAGTCAAGATCAGACGTAAGTCACGCTTGTAAATTCAGTAGTTTGTTTTTCTTTCCTTTTTCGTGCACGGAGCATTATCGTAGTTTTCTTTTCTTCTGACGTAAAAATCGCACGTTTCTTTCTAGTTTTCACCGCAAGTGCTGTAAATAGTCGGACTAGCCTGATTTTTATAAACGCCATTGAATCTTGCTGACCGCCTAGTGCTTCACTGTGGTTGACCTGGCGAACTCCAGTGCCTAACGCCACGCGTCTACGACACTGGGAACGCGACAATGGAAGTATTTCAGTCAGAGGATATCTTTGTCAACGACACTAAAAATGCTTGTTAATTGTCAAGGTAGCTTTTTTTATAATCTCTTTTGAATTTTGTTCAAACCTTTCAAGTATTCTTCCCAATTTTGCCATTTTGGCCAAAATTTGCCATTCTCATAAACATCGCCAATTATGAACAGGCCATTTTTCGCCATCTCATTTCAATTTTTGGCAAGCCATTCATTAATTACTCCTTCTCACCAAATTTGTCATTTTTGTAGAAATCGCCAACGGTCAACATGCCTCATTGGTCATCTCATTTGAATTTTGGCAAACCTTAAATGAATTGTTGCCAAATTCGCGATCTTCACAAAATTTGTCATTTTCCTAAAAATCGGCAACTGTCAACATGCCACTTTCAGTACTTTTTGAATATTTGGCCAAACCCTTGATGAATTTTTAGTAGACGTCATTTTTGCCAAAATTTACCCTTATCACCTAAATTTGCCATTTTCTTGTAATGGCTATTTGTACAAGATGCCCCCTTTTGTCTCATTTGAATTTTGTCACACCTTTGATGTATTTTTCCCAAAATTCATTGATTTCGAAAAAATTGCATTTTCGTAAAAACCCACAATTAAGGACATCCTTCTTTTGTCATCTTGTCTTAATTTTTGCGAAACCTTTGATAAATTGTTGCCAAATTCGCCATTTTCGTAAAAATTGCTAATCATCAAAAGGCAATTTTCGCAGACCTTTGATGAATCCTTACCAAATTTGCAAACTTTGCAACATTTGTCATTTTCATAAAGCCACAGTTATCGACATGCCTGTTTTGTCATCTTGTTTTGATTTTTACCAAACCATAGTTAGTAGAGGGGGAACTGGTTATGAAACCCGGCAAACTTCAAAAGGCCGGCCTGTTGTTTCGCTTTTGAGGTTGAACGGGTCCATCACGTGAAATGTGCAGGCCTTTTGCAGCATTTTAAGCTCAGTACATTTATCAATTATTTAAAAAGTAAATTGAAGTCAAAAATAAAGAAAAATGATCTCAAAACCCTGAACGATGTTTCCCTATAATCGACCCTTTGCTACAACAATTTCTTGCCTAGACTTTGCTAACTCCGAACTTTCTACATTATTATATGCTATGTATTCATTGTATTCATTATTATACCCTTTTTTTAGGCCCAGACTTTTCATATCGTTTGTGAATGTGGGAAAAGCTACAAAACCAAAGGTGGATATGAGAGACACAGGACCGCAAAACATGGGAACACCGAAAGTGAGTCCGCTACAATGTTCACAACCAGCCTTCTCGCCGAGATGGTGAACAGTGCTGTACAGAGTATTAAAGAAAGGAAGGTGTTCAATTTAAGCATAAAGAATGAGCTGACTGTATTCATATTTGAATTAGAGGAAAGATCTGATGAATTCTTTTATCTCAAGACAATCTATGAATCACTAACAAAGAAAGGAGATGTTGAAAAGTTTTATTCTAATTTTTATGGAACTGTTGCATTGAATGCCACCAAGTACTTCAAAGGACTCACACGGAATGCAGCAACATTGTTGGCAACCAAGGTGGCAGACACTATGATTGCAAACTCAAAAAAACAGAAGTTATCTTCTGTAAGCAATGAGGCCATCCATGAATTGACAGACAAACAAAAGGCTGGGCTACAATATGTGAGCGGTTATGTGTTGCAAAACCTGCAAAGAAATATCGTAAAGTTAACTCTATTGAAAGCCAACAAGTGATGACCATCCTTAAGGCTGGAAAACTGGATAGCATGAACTTGAACACACAGAAACAGGAACTGATTTAAAGCTTGAACAGAGGGGGGCTCTGGACAGTTACATTGCCAGCTTTTAAGATCTTTTTGAAGACTGATGAATATTTCAGGCAATCAACTTCAAAAGCTGGTTTACAGAGAATTGACATTGTTGGAATTACCAAAACCTCAACCACAGACAGTGATGTCTTGGCCAACTATCAACTAATTGTATCCGAGGCAGACTGTGATTCATACAGTCATGTCCAAAAAGATGTTTTGCACAACATTGTAAGCTTATATATCAGAGTAAGGTCATTCTCCTATGCTAAAGATATTGTTCAGCA
>CALNXK010000036.1:2392500-2425000 GCA_942486035.1 Porites lobata
TACCAACACTGGTAAGTCATTTCCAGCATTGGTGGACATGTTTGCAACATTGGTTAACATAAGCCAACATTGGTTAAGCTATTGCCTATATTGGTTTTAATACATTCCAACATTGGATCAAATATTTCCAATACTGTGGTAAAATAAAGACCAATATTGTAACAAATGTATTCGATATTGGATAATAATACAATCCAACACTGGACATGAAGAATTTCAAACATCACAAGTTGAATTTCCAACATTTTATTTTACCTTAATTCCAAACATGACTTACTTTGGTAATACCAAAAGATGTACACTTGCAATCGATAACCAGTAGATGTAACTGTTAAGCAAGAAAATTAACCTAAGCAAAGTAACATGACATTTCAACAACTTCATGTCGCCATTGTCGAATGATTAAATTAACCCTTTCACTGCCAAACATGGCCAAAGGCAAATTTCGACCAAATTTCCAAATTTCATTCTCTAAAATTTTGAGAAAAAAATAGTATCATGTGAAAGTACAGGCAGAGAGCTTTCATTTGAATGGTTACATCATAGGATTTCGTTCGCAGACTCAAAAGTTAGAGTCACCCTAGAAACTCTATCAAACACTCTGGCAGTGAGAGGGTTAAAAATAATGGCAAGGCATATTTATAATACAATGACATGAAGTCATTGAAACGTCATGTTACTTTGCTTACATTAATTTTCTTACTTAAATGTTTTTCCAAATCATTTTTTATAAGATGTAGCTGTACCACTCTATCATTAAAAACAAATTAGGAAACTACATGTAATCTATTAGCAACAAAACATAACAATTAAAAATGCAACTGTATTATAAATCTGAGAGTAACTCTATATTTAAATAACCACGACTGCTCTTCATTCTCTCTTATTCACTCAAGTTAAGGTTTGTCCCAATGATATGGTTAAAAAAACACAGAACACAAATTAGTTAGCTCATTTGACTGTCATTAACCACATCATTTGAACTGCAAGAGTCCTGTGACTCCTCTCCATCAGAAATAAGTAATTCAATGTCAGTTATCACATTCACCTCTGTTCTTTTAAGGTTCCGGTAATTAATGTCCGAACTTTCGATAGCAATATGGCCAGCCTTCACAAGGGCCTTCGCCAGTAGAATTAACAGTTGGTATTTCCCTTTAGCTCCTGTGCAAATTTCTGCAGAAGATTGCGAAGACATGTCCTTTATGTCATCACTTGGTTCCTCTTCTTCGTCATCTACGCCAGGACAAATTGCGTTATTTTGATTTATTTTTTGCCAGAGATGGTCTGTTGTCATACTGCTGAAGTCATCACTCTTATGTGGTGTTTAAAGTTTTGTTCTTTGCTTTCCTGTTCCATCAATTCGAAAAATAAAAGAGACAATAGCGAATAAACGATAAGCCTTCAAAACAGGCGTTATTTTCCCCCGTTTTTCAGGCAAGCATGAGGCTTCATTCCACAGTTGTAGTTATGATAGTTATGATAAATGTACTTGACAATCATGCTTTTTCCTGGCAGGCGCTATTTAGCCAAACAAAAAGTGGGAAATATAGCTGAGTTGAATGTTAGCCGCGACTTATATTTTTCCATATATAAAATGGCATCACTGAGTCTCTCCTGCTTCGCTCTTGGCTAAATAGCCGAAGGTTGTGTTTTTTTTTCAGAGTCGCATTTCTTGATAACTTTCCTTAGCAGTTTTCCATTTTCCGTTTTTCACTTCACTAGTGTCTTAAATTTACCGCGAGAGAAGGGAAAATTCAGTTAGCACAACAACTAAAACAGATGCAAGCAAACAAATTGCATTATTTTGATTCATTTTTGTGCCGGAGATGGTCTGTTGTCATCTTGCCGAAGTCGTGACTCTTACGTGGTGTTAAGGTTTTGTTCTTTTGTTTAACAAAAGCCTGAATAGGTTTGAAAAGGGCGTGATAAGTACCCGAGGTGACAATTTTTCCTACTGTTGAAGAAACAATGCTTTTTGAATGTTAATAAACTTTTTGTAGTAGTCAAAAACCAAAATGCAAAGTTTCCATCTACGTTTAGGAAGGCATCAGTTGGAACTTAAGCAGCACTTAGCAGAAGCAAAACCCAAGTTCACCTTGCACGTACAAACATTCTTTCCTGTTTCTTCAATTCGAAAACTAAAAGGGATAATCGAATGAACGATTAGCCTGCAAAACATGCGTTATTTTATACCCATTTTTCAGACAAGTGAGGGCAAGCAGTTCTAGTTATGATAGTTATGATAAATGTACTTGTCAATGTCTTATGCCGGCAGGCGTTATTTAGCCAAGCGTAATGGGAAATATAGCTGAGTCCAAAGTGGACAAGACGTGACTTTTTTTCCATATATAAAATGGCAACAATCTCTCCTGCTTCACACTTGGCTAAATAGCGGACGTTTCCATTTTTTTTTTCAGTCATTAATTTCGATATTTACTAACAACCTGTAAAACCTATCTCACTTTCAGGGTCTGCTACTTTCGGAAATATATGTCATTTTAACACATTAACAGTATTTATCATTGTCAGTTATTTACATTTATTCACTGTGTTTGTTCGAAAGAGCAAGCCTTCATTTTTACACATGGTTTTGAAATATTTCAGTCCTACCATACTTGCGGAGCGACTAAGTTTTCAGTTCCTTTGCGGCAAAATTCTCTGATTTCGTTATGAAGATAGGCTGCCCATTCTCGGCTGATGCTCTGTGGCTTTACAATGTCTGGGAGTTTTTTTTTATTTATTTTTATTTTTATTTTTATTTTTCTGTTCCGGGATGTTCTTTATCGAATCTAAAGTGATAGAAACTCTTAAGTTGGGGCAGTTTCTTCAAATATTGTCCAAGGTAAGCGACCCAGTCGTACGTTGCAATAAGAACAGTTCCATTCTGGAGTCCCACTAGCTTGGCTACATTTACTGCAGCAGAATCTTCCTCTGTTCTTGCTATGTCAAATAAAGAAGAAATAGATGTGCCTGCTGTCTTTTGTTTCACTAGCCCAAAGCACCAGTTAGGCGCAAATTTTGTGTCCGGGCAGTAAAAGTCATAATTAATAGAATCGTGGAGTCCGCTCATCACACGCCACAGGTAGTACCATAGAAAGGCAGAGTTTTTGTTCTGTGCACCACAATTATCTGCGTGCATCTGGGATTTGGTTTCGCCAAGTCTGTGGCGATGAAAAAGGTAATGTACATAAGAAATGGTGCTGTTTGCACCTTTGCTGCTTAGTACACTTTCATCGATGAGGAAGTTTACTTTGTCGTGGGATTGCTTCGCAGCAAACACCAAAAAGGGCACATTTTCGCGGAGTTTTGAAATAAATTCGCCCAGGTTGATTTGGGTTGGCAGTAAAATGGAGCTGCTGTGCATAGTCGTATGAATAGTGAACTGTTCCATCATATGAGTAGGGCTCGCGTTCGACTGCAAAATCAACAACTTTTAAATATTCCTGAATTCCATCTTTTGATTCTCGACAACAGTTGTAAATGTTCCGTTCTCCAGTCGCAAGAAGTAAGTACTGTTCATGAGCTCTCACTGCTTCGGCCTTGTCGCTTTCTGGTAGGTCCACAGTGTTTCGAATACGATTATTGTTTTTCTGAGAAGTCCAGCATAAATCGGTAGTAGGCCGCATAATGACTATGAAAGGACACAGCTGATTCCAAAGATCGCAGAATTTAGAATATCCCATGGACGGTTTGCCCGTGCCTACGCAGATATTCGTATATGTTCTCCAAAGTCCATGTTTTGTAAGATATGATGGCAGGAGCTTGACGTCGATTCTTTTAAAACCAGGTACACGTCCCGGCAAAAGGAGGGCTTGTTCTTCAGCAGTATTCAAAATGAATTTTACAACTTGCTCGACTGTCTCGGCAGAAGAGGTGCTACTCGACAGTCGATTCTTGTTCCAATGCACTTGCAAGCTTAAACCATTTTTAAGATGTTTCACCAGGCTGTAGAAGCGATTTCTGTGGAGGCAGTGTAGAAAGAGAAATGTTCTCATGCAGAGTCTTTGGACGTGATAGTAATATCCCATTCTTGTATACTGTCGATTTTTTTCTGTTCTGCCAGAAGTGCTGGTTTTGTGACAGTTCACAACATTGGATAGCTCCCAATATAACCAGGTCAAGTTCAGTGGACGAGAGTTCACTGCAGTTATTTCTACGGTCCACAAAATCATCAATTTTAAGCGTTGTGCTACAGGGCTTCTCATCTGCGGCTAACTTGCATTGGCACGTTTCTTCATAGAACTTCTCTACTCTCATTTTTTCGGAAGTGTGTATTTCCAGGAAATCAAAATCCAAGTCTTGCATGTCCTAAAGGTCATCACAACTGTCGGAACTGCTGCTTTCAGAGTCTGAATCAACTGTTTCCTCATCATTTTCTCGAGCTGTAAAGTAGACTTCTGATACACTTTGTAAGAGTTGTAAATGTCCCGAACTTAAACTTAAACGCCGATATTCATCGTGACCACATTCCATGATAGCTACACAGGTTTGTTTTTCTAAGAACAAAGTACGGCAGTTTGTTTATGTAGCTATAGTAGTGTGTAACACTGTAAGGAGACTGGTTATTAACTCGAACCAAGCTTTTAAGATTTATAGCACTATAAAGCAGGACTACACGACCGTTTAGTCTCGATATAAACCGATAAATATAATGTCAATAAATTGAAAATGAATATTATTCGCATGTAAAATTTTGAAATAAGAGTACTCAGGCTCGGCCTATCTGTTGGGGGAAGCAGTTTAGTCGCTTCAATACATCTCACTCTGTGCTAGTACGTAATGCGACAAAAGAAACGTTACTTCTTTTTGAAATCATTCGTTTGCATTTCTCCCCTTTTGAAGCTCTGTTTTTTTGTGGACCATCTTGTAAAGGAAAGTAAAGAAGTTAGACAGTTTATAATGGTTTTTTCTTTCTTTAAACTTCAGTCTGATCTTATGCTTTGCGTGCCTGGGACTATCCAGCGCTGGTGTGTCATTCCGTGTGTAACTACATCGCATGCGTGTCATGAGGCACGCGTGCCTGATGACACGCGTGCCGTGTCATATAACACGGGGCGTGACTTATAGCACACTGCCTGAAACAAAGACTTAAGTGTGTCAAACAAAACCTACTGTGACAGTCTGTTTTACTTATTAAATATGCACATATCCGTGACATTGTGACACGAAAAGCGTGTTGTATCATGGCACGCGTGTCCCTGTCATCACCATTTTCCTCAAAATCCTGTGGAGGGTCACAAATAATAACAAAAAACGTGAATAAAACAGTTGTTAAACACACATCCATGAGAATTTTAACCAGTCAAACATAGTGTTCTTTTTCAGTTAGTGGTTTTATTTTCCCTTCATATTTTGAGACTGAATAAATTGTATAAGCATAAACTGTCAAAGCAAAAACATACAGGGAAGAAACATTTTGAAAAAAAAGAGCTGGTAGCATCTCTACTTTTCATGAGTATTAGCAGCAAGTCTTATTCGCAATTAAACAGCATCAATATACTGCAATAAACATGTTACTTCTGCTTCACAAGATAAAGGTGGAATAGGAGCTAGTACTTTGCAAAGTAAACAAAGCAAAAAATTACCACCAAATGATCTACCATCCAATCTAAGATTTATTTGATTATGTTTTTCTTTATCCTTGTCGTGCCAACTCAGTTCCTGCAACTGCCAAGTCACCACCAAGGGCAGGAAAACTTGGTATCCCGGAATATCATTATCTATAAATCTGTGATCATCTAGAAGATGCTCCGCTTTGCTGAACACCATGTTCCCCAGAGGCTTGATGCTGTTCTGAGACAGAAAGATTTGGGTGTCTGATGAGTTCTAAAAAATATGAATAGATAAAACCAATAAATAAAAGAGCCTTAAAACATATAGATCGCCACAAGATGTTCTTGTATAAAGAGAAAATTATGATCTCGGTGACATCTTGAGCAGCAATAATAAATCATTAGTAAATGTACTTAATAGAAGACCTCAAATAACATGTAAAATACCGAAAGGCTCCGTCATTGGATGCAACAACAATCACATTTTAGATTTACTGTAGTCATTTACATTATTACATATCTAAAGACTTCAAATGAGAGCGCGAATGAACCATATTGAATACAGTAAAAACCCGCATACAAGAACATGTGGATTAAAAACATCTAGGCTGAAATTTGGTAAAAAAGGAGCATATATATAAGAACACATTCAGCCTGAAAATTGAAAATTGTTCTTAAATATAAAAACTCTTCCCTTTTCAGTTTAATAGAACAGTGTCTGTAGCTTTACTGTGGTATTGCACTAAGATCTCTGTATAAATGCTAGTAATTTCACTTGCTGTGTATAGCAAATGTACAACAACTTACATTTTTTTAGAAGTAAAAAATTAAGAACACTTAAGAACACTTTCAGGCTGATTTCACCTAAAATACCCGATATATAAGAACCCAATCAGCCTGAACCCTGAAAATGGGTGTTCTTGTATGCGGGTTTTTACTGTACAAATGATCTTTTGGGCCCAATAGTGTCAGCTAAAAGGATGAAAAACTGCATACTACAGCTGACTCGTCCCCAGTTGATTCGATACAATGAACAATTTATGGCAATACCATTAAGCCTAATTATTCACCACTCTTCAATAGTACAATTATAATTTAACACAGCACTATAGGTTTGTAAAACGCTCAGTGAGCAGTGCTCGACTTTCAGAAAAAAATCTTGGGGCCAGCTGGCCCCCAATTTTTCATTTTTGGTCGCCAGAGCAAGTATTCTAGTCGCCAAAAACTATACTTAAGAACTAATGGGATACAATAAACTTAACAACTTTTACTTCTCCTTGACAGATAAGGAATTCTTTAGATGAACTTTCTTTTGAACGGTTTTCGCTCAAGGCTCGATTACCAGCTGGTGTTCAGGAAAATGAACCCACACTCAAGCGTAAATCTACTCAAACAGGTATTCAAGCAGTGGAATACACATTTAGATAAACAAACTTTAGGAGTCACAAAAAACACTTACCGGTATTTGGGTTATTAAAGAACAAAATCTACACAGTTTGCTTTGCATCTCATGTATTTTCATGTTCAGAAATGAACATCGCTCAAACTTAATCTATTTCACAGTTGCATACCACGTGATCTAAAGTCTCCAGAAAGAGCAAACATTGCTAATGTATCGAGCAAAGAAGTTTATTTCATGAGAAGTCTGTTAGACAAACAGCGTGAGTTCAGTGGTACTTTCATTAGAAGTCAATAAAATGCGGCAGAGATTTTATTTGGGTTGTCACGCTCAACAGAGATTCAATAAAGTTGTTTCCAAGAAGCTCGAGAAATAAGAGCTGTTCATTCTAGATTAGCTTAAGCTTTTATCAGACTAATCTGCTATCGAGTCCGCAGTCGAGATACGTATTCGACATTAAGAAATTGTTTCAAATCAAAGCGCTAAGTTATTCCCGGAGAAACACCGAATGACCTGTCGAGAATTGCAATCAATCTGCCCAATAGTCGATAAGATTTCCGTCGAATTCATCACTTGTGATTTTCACAATCCTCTTTCAAGTAGACGGACCAACTGTTAGATCATAACAACAATCCGTTAGAGTGTTGGAAGAAATCGTTAAAACGTTTAGAGAAATTGTTAAAACATTCAGACAAACCGTTAGAGTGTGTGGGCAAAACATTAGAGCATTAGCAAAACCGTTAGCTATCTGTTGGTTTTGTAAAAGATAACAAATTATCATTAGTGTACGTTTTCCCTATGAAGAAAGTTTCCCATCTTGGAGGCCAGGTTGGCGACAAGGTGGGAAAATTTAGTCGCCACTGAGTAAAAGCTGGTCGCACTGGCAAACCCACAGGTCGCCATGTCGAGCCCTGGTAGGTATTTTACACCCCACATTTAGATCACAGGGCTAGAAAACACTAGTCAGGGCCAAAAATATTCAGAATACAGAAAATTGCTTCAAATTACTGTCAAATTTGAACATCAGGGACATCAATGGACTTAAAACGAGGTGGGGGTGAGAAAAGAGCAATTGGCATTGATTAAATTTATCAGTTACTTTGAGAAGCCAAAGACTAAACTCACCCGCTTTTTCCAAGCTGTATTCTATTTAACAGTATCTGTCATCCATCATCAGATACTCTGGCCTCCAGTTTACACAACAATAGATGGCATTCAGGTAGTGCCATCAGTTCAATGTGTTTTGCCCACGGCTCTTCAGGGACAAGTTCACTGAAAGTTCTTTTCACACCCATCTCGTCAGCCACTTTGCTGAAAACGTCAGACATCATTTGTTTGCCTTGGAACTTTTTTTGCCTCTTGAAAAGGCAACTTTGAGCAATCGGATTACTGTCTCCCCTTGATCATTGATTAGATTCTCAACACTACTCGTGACCATTTCCACTTTTTCGCAAATTTTTCATTTCTTTGTGGCCAGTGCATAACTTTGGCTATAAATCGATAATGTTGAAGACTCGCAAGATGATGAAGAATCATTTGGGAACAAGAAGTTGGTGGATTTCTTGTGGCCTTTGGGGTTCAACATTTTCGCAGCCTTTCTGAAGTTTGTGGGTTTCTGCTGATGAATGGCGTTCTTCAACGCTAGAATTGAATGATTCTTTGCTGACCTTTACAAAAGTTGACTTTCCCTTGCACCCTTGCACCATTTTATCCATGCCGCATTGGATTAACCAGGATTCAGAAGCAAGCTTAACTCTTGCCTATTGATGCCATTCTTGAGGAGGATAAAAGCATCCATCTTGAAAAAGTAACCTTCAGTATGGTCCTTTGACGACAAACCTCCAGTGAACACAGTGAATGTACTACCGACGAAAACATATTCAGTTTGCTTATGATACTTTGATCCACTGTTGAACGATTCGACTGATAGCCCCCTAAGAACTACTGTAATTGTGAGGTTAGGGGGAGCTGTGCAGATGGTAGGGGGAGCGATTATTTCATATTAGTTTCCCTTAAGGGGAGGTATTATTTGAGGGAGGCCATTAATCTAAGGACAGCTATCACTGGAGGAGATTCAGTCCTAAATCTTGTCAGCCTGCCATGTTTCAATAACTCTTGGTATTACAATTACAAGATCTAATGGCAGAAAATGGTAGCCCAAAAGTGAAAAAGTTTCCAACCCCAACCCTTAAATTCCCTTGACCACTTTTCAAATTGCTTTGTCTCAAACCAGATTTAGGATAAAAAGTTCTACATTAATAGACCATATTCATATTCCCGGATGGGAACAATTATGACAATTGTAGCTACTTTCGATGTCAGTGACGTGTTTGTAGAAGACTGAGCTCAAATTAACTGTTGAAGTGAGCATAACATAAATTATAGCAGTTTTAAGCCGAAGATACTTTGTTTTTTTCCTGTTTGACATAAAGGAACAGATCAGTATTGTGTTTCATTTGTCATTATCTACCTGTATGAGAGTAATGAACAAAAAACACTTGAATCAAAGGCATCTTACCTCGAACTGAAACGCTATCAAACGTATATACGTTAACTTAAACAAAGAAGAGTAAGGAGGGGGTATCTTCAATTATTCTCAACTCAAACTGTCGTCACTTCTACTGAACCAGAAGCTGTAAGTCACAAGATTGTAGCAAGGCACGTTGTTCCTCACCCAGACCTGAAAGGTATAGGTCCACAAAAACGTAACCAATTCCTGAGAATGTGGGATTTTTGCGTTGGATGTGGCTTTTTGCCGAGTGATAATATGTGTTTGAGAAATTCCTGCTGAAGATTAACTGCCCAGTAATGTCATTTTTCCTGTAAGTCTCCTGTCTACGTGCTTCACAACTAGATTGTAAGGAGACCTCCTGTACTTATCTACGAACAAATTTCCACTTCTGTAGCATCATTTTACACTGGGTTCCAGGATCACTACCTCGTACTTGTGTGGCAACTTACCTGAATGCTCAAATATTCAATAGCTTCTAGGATTGCAGGGAAGCCACTCTGAAACAAGCCTTTTGCTAACACAGACCAGTACAATTTTTGGATTAGTGTACAGATTCTTCAGTATTCTTCAGTCGCAACACTGAAATTATCACCACATCCTTTTCTAGATGCTTTGAATTAAAAGGGCTGTGGTTCACAACCGGTAAAAATGTTCATTTTGCAGCATGGGAGAAAAGATATATCGTAAATTACATGATAAAGTTCAGTGAATGTGTCCCCAGTGTTGAATGTAAAATCTGTGGATTAAAAAGGGTCTCTTTACAAGTGAGTCAATAACTGTCCCAGTTAAACTGAATCAAAGTTAAAATAACTAACACTTTTCACTTATTGTTTATGGCCTTCATACTTGCCAAAGTAATCTTGCAATATTACCTCCATGAATAAAATGTTTTTTGACACAGAAGCACTTTCGTGAATATCAAATTGAGGAGATAAACAAAATGGCAGGCTTACTCCTTTTGTGTCAGTCAACATTTGGTCTAGCCAGACCCCAAAATTCTGCACCTGATGGTGACTGTCAGGATGAAAACATACATTCACTGCTCCTTTAGTTCCATGAATATGGGAGTCAATAAAAAAGAGAACCCCACAACTGTTAGCATTCTTAGCATTGCCATTTCAGAGGCAATTGAAACATGAAAAGATTAGCATTGCTGTGACAATGTTTTAATAACAGTCTCCAACTGGTCCAAGGGGTTGGCTCTAAACATATTGTATTCATTGAGCTCTTGTCCAACTTGACACACTTCTTCAGCTAGCTCAATTCCCTCTTCAAAAAACGAGTTCACTTCTTCTTAGTCAAACAACTGATCACGAATGTCAACTCCAGCTCTTACGGCACGTTCAAGAGCAGTCTGCCTGTGAGTGTTAAGATTTTGACCTACCAGGGTGTTGTCCAGACTTAACTGTTGATAAAGTAAACCATGGTTAAAAGCACTAAAAACACACATTACTTCTGTTTCGGTTGTTAATGGTTGACTGTGACATGCTCCAGGAGAAATACCACTCCATTTCCCACATTAGCACCCAATAAGTCAACTTGCAGTGCTGTGGTCGGTCAACTGGCATTTACAGTGGCAGCTGAGGTAACAGAAGGCTGGGTTGAATCCAGGGTGGCAGCTGAGGTAACAGAAGGTTCGGTGGAATCCAGAGTGGTAACTGAGGTAAAAGGTCGCTGGGTTGGAATTAGGGTGACTGCAGCTGAGGTGATAGATGGATAGGATGAATTGAAAATAGCATCTGTCTTGATGGAAGACAAAATGTTTCCATTTTGAGTGGTGGCTGAGGTGCAAGGTGTAATGGTGGTAGCTGGATCAGTAGTGGGCAGGTTATTTCCTTTGACAGATGCTGCAGTGGATGCCCATGAAGAGAAGGTCAACTGTCCCTGTAGCTGTCAAAGATCTGCTGCCAGTCTTTCATTTTCTGTCTTCCGCTTTCGTTGGTAACTGCTCAACCAGCTCCTGATTTGGCTCTCTTTCAACAGATCCAGCCTCTTTTCCCTCACTGCTCTAGTGCCGTCTACAGGGTCTGCATGCATTCGGCTTACTGCAGTTTGCGAAATGAAACGAAATGAAAATCTGTAGTTTGCGAAATAAAAAACTGTAGTTTATGAAATGAAAATCTGTAGTTTGCGAAATGAAAGGACTCAATATTTATTATTTTGTTTATTTAAGAAACACGATTGATAATTTGGTTCATTGAGCTATTGACCATTTACCTCATCGCAAGACCTTTCACTTTCTGTAGATCAAGTAATAGCATTCCTTCCGTCCACAGCACCTTAGGACCGATGCAGCAAACTCAATGACTTTCCTCCAAAGGGAATTCCTACCATCAAATGACACTTAAACAACCAAAACTTCTGCTGGAAATACTTTTTTTTCCTGCACTTGTTTATCTGTACAAAACGTTAAAACCACCATGTTCGAAAGTAAACAACAAAGCCACAATGATGTATTTTATCATTTTGTTTGAATATCACGTGACGTTTCTGGTTAAGATAAGGCGTTTCAATGGCCACCGGAAGTGGACTTTTGCATTCTTGGGCAGTGGCTCTGAGGCAAATTTTCAGGCAGACCGTCTCTGTAAGAGTAATGTGGTGGCGTCAAGGCATATAAAAAGGGAAGAGGTCTTGCTTCCGGTTGCTGTCCATCGCTCAAAAACGCCTGAGCCTAAGTTAAACTTTATATGTGGCAACGAAAACATCACGCATTCCGCGCAATCTGAATTTTCTGGGCGAAACAGCTTTTTCTGGTTGCAATTTTCTGTTTAGAATATCTGAGTAGAAGCAGCGAGAAAGTAAATTGTCATTTCGTAAACTGCAGATTTTCATTTCGCAAACTACAGATTTTCATTTCGTTTCGTTCCATTTCGTTTGGTTTCGCAAACTACAGTAAGCCGATGCATTCCTTCATTTGCCTGTCTGTTATAAAATTCAGTCACCGTTCTTTTTGCTCAAGGGTCGATGTCACCATATTTGTGCCTCCGCTTTTCAGGGCATAGTTTTGAACTCAGTCCGGAAGACTTATTATTTTGAATTGAAGAGAGTCTGCCTCAAAGCATCATACTCTTCACTCTCTGCCATTTGCAGTAGTAGCTAGTCGAAAGCCGATCGTTCGCAGATTTACGCGTGCCAGAAGCCGACAGATCAAGAGATCAGAAGCTATTAGAAGGCGTGTGAATTTTAAACCAGGCAGAATTTCGAATCATTAGTTTAGCTAGTTTATAAAGTAACTAACCAGGTTAATAAGTAGACTATAAGCAGTAATGCGTTACTTAATACGTTTAATTTTATGTCTCTGACTGGTAGACTAGATAAGTTAATGGTTTTAATACAAAACCAATGTTTTGGGATGAGTGGAAAAATATTTGTTGTGATGCCCACAAAAGCTCAGAGCGCTGTATCTGGTATTTTCGGATCAAGTGGATTCGGATTTTTGGATCACTGCGTCTCGGGCTCGGATTTTTTTAGCGCTAAGTCTCGGGCTCGGATTTTTAAACTAGGGTCTCGGCGTTTCGGCGTCTCGGCAAGGCTCGGATTTTACCATTCGTCACCCCTACTGTGACGTTCACCTTCATTCTCTCTTCATTGCTCTGTGGAGGTCTTACTGACTTCTGACCTCTCCACCATAGCTCTCTTTCTTTCAGTCTTGTCACTAGCTCGCCTCTTGAACTAATATCAGTGGTGTTCTCTTCCCCTGGCAATGCCTCCATTCGTCCTTCTTTGTAACATGAAGGATCTCGTTAACTCAATGATGCACAAATTGCTTCCATTCTCTATTATTTTCTATCCACCAAAGAGCAGTTTTGCTGTGTAACCATATTATATAGTTCTAGCCAAGGCCAAACAGTTAAGCATCTATGTTTTTCTTTTAACTATGTAACAAACGCTGAATGTCAGAAGAATTTTCTTAGCACCTTTCATTATTTGGTGGTTGTGGAAGAACGCAAATAATTAAAAACTTTAATTGTCAAAACATTTTTCGTGTAGTACAAAGTAAGATCCAGTAAACGAGCTTTACCCTGGAAATGGGGTAAAGCTTCAAAAAGCCAACAAGTAAAAGAAAAGACTATAACAAACTTCACACATTTTATATTCTCTCAAACTGATATTTCCATATTTCAGTTTTTTTGCAAATGCTACAGCCTCGGACAAAACCTGTTGAGACACATTACAAAGATTGCATCGCGCGAAATTGAAAATTGCATTGAAATGTCTCAACAGTTTTGTCCGGGGTTGTCTGAGATGGCTCATAGTTCAAATTGCTGTATCCTCGCAATGGAAGTTCAGAAGATAGTGATTTTTGCCCCAGTTATTGCCCTTTTAATGAGCTTTCTGCCAAAGTATCGGAAACGTCAATTAAGCAATTAGAACACGTCAATTGTGACGTCAAAAAGACGGCGCTATATTTAACAGCCTACTAGGTGCACGGGAAAGAAATCACGGTGTTTAATGGTGAAATCAACCCGTTCAAAAGGGCTTATATTATGTATTTAACACAAGAAAAGAAATTATCGATAAACGATATAGCGAGACAATGCCATGTTTCACGAGCCACGGTCTACAGGATAAAAAAGGACAGGATAATTGACAGCTATAAAAGAGAGGACTGGAACAGAAATTTGGGAGGAAGGCCCTGAAAACTGAGCTCGCGAGAGGAACGCAAAATTCTACGAACTTTGTACAGTTTGAGACACGAAGAAGGTAACTTTACATCCATTAGGCTGATGTCGAGAGCTGGGATAAGCCCAAAACATGTGAGTAACAGAACCATCAGGCGATTCCTTCAAAGGAAAGGTTACCATTTCCTCCAAACAAGGAAAAAGGGCCTTCTGTCAGAAAAGGACTTAAAATTCGCCAAACATATGAGAAAAAACTACCCAAAGGATGTTTGGAAAGACGATGTAGCTTTTTATTTAGATTGTGTTAATTTTTGGTATAAAAGGAACCCAGCAGATCAAGCCAGTGCGCCTCACGGCCGTATTTGGCGCAAGAAGTGCAAGGGACTTATGCAGGGCTGCACTGCAAAGGGAGGCAAAGTGGGAAGCGGTGGAAAAGTTGTGAAAGTAGTTGTGGCTATTAGTTACGACAAAGGAGCTATTGTGTGTCATCAGTATGATAAACTAGAGGGCGCGTACTTTGCCGAATTTGTACAGGATAATTTTGAGAACATGTTTAGAAAAGCGAACAAAAATGGGTCACGATTGTTTGTACAGGACAACTGTCCTGTTCAAAATATCGCGTCAGCACGCCCCGCGCTACGTGTTAAAAAAGCAAAGCAGTTGAAACTTTCCCCAAGGAGTGGTGATATTCATTGTATCGAAAATTTTTTTCATACAGTTAAAGTAGAGCTGGATAAGCAAGCTCTTGAGTTAAATATTACACGCGAAACTTACGAAGAATTCAGTGAGCGTGTAATTAGCACAATTATGAACATGCCAGTTGATGCAGTTGTCAACATCATAGAATCGATGGATAATTGGATTTCTCTAGTTATAAATTATAAGGGACAGAGAACAAAATACTAGGCATGCACTTGCCCAATTAGTAGAAACAGTGAATTTGGAGATGAAACCATGGCTTTTTATTCACGTACCTATATTCTAGTAAGGATACTACGTCACGCGAGTGACAAACTAACCGTAAAAGAGGACTGTATAGTATCTGGTTACCATGACGATGTGAATTTTCCCGCTACAAAAATGCCTGCTGTCAATATTAAAACTCGCCTAGCAAATCAGCAGAAGACTACGAAAGTGATTAAATGCAAAAATTAAAGGATTAACAAACTGGAACATAGTTATTTGAACGATTAACAACGGTTAATAACGGTTCACAGCATTTCATAAAGAAAAACAAGATAGAGTCTATTGTTTTATTCCGTACAGTTGTTAACCGTTGTAAACCGATGTTAACCGTGGTGTTTTCTCTCTGTTGGGTTCTCTTTATTAAGTTAACCGTGTATGACCAAGCCACTATGTTAGTGAGGGCAAAATAAGCTCTGCAAAACACGGGAGGTCTCGTTGCTGTTCCCGCGGGATCTGATACGTGAAATGAAATATTTTCCACCTAACGTCCATCATACCGCATTCATGTTCATCCACAATTCCATTTTTCATGTACACGAGCCTATGTTTTCCCGTACAAAATATCGGAGTGTCACTAGTTAATGAAATATCCTTTCTGAAGTGGGTTTTCGGCGCCGGTAAATGCACAACATGACCTTCTAGCATAAGTAACAGATCATGCCGCGGTATAACTTGTGGCGACCACCGAAAATCGTTCAAGAAAATACAATCAGCGTTTTGAACCCCAACCCAGGCAAAGCTCCCGGAAGCAGGATTACAAAAAGTGTTAAAAATCAAGGTCAACGGGTTAAGTAAGGAAGTTTTACCGCAGTTCGCATTGCCAGTGATCATGTTCCGGTATTTACCCCTTCCCTTTATCAGCAAATCAAACACTGCGTCGTGAAATACTTGTAGTAGGACCTGATTATTGGATAGGATTTCTTCGGCACAAATCTTCCACAGGCCATCACAACCCTCTGTGCATTCTTTTTCTTTCGCTTCTTGCAATAACTCTAGGCGAGTTTTCTTAGATCGTGCCAGTTTGTCAGCAGCATTCTCAATTCCCTACGCGGTATTCAATATATCTGCGACCGCCCTTGGTGTGCGATTTACTAGGAATTCAACAAGATCCGTTTTGCCCTCTTTTTTCTGTTGGTGAGCCAAAGCTTGCAGTTCTACCAGCGATTTCACGTTTTTCTCAACTATAATTTCTGTCACTTCGAATGTTGTAAGACGCTTTTTCTTTCTGGTGCTAGCACTCCTTCTAGACGTATGCATATCAGTATCTTTGTCGTCGTCACTCTCCTGATCATCCTCATCGCTATGATTTTCGTTTGCAGCTTTCCTTTTGTGTTTGTTATTCTGCTTAGCACGACTTGCGGCACTTGTTTTCGGTTCACTGGCATTCTTAAGGTCCGGGTGGCCAGCACTCTCAATAAAATTCTCATCCTCTTCTGTTACGTATGTCCAGGCACTGTAGTAGTTATGGTGCTTACTTGAATAGTTCGCATTTATCCCGTACTCATTGCGTAAAAACTCCTTCCGATCAAGCTTCACACATAGATGGTAGTGTTTTCCGGGTTTTTTTGTGATTTTCACAGCTACAACACCACTGTACAATTTTCGCATTGCATTTCGCAAATGATTTTACTACCGCGGAGGCAAATTCTTCTCGCGTGGGAAATAGGTCCAAATTAGCCTGACTGTACGTTATCAAATAAACGCTTCTTACTTCTTTCTCACCTAGCGCTTCCTGAAATGATTCACAGTCCTCTGAAGATGTATCCTCACTATCATAAGATCGTAAGAGTTCCATTTAGGTCGGCGATTACGAGAGAATGTCATTACTCTTGTAAGTAAAGCGTTTAGGGACGAGCAACTCGTTTTAAAATGTGTCCATGGTAATGTTACTGAGAAAAACGCATTACACACCCCGCTTAATGTAACAGACATAACTTCATTTTTCAGCCAAAAAGTTTTTTTCATCATTCCACAAAAGTGAAAAGTGTTCAAAAACAATAAGTTTCATGCATTTCACCTAAAAAAATAACAATGACTCGTAGTAATTGACATCACAGTTAAAAAATGCAGAAAAACACCTCTAGACAACCTTGGACAAAACCTGTTGACACACATTACAAAAATACCTATTTTTTTCACTGACCCTGACAAAAATGCTTACTGTCGCAAATTAAAAGACCGTTTCCCCCCTCCCCTTTTGCAATGTTGTTTGCAATAACAAAAGAAATGCATACTTGAGCTGTTAGGTCAAAACAACGTTGCAACAGGGGTGGGGAGGGGGGCGAATTTGTTCCTTTTGGACACGAAGATTGCATGGCGCGAAATTGAAAATTGTATTGAAATGTCTCAACAGTTTTGTCCGGGGTTGTAGCTTTTCCCTTTTTTGTAGATATGCTAGACAGTATACAGCACAGTGTGAAAAAACATGCCACGTGGTACAAGATGTTGGGCATTTGATGTCATTTCAAAATATCTTGTTCACTTAGGACAGTTATTTACAAGTTCTTTCAGACGGGTTATGTATGGGGCTTTCCTTCTTATCGCCTTCCTTAAACAATCATAACAAACTTTGCTGTAAGCTGAGGTTGCCGCAGCCTTAATGAGGTTGACTCCGCTGTAAATGTCAAGTGCATAACAAGCCAGAAACTATTTCACACTTGGGATACTTTAATTGGCTTTTCTTGTGTGCAATCAACTGCTGGTATATTGAACTGAGCATTAGTTGCCTGTGGTGCTTGAAATTGGCCAAGAATGAGATGGTCTTTCTCATTACACTCTTTGTAGTTCTTTGATTTTCCTCTGAAGGGATGTTGAACTGTTTCCATGCCAACGTACCCACAATGAGGATACATCACACGCATATTTGTTTGCAAGCACCTGAGGGAAACTTGCCACAAAACCAACAGTCTCCAGTCCCAGGCAATATATGTGTCATCACATCCTTTGCAGTAGTGATATTCTCCAGCCGGATAATAATAATCGCTAATATCTAGGACCCTTCTGAATCTGGTTTATCACCCCTTTGACATTAATGATTACTGGGGATCAGTTCACTGCTCCACACTGTACATTCGCTTGGGCATCCAGAGACTAAATGCAGGCACCTATTATGTATACAGTAAGGTAATTATTGCTAATCTTGGCAGAGCAGTCCCTTTTTGGGTTCGCAGAAACTTAGATGGCGTCAGCATTTTCTTACAAACTGTAGAATCAAGTATGTTAGGTTACCTCCTTAGACTGCTGACATTTTTTGTAAAATTATTTATTACTGCTGTATGCAAACTTGCTGCCTTATGAGAATAGGACATTAAAGGTGTAGTTTGACAACGGTCAACTATGTGCATGTGATAGACATGATCCAAATGTGTTAGTCACATGTTGCTGTAGGCAGCACAGTTGGAGGTTCAATATTATTGGTCACAGCTTGCCAGAATAAACTTTAATCTTATTCTAAAAAAATTACCATTTTTACGTTTGTGGCTTCATTCGTGGTATGTCAGCCAGTGTTGTCAAGAGAAAAATGGTTTGTCAATATGAGGCTCAATTTCTGTAAACACAGCAAGGGCAACTACAGAATCCTCGTTCCAAACAAAAAAAAAAATGATAATTTCTCCCACTTTGCCATGTCTAAGCAAAATACAGCAAGTAAGTATTTCTCTTTACCATTTTAGTGTACTCTTTTGAGAAATAAACCTTCCTTTCCTCACAATTCTTGAATTCTTCAAGTAATGAAAAGAAATTCTTACCTTGATGAAAGATAGCAAAGACTTCTCGTTGAGGACAACTAAGAAATCTGATGAAGCTGTTTCTTCCATGTGGCGCAAACTGAATTTGGCAATAAGAACTTAAGAAACAAAAAACAATTAATTCTTGCTTAAATGAGTAATTTACAAGATCAGTTGGTAACAAGTGGCTTGACAGTGAAATTGGTTGTAAGAAATATTGCCTCACCTTGAATTTCGTTCACTTAGTTAAGAAGCAAAGATGGAGTTATCACTCGAAAGTTAGAAGTTATCTGAAAGGAAAACAAAACGTGTAAACAAATTGATTACCGCTTCTGCTCAATATTCTGCAGATACTTGCCGAATTGAAAAATAGATGAACAATTGAACCGTTGTTAACAAAGGATTGCAATAAGACTAAAGGCTGATAAGCAATAGCTTCAGTTAAATGAGGTGCTAATCCGGTCAGTTTCTTTGCACCACATGCGATCTGATTGGCTTTAGCCTCTTTCAGATTCCTTAAACTGAAAAAAAAAAACCGGGAAGAACAAAACACCTCAAATATGTGTTTATAAGTATTTACCAAGTCTTGTTAAGCGAAAGGGACCCACTCTAAAGTTAAATACCCAACAAAGCATATTTTGGGTTAAATCTGTTAGTCATCCCACCCCTGAAAAAAACATTTTTAGTTTGTCCGCTTGTTGTAAAAAATGACAACTTTGCAAAACCCTCTCTTTGTGACCAGCATTCTGGAAATACAATCCTTGTTCTTCCAGGTGGCATTACTCCAACTCGACTGATAAGTCTGCTTTGGGCGTGCAACATCCATGTCAGCTGATAAAAAGGACAAAGATTAGAAATGGTTTTCCAGGTTAATAGTTTGCATACCCCAGATGAAAAAAGAAATGAGCACCATTAAAATCAATGTCCTTTTACATTCAGTAATCAAGAATTCTCCAGGGACTAATAATTCTAAACACGGAGAATAAGTTCAAAGGTTACCTTTCTTTATCTTTTGGTCGGTGCAAGTAATAATAAAGTTAAGTTCAAGCATAATGGTCATTCTCAAAAGGTGCTACTCTACTGCCTAATAAGGAAATAGTAGAAAAGTGCACTTTCTAACAAATATCTTAGTTTACTGAAGATATTGATAATCACAAAACTAATTTTGTGCAACCTCTTTCCTAACTTAGCAAAAACTTCGCTTGTACCTCAACCCAAATATTAAGACTCTTTGTTAACTGATACAAGTGAAAAACAACCCAAAGAAAGACATACAATGCACTTCTTTTATTATCATATCATTATTATCCACATTTATCATTCAGGAGGACTAGGGTGCTGGATATGAAGAGATGCAGGTGGCATGTTGATGATAGACCTGAAAATGTTTACGTTTACAGCAACAATTGTTTAGTTTGCTTGAATGGCAAGAGAAAAGATCAAAATCGGTGAACTGTAGAAAGATAAAAATTATTGATTAACGATGTATGCAATAACGTTACGATTAGTTAAATCATTACGTTTCTTTCCAGCATTACTTTGTGCTAAAAAGATCTAGGGAATACCCTGACTTTCAGTGAAGGAGGGCGGCTGATCACACTGGTTTGTAGGGTGTTCGAAGCCACTAACTCCCCTGGACTTGAAGTATTATTATCCTTAAGATCCTATACTTCCATTGGTGTGCGCGGATTGGTTGTAGCAAGGAAATGCTGGATCTTGTTCGCACACGGGAAAGGCCAACGTACCCTGTTCCAGGAGGGACAGTGTCGCAGTCTAGCCAAATGATGAGGTGACGTATGTTTCTTCCTTGTGACTTTGTGATTGTTTGTGCGTATGCCGGCGAGAATGGATATCTTGTGGTGTGTGTGTCTTTGTCTACGCGGGTGACTGGGTACACAAATACGCGCTGTCCCTCCGGAAGAGAAAGAATGATGGTGTTGTTCTCACACCCGAGAATAGTGGCCTGTTGGCCGTTGACAATGCGGGCTGCTTTGTCTCTATTCTCCGTGAAGATCACTTCCATGTGTTTATGGGGAAATATCGGGTTAGAGTCCACTGCCGAGACACAAGGTATCGTTGTAAGGGGTCGTCCAGGAAAGAGATGGCTAACTATGATGTCATTGATACGGTGCGCTGCTTTCCTGGAGACCGTCATAATGGTGGCGTCACTGTGCTTCTGATAGGCCTGCCAGATGTCTTGGTCGGTTAATCCTCCCTCAGGGCACAGGAATGCCGAGCTCGTCGTCGTCCATATCAGAATCGTCTGATACTACTGCAACCGGCTTCTTCTGATGTTTTGGTTTGTCTTTGGGCTGTGGGGTTTTGGGCCGCTTTGGTTCCTGGTGTTCGACATCGGAATCTTCTGATGTGCTATCCGTTAGGTGTGTCGGTTGTCTATTTTTGGCCGTTCGTCGCTTTGGCATCGGCAGAAGATTGAAATCACTAGCCTGTATCCAATGTTAGAACGAACAATATGGTGCATGCAAAAAATGGCATAAATCGACGTCTTACTGCAAGAGTGAGTAAGCTCCATCCTTGGAAGGTCCACTTTGACATTCTAATGCCTCAAGAAGTTCTCGACCTCTTGCACATTATAAGTATTATTATTATGTCAATAGAGTCCATACATTCTTGTACCTAATCACTCTTCTCTTGGAGCCTCCGGATTCTCTTTTTTAATAAACCCAAATCCTTTTTTTTTTATAAATATTCATCATGGAGGATAGCCTTCTGTTTTGATAATTCACCGCGTGGAAGTCGGCGTTTCTGCGAGCATGTAGTTTTCCTCCTTGGGGATTTTCTCTTACAGGCCATGTATTTCCGATTCTAAGGATAGAATGTGACAATTGACCTTCAATAGAGAGAAATACATAATTTTAGAAACAAAATTTCAAACGGGTACACTTCAATATTTGAAAGATATACTGACAAAAACAAAAGATATGTACCTTTTCTAGGGAACTATGGGGTTTTTTTTGAGAAACTGCCGCAACAAAACTGAAATAATTTTTTATAAAAAGCCATCTAGAGACAGCCTTTTCTCTGTTCAGAAGTACCTTCTTTGCTGGCATTAAAAAAAGTAGTTTTCAAAATATTCTCCAAGTCAAACAGGGTACCATATATAAACTTATTGTTCGAGGGTTTCGATTTGGCGACTTTTCACTGCTTACTAGTTACAAGTCTTACCTCAAACGGGGCAAAGCCTGACCAATTTTATTTTTTCTTTTCACTGGGAAAGTGATATTGCCGCGCAAGATTTTCAGCAAGAGGACTGGGGCAGGTCGGACATTCAATTTGGCTCAATTACGAGCAATATTTCCAAGCGTGTTAGTATGAAAGTTACTTGAGGGGCAGGAAAATGTATTTTACAAGCTGACCAAACAGGACTTTTTGAGCCCTAGAGGTTATTATCCAAGAAAGTAATTGTCTGGCCTATTTTGGTTCAACAAAACAAAAATGTGTCTTCAATCGAGAATGAATTATGCCTCCTTTAAGTAAATTTGTTCATGATATATGCTGGATTTGTGGGTAGACTTATCACTGCAGTCAAGGCATGAACCAATTATAGTTGGATATTTTCGGAGGATTGACTTATTGGCAGCTTTGCTTGGCGGGGATGTCACTAAGATTTCATGTTTCCGGGTAAATACATTAAATAGGTGGGGAATAAAATAGTGAGGGATTTCATTTTTATTCTATTTTTTAAAAATGTTTCTATGAAAGTAGCCAGGGTTCACATTCATAGTAGCTGGGGGAAATCTGCGGCTTCTGTTGCACAGCCTTAGCTTTGTGATTTGCAATATAGCTCTTTTGTATACTGGTAACTTAATGGCTGCACGCTAACCATTTCTTAGAAGGCAAATTGATATCAAACTTGTTTGGAACATAAAATTATGAGTCTGTGACTAAATTATTTCAGTTCAGTTCAGTTCAGTTCAGTTTTATTTAGCCAAAGTTAATTACAATGCAAAAACACATATAAGAATTGTAAGTTGGCAAGGCAGCCCAGAAGAAACCAGAAGGCTTATGAAGCCTGGGCTCCCCAGTCGCAAAGAAATAAGTGAAATGAAATGTGCGGAGTAATGCGTTAAAAATGCATGTAATAGCGAAAAATTAAACAAAGACTAATTTAAGTTACGAATTCAGTAACATTTGATTTTTTGTTGTTCTTTTTAGGCGGCATAGTTAAGAAATAAGTAAAATGAAAGAAATAAAGTAAAGGGATAAAAACAAATAAGTCTAGGTAAACTGAACTTGGTTGGCCTACTAAGTTCACAGAGCACAAAAACTCAGGCCCATTCACCTCTGGGAATACGTATTTCAGTTATTATTGCTGATACTGTTTACACATAATGTTGTTAACCTGTTGTGTTGAACTTTTTTCGGTAAGGACTGGTTCATTTGACTTTCTGTTCTGTTTCGGCTCCCTAAAGTTGGTAACTGCAGAGTCAGTCTAGAGGCACTGACTCTTGGCCACTAGGGCTAACCGATCAGACGTGTTTTGAGTCATGGCATAAATCCTGTCAAGCTTGTTTACCACTGGATGGACACTATCTGAACAGTGCTCCGCTTCCATATCCACTGTTTCTAGTTTAATTGTTTTTCAGGAACATAAGTCAGGACATGAAATTTTTGCTGCGGGTTATTACCAGTGACCAAAGCTGGCACATCTAACTGCCTGAAAGGCAACTTCATGGTGACAAAGAGGCGTACTTGACAAGTAAAGTTTGAAGGACAAAGATAAATTTTAATTAAGGTTCCCTTGCAGTGGTTTAAAGGCTTAAACAATTTTCTTTATGTTATTCGAATGCCAAATTGTTCCAACATCATTACCCACCAAAGTGCCCTTGTGGTATACCTGTCGTTTTACTTTGATTTCTTCCAAAGTGTTGTCAAACCTCTGTTGAAAAGGACCCCTCAAACTATTTATATTCGAATTTAGGTTGCATTCCTTTTAGCCAAACTTTGTTTGGTACTCTGGATTTAGACAATCCAGATTGTTTGGATTTTCGTGCTTGCTGGAACAAAAATCTGAAATAAGATTGATCCATACAGTAGCCGCATGCCGCCCTAATCTTCTTGTCAATCTTAATGCATAATTTTTTTATATTTCTTTCCGCTAAATTAAGCATCTCTGGAGAAACAGAAAGATAATTTAGTGTTGGTTAATAATGGGACTCGTCAACTTAAATTTTTCTCGAATTTGATTCAAGAAAATTCAGAAGACAGTCAAGTGCTGAGTAAGCACGCTCTAAACACACACACATTGGACACAATAGTTTGACGGTGATTGCTTCCTTATGGATTTAGAGTTACAGTGGAACTTGAGTTTAATATACTGCAATCCGCATGGAACAACGGACAAGTATAAATAACTTTTTCTTGAACTAATCTTGACCCGCCGTGGTAACATGAATGAATGAGCACGTTCTTGCGATCGTAAAGCTGTTTCATTAAATAGAACAAAAATCTGAAACCAAATGGAGGTACCAATCCGAACGACCCAAGTGCAGAGGTGGATCGTTCAGATTGCAATCTTAGATTGGTTTAGTCTTTAATTGAACACAAAATCCGGATTTAGATTGCTCAAAAGGAACACAACCTTATGTGTTCTAATATGCAGCCAGCTAATTTGCAGATTCTAAACCAAGTTCTGACAGCTCTCAGCTCTTGAGGTGTAAGCTAAATACCGTAGGATTTACCACAGTTGATCAGAGAAGAGTAGTTCAAGCAACCCAAAATTTAAATGGCACAAACTGCAATTTCCGATGGAAGGATTTGTTAATCGTTTTTCCCATAAAACTAATTAGTTAGCACTTGATCCTTTTCACTGAAGTAATGATTATTACAAACTTTAATATCTTCCTTTCAAAAATTCATCCGCATTGAAATAAATTTTTACACATGTTCATTAATTCTCCTTTAACAACTGCTATTTTAAGTTAAAGACACTATCACAGTATGAGGAATGCGTGCGGCATAGATAACAAAATGTTTTTATATTAAAGTCAAAAAAGGCATTTTTTGACTGATTAAATGGGGAGAATTATCTGTTGCTCTAAAAGACTGGAAAAACGGTTTCTACACATTTAATTCTTAACATCAGCCCAACACGAAGTTCAACAAATGCATAAATCAACAGGAACAGACACGTGGCAGTGATTGTTTTGTAATTACTTCAATTTAAGCAAAAGAAATAGCCCTAGCCAATGCTATTACCGTAAAATCGCCAAATTTAGAGGCCCCTGGGTAATGTAATTTTGAAAGTTATCAAAAACTGCAAAGTGGCATGTAAAGCCGCTTTTACCTCGGAGACCACACACTATCCACAAAGCATGCTTAATAGAAGCTGTATTTTTAAATTTCAAAATTGTATTAACAGATTGGACCTTGAAGGATAAATGTCACTGTGGATCGAAGGTTGCCTTGTTCTGTTGACAAGTTCGGGTGCATTGTAACTGTTTATGTATTGCTCTTTTAAATGAGCCTGTTTAGGGGTGGAATTCTTGGCATTACTGAAGGGAACACTTTTGCCAAAATCAGTCATGGCTACGCTTGGTGCCCGATTTGGGGAGTGGGAATTGGGCCTTGCACTTTTTGAGCATATCACAACATCACAGTTCGCGTGACTTAAAGACAAGAGAGAGATGTGAGTGTACCATCATCAATCTTCCTAACATTGGCAATATCACAATGTCACAAAGGAACATACAAAGGATATCGCTCAACGAGTATGAAATAATGGTTAATAACCTCTTCTGCTCCATAGCAGTCGGGGAGTTTGGGTAATCATTGATTTGTTTAGTTGCGGTCACCGATTTCAATAGTGTCAAGTTGTTTTCTTGCAAAAGTGATTTATTTGGAAAGCCGTGTTATTGTGCTTTGATTTTGCTTTATCAGGGTAAAACAAAAGAATTATTTTGGAGTCTTTTTTATTGTTTATTTGATGATACATCATGGGATAGCCGATACCATAAAACACTGACGTATTTCCGGTCGTCGCTGCTTCATTTTTAGGTCATCCAGCACAGGAGGAAATGATGACCTCGAACAGAGGCGTGGGATGAACCACTCCAGTGCTGATGAAAAAAACTGATGCTGATTACCCATCAGCTAAAGGGCAACTTTTGCAGTGTTTGTTCACCACAAATAACTGGGATGGGGCAGTGCAGACCAGCTTTCAGAATTTCTTCCTGATGAAGCCCTAGTGTACTGCCAGCTAAATGCAAGAAAAAAATGCATGAGAGCGATGACTGTATTTAAAATCAAAAATTGCTTTTAGGAGGAATGGACAAGTATGCATATATGAAAATTAAGCAGATCCCCTTAAGAAAGTTGACTGCAAAATGAGGGCTGGAAATATTAACTATTTCAAGTTTTTACCTTTGAAGACATTGCACAATGTAGGAACAATATCTTCCACAACCCATCAGCCACCCAGAACCTACCACAACCTAAGAAAATTAATTAAACTTTCGAGGGTGTTCATGGCATTCCTTGTATGTACTGGTTTATATTATAACATACCCATGCAGGGATAAATAGTTATTGAATTGACATTACGTAATTGTTACAGAACTGTCCGAAATAGCTGCCCTTATTGGAAATGAAATAAAATGTTAAATTACTTGTTCAATCCAAAAACATCGTATGAATCAAATCGACTTTATTCAAAATCGACTTCATTCAAAAGTATAGAATTTTTAAAGTAACATTCACCCGCCAACAGCAGTTTTCTAATTGACATGAGAAACATAAAGAAGTTAGAATAAAAATGTTAACAATTATACTAGTAACAATAAATGTACATATAATATACAATTGATGTACTCAAATGATATTTTACAATGATACAGTAAGCAACAATACCTGTGTCTTAAAAAAATCATGAAAAGAAAACATGCATCTATATGACGACATAGTTTAGCAAAAAATAAGGGTGCAGAAATCTTGTGTGGAAAGGCAATAGACTATGCATTGCCTGTAAGTATTTTAGTAGGAGTTATCATAAGCACTAAATACCAGGCACAGCATCCTACTAATAACGCAGCATTTACTGTAACTAATTCACTTGATAAGAATACCCCTCTTTTTGCACTCTCTCTATTTCCTCCATCACTACCTCCCTGTCATCGTTTTTACAGAATAACCTATAAAAGTCAAGCTGCCCTACTCCACTAACTTCCATTTCCAGCTCACCATTCCAAAATGTAGCTGCTACTTGTTTTTCAGACAATTTTAATTCAGACAACAATCAGGGATTAGCTATACTGCACTAAAAAGTGGTTAAAAGTACTAACAATTCACTATTTAGAGATATTGTTTAAGAAAATGAATTCTCTACGTGAAAGCCAAGCAAACCTCACAAGCGAAGATGCCAGCAATTGATACTAGTTTTTCAGGTTCAGTTTTTGGCCCCTTTTCGAGACGTAGCGAACAAATGTTATTCAAAAATGTTTTTACTGTTTACTCTAGGCTTCTAATATGAGAATTTTAAAAGCCTATGTGCAGTATAAGTTTACTGCTCATCAAGAAGTTATTTGGTCGTCAATGGGTTTCATATAATGTTGCGTTTGGCCAGGGTGGTATGCCAATTTCTTGCTCAGTATTTCGGTAAGCTTCCTGGTTTGAACCTTTTAAAGCTTACTTGGCTTTCGGGAGTTTTCTCCCTTTTTGTTGGCCGTTTTCTTTTACGTAGGCACGGGAATGTGAAGTAGTATTATGCCACGTCAATTACTAAGGTTGATTGGTAAGTTATCTTTTCCTCTCATTCCAAATATGGTACTTTCGAATATGAAAAATCATGAGCATCGGACAAAGCAAACAAATGAGAGTTACACGTTTCAACCCTTTATGAGTTTCTGGTTTAAAAACATTAATACTGACTTACCATGGGAGGTAGAAAGTGGGCCAAATGACTCATTATATGTAACACTCCAACCACTAAATCTCACCCGGCAGTGATTTCTACCGTAGGGAAAAAAAAAAGTATCAGTGGGAGATAATATAACAATCAGCAACATTAATCTAGCCATTCTGTTTTTTTACACGTTTATACAGTACAACAAAGAGAAAGTTTGAACTCTGGCAATTCAAAGTAGACAGACTGCAAAAATTATTATAATAGTTGCTAAAAAATATCTACGTATTCCAACTGTTCATCAGTAGGATGCCTAAAATGCGTGCAATTCCACAATTGGTTTTGGCTCCATTAAATCCAGTATACCAATTGCAGAACATTTTAGGAGGAGCCACCCAACGTATGAGTACAGTCGCGGACATATAAGTGAGGAAAATAACGCAAAGCAAAAGTAAGACATTATTAAACGAACTAAATGTACACGCAACTTAAATAAATAAATAATGCACGCACCCAAAATTAAATTGCGCGCGCACATGTACCAAGATACAACTGAAATAAAAATGTAAGGATACGATGGTGCAATTGAAGCCTGGATTACCAATCTCATCTCCCGCAGGGCTGCACCATACTTCTCGACGATAAGACCATGGCGATTGATGAATTTATTAAATGAGTTCTGAAGTCGATTGGTTTCAGAGCCTTGTTGTCTGAGACGTAATGAAAGTCCGCGGGGTCTATTTATGAAGGCAACTTTGGTCGTGCAAATTCTAGCATATCTCACCAGTTGAGATATGTAAACACTGTAAGCTGGATTGGCGGGAATGTTGCTGTCCGTATGAGGAAAGCTGACAATCCAGAATGCAAAGTCATCTCTCTTATCATAGATGCTGATATGGGAAGGTGTGGTTATGTCGCCAGTCTTACATTTCTGTCAAGATAACACACTTCAGTAGATGATATGGATGTGTCCTTAAGTTCCAGTTCCGAAAGGTAAATCATGCTGATGCAATTTCCAAAGTTCACATTGTTAATACTAAATAAGTCGTTGATATATCGAAAGGTGTTGCTGAACTGGATGGCTTTTGTAATGTCTTGTTTCATTGTTTTGACCATAAAATCGTACTCAAAGGTATGAAGAAAGAGATCTGGCAACAAAGGTGCACTGTTGGTGTCCATGGGTATACTAATAACCTGCCGGAAAACCGAGCTTCCAAAACGAACGTAAATGTTATTGATAAGAAAGTCATTAGTGAGACCAAGCGACAGGAGAAGTAGGTGTACCTCTTGACGTCTTATCATTCGCCCAGAAGGTGCGAAAATTATTGGTAGCAATGAAGCTTATTCCTTTAGTATTAAAAACTCTCTCCAAGAGATCATGAGGTTGCTTTTTAAGCTGGGCGTGTGGAAGGCTAGTATAAAGAGTAGAAAAGTTCCAAGTACTCACATGATTTAGGGAAAGCTGTTTTTCCTCCAGTGCACGGATAACGTCCAACGAATTAGTGATTATCCACATGCAGTTAACACCTGTCCTTTCTCGAATCGTCTTGCAGTAAGCAGTGCAGTGGCTGCAAACTAGTTTAAGACACACGGTAATTAATTTAGAAAGCCTAGTCGTTGTGCATGAGCTTGAACCTGCAATAAATCTTGCCCTATATGGTGTCTTGTGAAGTTTAGGAATCCAATATATCTGTGGCAAGTTTTTTTCTCTCTGTTGCAGTTTGATGTCAAATACATCCTCCAGTGTTGTGGCATGGGTCTGTATTATTTGTACTATCCTGAGTTACATATGTAGAATTAAGATTCATACCCGAATTTATGCCAAGCTCCTCTATTAGAGTATGTATGTAATAGTACTTGCAAACAAAAATGATGTTGTTGTCGGCTTTATCCGCAGGAACCAGTACGTATTTAGTTCTGTCAAGTACGCCTTGATATGTTGGTCTTCTAAGATTCTATTACAAGGAAGAAAACTTCAATGTTGCAAACTGTTTATCCTGTTGCTGATGATAAGTTTTACCGTTTCCGACCATTCCTCCAAAGCTGACACATGATACGCCCTCTCGTTTACTCCAATTCTTGGCGTAATCATCTACCGGCTTTGTCAATATCTCCTTGTTAAGGCGCCAATCGATATTATTCTGCTCCCTGTACTTTGGACCTTTCTCTTGTAGATGTCTAAGTTTTCTGTTCCTTACGATTCGTAGATCCCCGGTAATTACATGACCATGAGGCTCATTGTGAAAAGTTGAAGACTGGCAGTCGCACGACGAACACCTATTACGATAATCATCAAAATTAATATTACGAAGGACTTGATTATTATTGAACACACTCCTAGAAATATTATTAGTATACTTATAACTCACCAGTGGTGGATCCTCTTCCTGAAAATAAATTGATATTTTAGATCTAACTAGTTTGTTATGTAAAATGTTAGTGAGCTTAACTTTATCTATCCCTTTGTTGTGGAAAAGCACTTTGATGAAGCGTCGTGGAAGTTTAGCGGTGGAGTCGGTTCCTGTACGTACTGGAAAAAATAATCTTTTGCAGCACACATCCAAAACTATACTCCTGAAACACTGTTCCTGATTGGCGACTATTAGCTGCTCACCTTCATGAAATAGTTTTTGTAAATTTGGTAACCGGGCGCTATGAAGAGTAGTGTGAAATTATAAACATTATAAATGCGTTGAAGTTCAATCATTTGCAACAATTTTACGATCTGAATACCACACAGTTTGACGTAAGAAATTTTTATCAAAACTTCAAAAAATTCAACAAGGAACAGTCTATCCTTGGTGTTAAGAGACTAAAGGGAAACCTGCCAGTACACACGTTTCATCTCTTTTCAACCAACAAGCGCTAAACACTGATTCATTAAAGGTGAAGCTTGACTATGATAATTTATCCTGAGAACAAGCTCCTTTTTAACTACTTTTCTGGGAAAAATTCAGTGTTAGGAAACACTTGCTGGACAGATGATACCCACATGATCTGGTAGAAAAACTGCTATCACAAATATAATTCACCTCAAGGGATTCAGCGATTAAATTAAACAAAACAATTCAATAAAAGAAGAATTCTTGCCTTTTGAATTGTAGCATCAACCACCAGTGTTGAACCTAAAAGAAGCGTTACTCAGAAAATGGTGCACCTTATAAAAAATCAACCACTCCTTCACCAAATTTTTACATAACCAGCAATTTTTTCGTATAAGGAAGGAAAAACCTTCGGGGTTTACTTGTTGGAGCTAAAAATGTATATGGTTAATCACGCCGGTAGGGACACCGCCTTGTAGTTACTCGCTTCACAATGTCACATTACTTCAAGTTGAAATGAATTCAAGTACATATACATACATGAATTATAGCCTGTCCTGTTGTTCAGATAGTGGAGGAAGAAAAAAGGTCAAGGAGTGGGAAAAAATGGCGAGAGAGACAGGAGAAGGGAGGAACTGGGAGAAAATATGAAATGCGTAAAAGGATAAAAAAGAGAAAAAATAAGCTTAAGTATAGAAAATGACCCTTTTCCTTTCTCTTGAATAAATGATGATAATGATGGGTGAATTGGCATCGGGACGGATCATGTAGGAATTGATTCGTCACGTTAGACTGGCATAATCACATAAAATGACAGGCTAGAATATGCAAGCTTATAAACTTATGCTAGCAAACACTGCAGCTCGAACATAGCTCTTTCCATGAAGCAGATGTCACTAGCCTCAACAAAATCCCTGGCTTCCTGATACAGAGTCCAACCATCCCCAGCGTTTCTGAAGGAGGTGTAGTTGTATATGTTGCAGCAACGCTGGCATCCTGTGGATATCTTCGTAGCTTGCCTTGCCCCACCAAAACCATACACGACTGCGTTCCACTGGTGATGTACACTAAGACGAGGTGAATTAGGGCTAAGCAAGCATGAGGATGTAGGTGGAGTGAGAAGATACGTTTGACAAATCTTCAACACAACCGACAAAGTCCTGGCAACTTTATCCGGCACATGGAAGTGTTTGGTGTCAATGTGGGGATGAAATGTCGCCAGCAAACGTTGTTTAGTTAGTGGCAACGACATTGCAGATTGCGTGAAGGATAAAATTTCAATGGTCGCGAGGAGACCATACCTTGCAACAAGCCAAGCCTCAAGAGTTCTAGGATTCGACTCGGGCACTCTCTGCAGGAAAGGCAAGAAAATTGTCCAGTACTTGCTGCAAGGAGCTCTCATTGATTACCTCTTGTCTGAGGTCATCAACTGAGAGCAATTTACGAATTAGCCCACTTCTTGCTGGTCATAATCAAGAGAGGACGTTCTTTGAACTGGCTTGGAAACGGTCTGAGCACTTGATTGTATCTGTAGCACCAAATAAACAAAATCACAAACTGTTTTAATTAACCCTTTTGTCTGAAGCTGCTATGATGAAAACAAAACAAACTATCACACTAAGCCACGCACAGATTCAACTGTCAGTTGGGGGACATAGCTCTTGTGTATTTTGATGGAGGAAAGGATGGTACATGTGCAAAGGAAATGAAGCCAAAAACTTGTCCCACAGTCGGCATCAACTGGGAAGCTCTTGAGGGACTTACTCAAGATTATGGGTATGCCAAACTGAACAAACAAGTTTGATGTATCATGATTCATAAAAAAAACTTGTTAAATGTCATTTAATACACCCTTTTATTCAAGAATATATAGTCATTAATTCTCTGTACAGTTTTATGCATGCTTCAAAAGTATTGATATTTTTAGGCGGATCGTGTTGATTTCAAAAATATCTGTATGCTTGTTTTGTAATATTGCCCCATGGCTACCAACACCCCATTCCCTGCCTCCAGACATTCTTTGTAAGACCATTAAATGACTG
>CALNXK010000036.1:2432500-2450000 GCA_942486035.1 Porites lobata
TAGGTTAGATCATTGCTCGTATATAAACTTAAGCCGCATAAACCATATGCTCGACTTCAGGAAACCGAAAAAAAAAACACATCAAAGACAACAATTTCTCAGGCTTACCAGTCGAGATGCTGCTTCTGAAGGTCATCAAGTGTTCCAGAATTTTCAACCCTCTTACGCCTCAAGCAAGGGCAAGTGAGTAGGCTCATTTTTGAAAACGATGCCATCCGAAATCGGATTTCCAATGACTTTGACAAGCGGTGCATTTCCATTGTCAACAAAGAGCGCAATAAACAAACCAGCCATGAATTACAGAACAATCTTGATAGCAGCTGTATTTCATTTTGTAAACCAAGTAGAAACAGCCAGTTTAAAACATCACAAGATGACACAAAACTCTGTAAGCTCCAGCTATCAGTAAGCAAGTTTCCAGACGCTGCATAAATTTTCCGCATGAACTCACCTGTCAAATTTTGACCAATCAGAACATAAAAATTGAACGTAGAGCGTGATCAACGCGTGACAGTGAGAAAAGTCAAAAGTGATTTCCTTCCCCGCATGTAAATGTAAAAGCCGGTTGAATTTTCGCGTCTGAGGTCAGTTTGAAATCAACATTTTAAAAGTGCGGCTCATGAACTCGACTTATTTCAAATTCTTTTAAAAAAAATTGAACTTGAGCCTGCGATAATTGAAAAGTAGCAACCTGTCAGCGGATACGTTAAAAAACACTCAAACTCAGTGGGTCGATACCTGAGCCCGCGATAGGGTCAGGCGATACTGGTCAGCAGTAACACTATTTTGACTGCTGTCAATTAATCAAAACATGGATGTACAATATCAGGTTGCAGGCTCCCAAACTAGCTAGAAAGTGTGAGATTAAACGTTGGTATACCTGTGGTGCGGACGGACGGAAGGTCGGGTGGTCGGTGTACGGTCACGTGATTGCCGAATTTTCTAAGATGGATCGATTTTCTAAGCTATGGGACTTCGAATTGAGCCCGTGATCAAATAAAATATCAACGCAAAACTTTAAACACTACGTGACCTCAATGGATAGGCTAATGAGCCCGCGATGCACTCAGATGATGATGGTCAGCGTATACTCTAGTTTGACAGCTGTCAATTAACCTTCATTAGAATGGCGAATATTCGAATTAACAGACTACGAGTGTGAGTAAGACATCTCCGTCCGGCATATAGTGGAAAATGCCAGATCGTGTACCTGAGCGAACCTGAGCCCACGTTATTAGTTTTCTAATAGTGGTCTGCACATGTCCCATTTTGACAGCTGTCAATTGACCTTAATTTGGCTTGCCAATATATCTTTAAACGAGTGTCAGCCAACTGACAGCCTTGCCCGGCTTAGTTTTGTTTTTATGTTGAATTGGTAAGTGTGACATATTATATCCGCTTATATGTAGGGGCAAAACAACTGGTCTTTCATCTGAGCCCGCGAGATAGTCATGTGATAATTGTCAGCGGATGCCTAATTTTGACAGCTGTCAATCTAATCGTACTCATACGGATGGCTTACATAACTAAGAGGCGAGTCAAGTTGTGCAAGATCCTTTGTGACATTTGACATCGGCTTACATGAAGCGTGTGTACGGGTGGGCGGGCGGGCGGGTGTACGCTATGTCATAACCAAATTTTCTCAGATGGATAGTTTACCAAATTTTCTTACCCATGGTGCTCCGCTCTTCGCGCGCGAGGAGCTCCGCTATTAGTGAGGGCTCACTGCCCTTACTTCTTTCTACATTGGAATAAAGCTCAAAAAACATTTTAAACGTTCACTTTGAATTCTATGAACAATTGTCATATGGGAAACACATGTTGCTCATACAAAGCCTTTCATGTGTAGAGTACAAGTTCCTCGGAGTCATGTGGGGGGTCTGAGGTGACAAGACCTATTTTAAGCTATCACTTTGCGGCAGAATACATACGTGTTCTGTTATCACAATATGAGGGGAAAATAGTGTTTCCCGTTAACTATAGCAATGGCGGCAAATTAAAGTGGGCTAAAATCAGTGAATTTCTTTCCGTGTAAGGGTGAAACAGCAGAGAATTCACAGAGCTACATAAAAAACACGGCTAACCACAAAGCAGAACCTAGAGAAACCCTTCCTTGAGAAAACGATTAACGGAAGCACAAAAAATAATACCAAAAAGTAAATACTTTGTGAGCTAATTATTGAGCACTGGAATGAAGTATCCATCGAACATGCCAATTGTTAGATCAAAATTGGCGCAGAGACTGCTTGCTGCATGAGTCATCAACACTTGAGGAAAACTATTTCCAAATAGTTCATTTTCAACTGTAAAAAGCTTTTTAAGGCCTCTCCATTGTCAAGATTTACAGCAAAATACATTTTAACGATGATGTTAGGTTTTGGCTGTGAATGTACACAATAAATATAAGTAAAAATTAATAGTAGCATTGTACAGAAAATGTATATTCGAGCTATTAGACTACACTCCATCTAAGTAACTGAGCAAAAAACAGTCTAGTCGTTTCCTTACAATAACATCCTCTGCATACTGCTAGCTAGGAAGAAAAATGTGATCAACAGCTTGTTTACCTGTAGGGACATCAACAATGTGGTCGTTTCTTGTGCCTTCTAACAGATACCTTCTCTGGTCGATAGGTATAAAGTGGCCAGAAGCATCCATTTGTACATTTCGGTCACGTGCGCCAGAGGTAGCCCCCAGCTCCTCTGCTGCACGTTGCCATCCCTGAAGGGCATGATCTTGCATGCCAGAGGTAGCCTCCAGCTGCCACTGTAAGACACTAACGCGCCTTAGCAAAAACGAAATAGCTAAAACCGACACAAAACACACAAAAATAAACAAACAGAAAAGGCCAATAAAAAGATCCATTGCTAAATGCGAAAAAATAAAACAGATACAAGAAATGTAAGAATTTGGCAAGACCGTAAATCCTCTTTTAAGCCCTCCCTCTCTAATGGGCCCCCCCTTTTCAGAGGAGGAAAGTTAATAGGCCCCCCCCTCTCTATTAAGCCCCCTCCTCCCCCTCCCCCAATCCTTATTCTCATATATCACAAAAAAAATCAACGATTAACATGGACTGATCAGTTATGCTTTAATTCAGGCTGGAAGTTCATATTGTTTTTGGTCTTCGGCCGCATGACCATTACAACTTCACGCCGATTTAAGTGTGTATTTCAGAAATGGGCATAACCGCTGGATTTTGTACCCTGAAGGCTCAATTTATTCCTCCGGACTTTCACTTCGAGAGTGCTCGTTTTGACTCGGTTCAAAGAAGGTGAGATTTTATGGCGGAAGACTCAGAAGCGAATTCAAAGGAATTGAACAATGGCTTAATTAAGCTGCTCAGGGCCGCGAAGTTTTAAAGGTATCCTTTTGTTCTAAGTGTGTCAATAAAACTGCAGAGAATTATCGCACATATTGCGGTAGAAGTTTATGGATTTAAGTCTTTCGCAAAACTTCTTCGACTTGGACACATATTTTTCAAACAGGAGAATTTTGAGAGCTTCAAAAAGAGATCTTGAACGAGAAATTTCGACCACTGTGGACCGAGATTGGATTTTTTTTCTTTCCGAGGTTTCGAAGTAAAAAGGAAGCCGCTGAAGCATTTTTTCTCGCCTATCGCTTAATAAAATCCGGTCGAGAGTTATCCATTCATTCAGTCTTAACAGTTATTCATTTCTTCAGAGCAATAAAACTATACAAGCGTTTCTACAAAATTATTTCGAGGAATTATGAACTCCGCAAGTTTTGATCTGCGGATTACAGCTCTTGTTTGATTTTAGATATTTCTCGTCTCACTCGACTACTCCGCGAATCAAGTTGTCATACAAATCGGTGAACTGACAATACGCGTTATTTCGGGCCCTGCAGTCACGTAACTGAAACGCAAGGTTTTGTTCAACAAAAAAAAACTGAAAGGCAAGCGAAAACGTCCAAAAAGTGAAATTACACTCTAATAAAACTGTTTCATCCCGTTAAATGCATTCACCGCTTGCGTTGTTTACATTTTGAAAAGAGTTGTTCGCTCTTGATTGCAGAGCTACTGAATGAATTCTTCGTTTTCACTGTCACGCAATAAACACGGCACCAAAAAATACATTCGAGACCGTCCAGTGGAAGAAGCCAAGAAAATGAAATGTTATAAAAGACTAATATATAAACAATTTGTCCAAATCTCAGGTCTTTGTGGCCCACAGTTTCTGAGTTAGTTGCCAAACATTTCACGCACCTTTAGAGCTTTGTAGGAGGCGCCATATTGGTGGACAGAAACTGTCCACCAATATGGCCGCCGGAAATCAACAAAAACATCTGGAGTTCACTTTTTCTATAAAAGCTCCTCCTTTTCACTTGAGAACTAGCATACTTGCGCATAAACATATCTTCTAATACTTGAAATGGTTAAACTGCTGAAAATCAAGCGGAGAGACTTTTTTTCAAGGAGACAGCATTCCTATTTTGGTGTCACGCACTGTGAAAACTCGGAAGTTCAAACTGCTGTATTTTCGAAATGAAACATGCTTCGGGGCTGGAAACTTGTACAAAGATTTATTTCCTATTAATCTTCAACCTAGTGTAAATAAGAATTCGTAAAACCTCGCTTTTTTGACTTTGCAATCTGATGACGTCACCGTTAAAACCATCAAAAACGTTCTAATAAATAACTTCCGCAGCAATTCTTTAAACGCCGATTTATTTTCAAGGCAAGAGAGTATTTCATAAAAAAAAATACTATTGGAGACCAGGTATTTATAAGCTTTAATCAGCTTCAAATTTATCAGGCTTGTTTCCTTTGTAATACGGTGCGTGACCGAAAATATGTTATGCAACGAGAGTTGTCCGCCACGCTTAAAAGATTTGTAAGCGTTCTCACAGACTGCAGCAAATTTAACAGGCAAGTCCGAGTATTTTAATGGATAAATTTAACACTCATCAGGTAACAATGGGGATTAAAAAGTCAATCAAGCAACAAAAGAGACATATCGCACCTAACTCAAAGGAATTCCGCTCGTGGATTCTTCGGAAGGTAATCGACAATGGCAAGAACAATAGCCTGAATATATGAATACTTAATGACCCCAAAATTTGGGGTACACACTTAAATCGGCGTGAAGTTGTAATGCCTCCAACTTCATATGCTTAACTTTCTCAACTTTGTGCTCTAGTTCTCCGTGGAGAATTGTCACCATTTAAAAATGTAAATATAAGAGGAGTTTTCCAGAGATTTTGGTTTGCAAGTTGTGTACAACGACTCAATACAAGTAACCATTCTCGTAAAAATTACTGAAGAACATGAGGCCGAAAGCACATTTTTGAAGAATAAAAATGTTGTTTTTGTTACTTTTAGGCTCCCACAAGTGAATTAAATACTTTTGACAGCGACTTTAATTGTAGGACGGGCAAGTCTACTCTGTCTCATACTGCGGCACTTTTGCTAAAGGTGATGCGTTTAAATAAGTGCCCCCTCTCTATTAAGCCCCTTCCCCTCAAAAGTGCTTGGAAAAAATAAGCCCCCCGGGGGGCTTGATAGAGGATTTACGGTAATCCAAATTATCACCTAGCCGGCGCCCATTTTCTACTCTGTAACAGGGCGTGAGTGTTAAATTCTGCCATATGGTTTGACTCTAGATACAACGCTCTTCTCGGTTTTCACTGTCACACCATTAAAAAAATAATAATTTAAGAGAGAAAAAGAAGATACTAAGGTTGTGTTTTCACTGGGACAATTTTAACTAGATAAAGCCGGAAAAGTCCGGATATACAGTGAAAACACCTCATCTTTAATAGTAAATGGAGTCGGATTTCACAGGCAAAAACAAGGGATTTTCACGCCCTTAAATAGGAGCGGAAATTCATGCTAAACACTGCAGCCAATCGCGTCGCGCATGGTGACAGACGCCTGCCAAACGGTAACATTATTTTCCAGACAATTGCCTCGTGGTTGAGCTTGAGAGATTCAACATGGCAAATGATTCCAGCAGTCATTTCGTTGATTAACAATCCCACTGACCCCACTGGATTCTCTATTTCTTCGGCCAGGTCCTTAAACCAAACTTCCTCATTTGTAAGGACATAAGCCACATTCACAGAATAAAACTTCTTGTCCTTCGCAGAAATAATCACAAGAGAAGTCAAATACTAGCTCTTCGTCCCCTTTCATTTTTTTTATGGGGCCCTTTTGCAATATTGAATCCTCTGAGTTAGCGGCTTAGATTGTGGGTTAAATTTCACGGTGACAACAGCTGTCACGTTTAACTAGTAAAACTCTAGAAAGAATTTTCAGCTATCGGCCTGGTGAAAACACAACCTAAAACAGTAAAAATTCTTGCCAAGTTATAGGTTTTTAAAGAAAGCAACAACTCGTCCTGCAAAAACGCAAGGCTTAATGTGATAAAAAAAGGACTGCTCAGGAAGCAAAATTTCAAAAGATAAGTCATTTGTTATCCTACGTGACAGAGTTTTTATTGTCATGCTCCTCCATCACTAAACGAAAAACCCTAACGAGCTGGGGAATTGAAAACTATATTACGGTGCTGAGTGTTTGGAAGCACTGACTGAGTGTTTAGAAGCACTATTGATTACGTCCCATGGAAACAGAACTGTAGAATACGCCGGCTTCGATCTGAGTCACGTTTCTAAAACAAAAGTGATTCATGCGCGCGATCCCGTTCTCCTGAACCTTAATATTTCCCCCTTTACCTTCGCCTTAAAACGCCTGCTACGCTTGCTAGCTGTGAATTTAACTGGAATCAAGGTATATGCATGACTCCTCTCCACCCTGTACCTCTGGTACCAGGCAGAGTAGAAACTAAGCGCTTTTACATTATATTTTTTCAGTCCATTGTCAACTCCGAACTTTGTGCAGTTGGCCATCCACCTCAAATAATTTCATTCAGTTAACTCCAAAAATGCCTATTTGACGACAAATTTACCTTAAAATATTTGGTAGACAAGTTAACTCTTCTAAATAGTTTCGCACCTTCGCACAAAAGACCATCACAATAAATAACTTCGGACAAGCGATCTTCATAGGGTTAATACGCCGAGTCTAAAGCCCTTAACACTAGTAAGATTTACTTACATAAATAACTTACTCTAACTTAACCTTGATATCTAAGGTATCTTATTGTGAGGCGGTTGTTAATGAACCCTCGAGCAGAGGCCCTTCGATCTTCCTAGATAAGTCTTTTGAAAGGCCGCTGCTCGCAGGATATTGAAGATGGCGTTTTGTACTTTTTCATAATTAACTGGAATGATCTGGAATATCCTTGTGCCTAGTTAGATTGAACCAGGTAAGCTACATTACTGAATTTACCTTTTAAATGGTAGATATACCGTAAGCTGTGTACTGAACTCCTGCAAAGACAGTAATACAGCATCAAACAGTTAACATTTGCACTATTTTGCATTGTTCAAATAATAAGTTACCAAGACATTAGATGAAAGGGTTTTCAAGACCTCCGCTTTTGTTCTTTGAATATTAAAGTTAAGAGTCGCCGTTAAATAGCGAGAAAAAATACTCACTTGTTTACTCGATGGAGACTTGGTGAAAAAGGACTTCAAGTTCTCTTCTTTCAAAATTTATCTTGATCTTGTGACTCGGTATGTGTCAGTGTAAAAAAGGATTCTTTGCTAAAGGTGTGAAATTAGTGACAGCAGCGAACTAAGGCCTGATTTTTATAGAAACCTTCCACCAGCGTAACAAAGCAGTATTACATGGCACTCCCCTCTGGTGAAAGGTAACTTAAAGGAAATAGTAAGCGCCGATTAACCTGCAAGGAAAATACAATCTAATAACACCATGCAATCTTGCACAGGGTATGGTTTTCAATTTTCTTCGCAGTGTTCTATTTGTGTTATATTGGTAGTGCTAAACGGTCTTAGAGCAGCACGTAAATCGCGCCGGGAAAATCACATTTTTGAAACCGGGAATAACTGAGACGGGAACGTGAAAATTAAGAAAAACTAGGAAGAGCATTATTTAAAACGTTATATTGATGAATATTTCGGACACGGGTGTATACTAAAAAACTCATTGGGCTTAATTTTTGGGGGGTGAATGGAGGAATAAAATAAATTAACACAATCTTGCGCTTATCCATTACCTACACCACAGGTAAGCTACGCTAACGACTGAGAATCGAATGTTTTGTTTGTTTTGGAATTTATTATCGTATTATGTTGTCAAGTTTGATCGCTATGTAATACGTTGGCCATGACACTGAAAAATATATTTTTGGGGGATTCAATTCGTTATATTTAATAGACTTGACCAATTAGTTTCCTAAAACATTCAGTGAGAGAGAAAGCTTAAATTCTCAAAATTTTATTTCGCAGACTCTCGACACTGCGTGAAATACTGGTCATGCCCTAAATCTTAGGAGGGCGGATCCTCTAATGTTTGCAAAATTATCATGAATTCCCCACAAAAAATTCTATCATGGCTTACAACTAGTAAGTGATGAGAAGTAACAGAGTTTCTAAAGTGGAGGTTAGATATCACCCTGTCTTGAATACTGTAGTCTGTTGTGGTTGACTCAGGGGTCTTTTTCGTCTGTTAAATGTCCGAATTGTTTAGCGAATTTTCTGGATCACTGACAAACAACTATGAGACAAAGATTGCGTTTTCTCTACGTGAGCGAGTTTTACACGCACATTTCCTGGTTTTTCTTTCAACCAATATTTATGTATGTCTGTAATCATCCGTGGTGTGTTTTGGTCGGTGTTCCTGAAACAGAAGAGAGTGGGGCATACCATTTCAAGTGTGCATAGTTGAAAGCTCTGTACCTTGAAGCGACTTTAACTTTCCTAAGGTTTGCAGCAAAATACTGCTCGATAGCTTAACTCTTCGGCGGTTCTTATCAGGTCTGTACGGAGCTACATATGTTGCATATTCCAAACTCTGCAGAGGGAAATTGTTTAGCAGAAAAAGGAAACCACACACTATGTCTGAAAAGCGACATAAAATAAATAAATTTGCGAATTACCAAACTATATTAGTGAGAAACAGTCCCGCCTTCGACCACCATGTTTGAATTTTATTTAAGAGAATGTATGAGAAGTAGCTCCCCCCCCCCTGCAAAAGTACCAAGCGAAACTTCCTGTTTCCAGGCATTCAAATTGTGGGGAGTGTCAAGATTCGTTAAACGAAGTGAAATGTTATGAACTGTGAATGTTTATTCAGTTATGATTGTAGAGCTGTAAGCTCATATTTATAAAGCTCTCCGAGTATACTTGCTTCCGATAGATTTGACACTTGCCGCATTCCCCACCCATGGCCCGACCGGTGAATTAGGCAGCAGTCACAGAATGTTCCTCCGCCTTCACCTAGTGTAATCAAAGCTGATCTACTGAATCCATACTGTCTTTGCATTAGGTATAATAACGTTCCCAGGCAGATAAGCCCTTTGCTCTTGGAAAATAATAGCGCCTCCCTCTCTTTCGCTCACTTTGGTACATGTATTGGCGTGACAATTCCGTGGCTCGATTTCTTCTATTATTGTCTTAAAAAGGCAAGCGTAGATTTCATCTTCGCTTTCGAGAAAGAAAAGGCGAAAATGATGAAGCACAGGTGAGAATCCACACCAGTTTTCATAGCCTTCTCCCATAGCACCTTCTGAGGGGAGGGGGTGTCTGTACACAGGCCTTTCATCGTTTTTATGGGGTCAGATTTTTCACAATAATAACAATTTTCCAAGTTGAAATCTGTCTAATATCCCGTCTGAATGATTAGTAAAATGACAAAGTTAGTTTTCCGGTCAATCGTGTGCCGATCGCTATCACTACATTACGATAAAAATACTCTTGCCTCACATGCCGTACATGCGCTACGTAAGAGGCACGCGAGCTTCGCGCAAAATGATTACAACGGTATTTTGAAAACTGACTCTTTTGCAGTCTACTCTATTTCTGATTCCTTTTCTTACACTTTGAGTTCAGTTACATTTTTTCAAAAGGCAAATCGCACAACCGACGCTGGGCTTTTATTAAATTACATTCTTTTCACAATTTCAGCCTCAGGTTTATTCTTAAAATTTCGCAAATTTAAGCCTCGGTATTCTTATAAAATATATTCTCATAAAAAAGAGTGTATTTACGTTCCGCGTATTTTTTATTAAACATAAAACCTATTAATCTGAGTAAATCGGGGCTAAAAAACTGTTTTTGACAACATATTATTTGTAGAGGAACTGGTTGAATAAGCCTTAAGAGTAAAGACTGAAGATTCCGCAGTGGCCTTTGCGCATGCGAACAAGCCAAAGAGAATTTTCGTCTCCCACATGAGTAAGGTGTGGTGTCCGTTATATCCTGGCAATGAAGTTGAAGGTCGTCAACGCCACAAAAAAAAGGGGGGGTTGCGTTCGTGTCTCCATCCCTCAACTGCACACCCATTTTCACCGTAAACTCTGAAAGGAAAGGCTACTGACATCGAATATATATGCTCTGTTTCTTGTTCTTTTAAAAGTATAAAGGGGGAGGGTCTAAGCGATTTTCAAAAGTTATTCGCATCGTAAGATGATACCGGGAAACACTAGGTGATTGCTATCTTTTACTAATATGAAAAGACACCAATTTTTATCAGACTGCGAGCAGTCTCTCTTTTGCTCGAAAATCTGTGAGCGAGAGTATTTGAGCAGCTAAGTTGCGCAATAAATATTATAAAACAACAAGAAAGTAGTCTTTCATTCTTCATTTGCCCTACATTTTTTTAGGCCAGTCTGATCTTCATTCTCCATTTGCTAGAGGAAAAACCGAGGTCAAAATAACAAATCGAAAATTAAAGCCGCGTAACTTATATGATGAATTTGGTACGGAAAAATTAATATTTAATTATCAGTAAAAACATATTATTGTATTGTATGCAGGGATTTTCATTATATTCTTTTCACAATTTCAGCCTCAGGTTTTTCTTAAAATATTCTTAAAGTTTCACAAATTTAAGCTTCCATATTATGAAATATAATCTTATAGAATAGAAAGAGTGTATTTACGTTCCGCGTACTTTTTATTCTGAAACATTAAACCTATTAATTTGAGAAAATCGGGGCTAAAAAAACTTTTTTTGACGACATTTTGTTTGTAGAGGAACTGAACTGGAATCCGGTTGGAGAGTAAATGGAACACGCCTTTTTTGGTCGTTCCAGCAGAAAATTACCGTAAGCAACGGAACATCTGAAAAGGTAGTCCTGTTTTTCGAGATGGAATATTCCACGCGGAAATTTGTGTTCCATTTCTTCAAAGCCATCTTTGATACCAGTTTCAAGCCTTTCGGTAAATGGAACTAATTTGTACAAATGGTAAACGCAATTCACTAGTTGTGAATTTTGCGTACCATTTCTACCCTGTAACAGCTCTGTAGCATCACTGGAACAGGGTTGAAAAACTAACCTGTAACAACCCTGTTACAACTCGTCATTTGGCACAGTTAGCAAGGCTGTTTCTACACTGTAGCAGCCTTGGAACAGCCCTGTCACGTTTAACTCAAAATTTCTTGGTAGACACCCTGTAACAGCCATGTTACGACCCTGTTTCCACCCTGTGATGGACATCCCTGTCACAGCTCGTGAATTGGCACAGTTAGCAAGGCTGTTTTTACACTGTGGCATTCCTTTAACAGCCTTGGTACAGGTTTCATGCATCACAACCCTGTTACAACTTGTTAATTGGCAGTTAACAAGGCTGTTTTTTTTACCAGGTGCCAATGTTGTGATACTCCCTCTCACACAATATACACTTTAGACAGAAACCGTTTAACTTCTATACATTAGAATTATAGTACTATCAGAACATAATTTTTTATAACTTCACATCTATTAAAGATGAAACTTAATCTTTTTTAGGCATATTTGAACTCATGAAAATTCCTGAAGCAAAGGAACGATTTGCGCCACAAAAAGCTTCAAAGTTGAACCACCAACGGCTGGTTAATTAGTCCGTTTAGTCACTTAAGTAACAAAAGCAATGCATTTCAACAAACATACATTGAAAGGACACTTTCAATAAAGGAAAACAGTAAATACAGTCAATTAAGAACTTAACGTTACTTTATTTTTCACGTGCCGACTTTACAGTGTGTAAAAATATAGACAGAACAAAATTTAAACTGCATGCAACAGTCTGATCTTGCTTGTAAACACTTGCTTGCTTTGCTCGATTTTATGTACAACTAGCACGTCAAAATGCCGACTTTACAATAACTGTCCCAAAAAACAAAAAAAGGACGATTTTTGTCCGCAATTATAAGAGATGAAACACGGAATTGTTCCATTGTATCAACGGTTCCGAGGTTGAGTACAGTTTATTAATTATAGTTGTTTTGTTCGTTGTAACAAGCTTAGTTTGAAATCGCTCACCTCGATCGTCTTTCCTTCATGATCCACAATGTGTTACATTTCCTCATGAAAAGAGCCAATCCATTTGTGTTTCAGTTGTTGCTGAATTGTTTAATGGTGTACGAATTACTAGGCAGGGCAAACAATACTTGCATCTTGCAAGTGCCGCGGAATGTTTTCTGTCCACCAGATCGATCTGTTTCCCATTCGTTGAGAGTTGGTCAAAGCACAGTTATTTTTTTGCTAATACTTTTTCACTCTCTGCATCAAAAGCAGAAAAAAACGCTCTACAGCCTTTCTAAATCTAAACTGGATGGAGAAAGCGTTTGAATATTTTCGCCTTTCATTCAAATGATCGTGAGTCGTTTCAGTAATGGAGATGTGTAATGCGATCTTCCGGTAAAAGTGCTGACCAATAAGATTACCAATGGCGTGTCTGTCACGGAATGAAAATATTGAAGTCCCCTCGATCTCTAAGGAAAGAATTTAATTCCATGCTTGCAGAGGTCTCTTACGCAGGAAAACAAATTGAAGTGATCTGAAAGTCTTTCATTTTTAGTACATTGCTGTAAAAAATTAATTAAGTTACAGCGGTTTTTTTTTCATTTAAAAGAACAGGAAGAACAGAAGCTGATGAAATAGGTGTTTGTAAAAATGGTAAGCTGATCATAAGAAGGTCTTCGTTTTTAACATGAGATAAAAGTCTTATAAAGAAACCAACCTAAAAATACAAAGGTAGCCACAAAATCGGTAATTAATTAAAGTAAGTGTCAATGAAAAAAAAAAAAGAAAAAGTGAAGCAAATCCAAACAAAACCAAAAACAGCATATTTTTAAAAAAAAGGCGTACAATAATCGTGTTTGATGATTTAGCGATACCATTTTCACCAAGTTCTTTTTCGTTTTATTTGTTATTAATGATCTAGCTGACCCTCGCTCCTTTTAACACTTTAGACTTTGAAAAATATTGCCATCTTTCATGATTTTTGGAGTTTACCATACTTGGCTACATTGTTACTGCCCTTTGATTATTATCCATTGTGTGAACAGAAATAGACATCTCACAGTTCTGCAGGAACCCGATTACTGTCAAATGTACCTAACACAGCCATTCTGCATCCCTGTCCTAGTCCTTCTGCATTACTAGGTAGCCCTGTCTTAACCCTGTTACGGTAACTGGATATTTTCACAGCCATGTAACAGGCTTGTTACACTTAACTATGTACACTTTTACAGCCCTGTCACAGCTCCACTTGTTTTAACTCAAGTAAGTTGCAGCTGTGTCACAGCCCTGTTACAGCCAGTTTACAGCCCTGAAATAACGCAAACAGGGCTGGAAACAGGATTTTACAGGGCTCTCACAGGGTTTTTGCAGGGTAGAATTTTTTCTAAGGGTAGTCCCCGCAGCCGCGTCTCTCCTTTCTCGCGTGGGGTGATTTTCACGCATGCTACCGTTTCACACGCTCTAGTCTAAGAAACAGTGCATTCTTTTCTGTTTTATCTAGATCTACACCACAGATCAGCTGCGCTAACGAGTGAGCTTCTTATGCTTTTACTCTTGCAGTAAAATGCACAGACAAAGCGTCCGGCTCGAAACGCCAGGAACATTCCGACGAAGAATATTAATGAAATTGACGCATGGCCAAATAAAATGATGTATTATATTCTTTATTTCAATTTATTAGTTTTTTTATTAATATATTAAATATATTTAGTCAAAGAGAAAAAGCGCTTTCTAAACAACATTAAGTCACGCAACCAGCGTATCAAAAACCTGTCAAATTCACAGCTGACAGACGAGCAAATTACCTTACTATCGGGTGGTTTAAAATTCATTCCTACTTCCGTGACAAGAGAAAACCAGGCGCCAGCTACTCCATGACTTCAGTCACTTTGCCAGAAGAATGCACCTTATAAACATATGTTATGGTAAAGATGTTAAGAACCTCATCCTTTCCAGGTTAAATCAGACTGGGACTCACCAGTCCAGCCCTCAGTTTCTCTTGAGACCTCTCTAGAAAAAGTTCGGTTTCCAAAAAATGCGTGGTGGTAGTTGGTTAAACACAACGTTTGTTTTTTTCTTGTTTTTTTGTTTTCTGCTTGTCGCACTTCCCAGTTAGTGAGCGAAAGAGAGAGAGGGCTGCTCCCTTTGCTTTGGCAGTAATGGCTATTATTTTAGAAGAGCAAAGCGCTTATCTGCCTGGGAACGTTATTATACCTAACGCAAGACAGTATGGATTCAGTTGATCCGCTTTTATTACACTAGGTGAACGCGGAGGAACATTGCGTGACTGCTGCTTAATTCACTGGTTGGGCCATGGGTGGGGAATGCGGCACGCACATCCACCCGGTAAACAAAGTTTGAATTGCGTCAGTTCGGGTTTTCTTTGGCGAAGAAAGGGGTAAAACAAACAAATAAAGACCTCTGCAGGTATGATAACACTTAATTTTAAAGTATTCACTAAATTGTAAGTGACAGGTCGATACTTTCTTGTAAAATATCCGCAAATCTCGGCTGGGCAAATCTCATCAAAAGTTCTAGTACCCAGATTTCCAACTCGCACAGCATTGGAACGCCCGTGAAAAAATAACAGAACAGCACAGCCGTTATTTAAAAAATATATATCAAGGAAGAAAAAAAGAAGAAGAAACACTTAGATTAAAAAAAATGTTCATCACGCATCGAACCATCGAAATGAAAAACGTTACGCCAGAGGCAGCATACTTTGCATTTAGCCGACTGCGCCACGGTGACGAACCCTGATCCAGGTGAGACCAATAGTGGTATAAAACGCCATTGTTATTCATAGCGAAGTTTAAAAGTCCCGCTTTGTTGATTTTGCGAAACAAAGAAAACAAAGAAATCGTCTAATCCTTTTGTCTCCTTTTCGAACTAAAGAATGTCGTCGATGTTTTGTATGCGTTATTTCTTGAAAAGTTAGGGGAAAATGGCGAAAAAAATACACGGCAATGTTTGTCTACTGAATCAAAGGGCGCATACAAAAATTTAGGCAATTCTGGGTAGAATAGAAAAATAGGCATAAGTTCCGACATGAGAGGGTCATGCATTCTAATCATTAAACAACCAAATATCAGAATTGGGCTGCTTTCCAATGATCTGGATGAGATATTTCAGAAAAAATAATGATCATAGACCCATGAACTGGGACCCAGTCCATGGATGCAGGATATTTCCGAAATGTCATCTCCTATCAATGATTAGCCAATGACTTATTTTAACTCTAAAACATGATCGTTTACAAGTTATACATGCCCTTCATCTGTCAATGCAATAAATGATACTCCAATTGCCTTGCATCTCTTACGAAATGATTCTTTGGTCTAGGGAAATATTTTTTTAATGTGTGACACCATTATGTATGTATACACTTGGTCATGGTCAACATTAATTTGAAATCTGCATTCATTAGAGAGTTTATGAGGTCTAAAATTTATACTTGGGAGACTGGAGTGCGAGAAACATAAGTTATTCCAGTAAACATTAGAACTCAAAATATTAATCTTTAGCTGGTTCTTATTTATTGTGACATCCTTTATGCCTGAAATTTCTGTGCTCAGAAACTTTGAGCAAGATAAAAGTGATTGGTAGAATGAAGTAATCACTGCTTTGACAGGACAAAACTTTTTCCTCTCTTCTGGAGGTTTTTTCATGTGTTTTCTGCAAAGTGAGTATACATACTGTGGCAGGAAAAGGTTCTTTGGTTTGTGCAATCCAATATTGCCCAACTGGCTTCACAGTGTCTTATTGGTAGTAAAGGTAATAAACAATGACCTGCAATAATTAAAGTATAAGAGACAAGTTACTTTATATTGTAGGTGGGTTAACTTAACCTGTTGTGTAAATTTTTCAACAACAGGATAGTTTTAAAGATAGCTTTTAGTAAATAATTTGCTCAGAAGTGGCACTTGTAGCAATAAGGCAGAAACGATACCTGCATAGCAGCTCCTGACTGACCTATACAACGGAGATCCAACCGTGGCTTGAATAGTGTCTTTGAAACATTTAAAAACAATTAGTTAGCCTTGAGTGAAGGCGGATGAATGTAAGTTCTAAAAGTGTCCGAGCTCCATCTACCTGGGGCATGTATTTGCGAATCCGAAAAACCTTTCTCAGATGCATGGCACGCTGCACCAATGCAAAAGCTATGGCTCTTGTAGCGAGAACAATCAAGGCTGCAAAAGTTCAAAGCACGACGGAGCTCAGTGTTAAAATTATTTGTCGAGATTGCCCCGCTGGCTGCACACGTGAACAAGGGGCCTTTATAGTAACCCCTAAGTTTAATGTAGTCGATTACGGTCTGCACGGGGCAAAACATTTCTGAAGGTTCGCTTTCTATGGTTATGACAAACGGCCGATTATTCGTGTTGTGTTTAAACTTAGTGATCACAATCTTGACAGCTGTCACTCGAGAAGATTGTTTCCAAAAAGTGACTTGATCAAATTGCACAACACTGTCAACTTGCTGTTTACTATTGCAAGATAATTCACCTATTCTGAAGAAACCATAAAATGCTGTCATGAACCTTGCCCCAAACAGAGATCTGCGATAGGCAGATGGGCTAGTATGCTGTAAAGCTCTAACTAATTCGTACAATAATGGATGTGAAATGGGCATACGAACGTCGGCTTGACCACGGCAGCCGACGGCCGGAAGAAGCTTTCGACTAAAAATGGTTTGGTCGGGTCGTAGTGGCCTTTGATCTAATGTACATATGCTATTGCTGATAGGTACGAGTTTATGGTAGCAGGAGCAAGGCCCTTGGCACATAAAAAGGAAATGGATAGATAGATAGATAGATAGATAGATAGATAGATAGATAGATAGATAGATAGATAGCTTTATTAAAAATCCATTGCAGCCTAAGGGCTGGATTACGGACTGTACAATACGTTGAATACTAAGACTAACTATTATAAATCAATAACAGTAAATAAATAAAACAAAGGAACAAAGATACTATGTCATGAAATTTAAGAAAATAGCCGCGAATTTACAATAAAACCATTAGAAAATAGCCGCATTATGCATGATAAAACTATTCATTAGTCTACTTGTTCTACAAAGAGGCACGTTAAAAGCGCGCTTTCTCCTTAAGGCTACAGTACTAAGATTACGTGGTGGCAAAAGGCCATGTAATTTGTGGAGGCTGTTG
>CALNXK010000036.1:2455000-2460000 GCA_942486035.1 Porites lobata
TGCTTGTTCTGTGCGTCGATGTTCCAAGCTTTTGATATGTACAGTTTTAAGTAGCTCTTCATAAGCAGTCGACTTGGAGTAGTTAAGAAGAGTCCTAAGAGCAAATGCATTGGTTGACTCTAGTTTTGCAGACAAACCTTTACTTAGACCTATGAACAATGGTGATGCGTATTCAAAGTGAGGCAGAATAAATGCTTTGTACAGTTTAATCATAATATCTGAGGGTATAAGTTTATGAATGCGATGAAGAATTGAAACTTTTGTGTTCACTTTCCGGCAAATTTCTTTAATATGTGCTTTAAAAGAGAGTGAATTGTCGATAATTACACCAAGGAGCTTGATCTGTGGAACGTAATCCAGTTCATTGCTGTCAATAACAAAGGGCGTTGGTGGAGTTGCTCTATTGAAGACGATGGATTGAGATTTACTATGGTTGATCGCCAGGAAGTTCTTACAAAACCAGGAAACGAGTAGACCAAGGTTGTTTTGTAGATTTATTTGCAAGGTGGATGGACAAGGGCTTGAAGAATACCCCGTAGTGTCATCGGCATAGAATCTTAAGGAGCACGAAATATCTGAAAAATTCGCATCATTCATGTATATATTGAAGAGAAGGGGGCCCAAGATTGAACCTTGAGGAACTCCACACTTCATAATTTGCCAATCTGACAGGTTACCGTCTATCTTGACATGTTGCTTTCGGTCAGTCAAGTAAGAACGTAGAAGTTGTAGGGCGTCTTCAGTTACACCGTACGCTGACAGCTTTGCAAGAAGCAAATTATGGTTAATAGAGTCAAATGCTTTGGAGAGGTCTATGGTAATTGCTGCAGAGTGCTCGCTAGAGTCTAAATTTGCTCTAATGTCTTTTGTCGAGAAAAACAGTTAAAAACGGAGATGCAGGTGCTGACTCTGACAGTAAATTTCGATTTGGGGCAGTAAACATTCCTATTATATATAATCAAACACCTGACTTCTAGATGGTGTTCTGTTGGGATCAACCGTTTGAAATGGTTTTTTTCCCAACTGAACACGACAAGAGCCAACCAAACCAACCCAAAACGCTTGATCCCAATGGAGCATCCTAGTTTGCAGGTTTGCTCAACTCAACGACCTGAAACAGACGCGTGTTAATTCAGAATAGGTTCAGCGTTTTTTTCTCCGAATTAGTGGTGTCACGTTGCCTCGACTCTCTATAAGCCGGACACTTCTGTAAGACGGACAGTAGGTGCCGGTCTTAAGGTTGATTTCCACTGACGTGTTTTTGTCTACGCACGTTAAAGTAATCACTTACATAAAATAATGGCAAGATAACGAGAAGTTGAGCGAGATTAAAATTTTACCCTTACGAGTCACCTTTCATGCACTGCCTCTATTTTATTTGCGAACGTAAATTTTACCCAGGTACGCAGGCAAAAATTACGCGACACTGGAAATCAGCCCTTAAAGAGAGAGTTGACTGTACGACAACGGACGGCGAACTGAAGCGGATAACCCACCCAAAAGTTGCTACAAAACAAATTGAAACACATAGTAGCTTGTTCATTTGGCAAATCTAAAACATGTTTATTTAATCATTCATTGCAGAATTCACTCTGTTAGCAATATCAACGATAAAACGCTTGTGGAAACAATGTTTCAGAAAATCTTGATGGGCTTATTTAATAATTTAATGAAGCAAAAAGTAACAGAAACAATTGAAATTCTTTTAGAGGACAGACAAGACAAGAAGATAGGACTATCGGCCTAGCAAGATGTACATCTTTGAACACTGAAACGGCCATTTGTCACATCTTGTTTATAAAACACATAAACAAATAGGTTATGTTCCCATTATATATATTTGGAAAAATGAAAACGTTTCTTTTTTTCCCCATTTTTTCATCCAACGAACCCCATGTTTAAAAAGGCTCCTGATGACTTCTATTGTCAAGAACACTTTCTGCCTCTGTATTAATTATAAGTTTGGAAAAATCCGAGGAAAATATAGTACAGTTCCGAAAAAAATGACTTCTTTTGTATTACAATCTTTTTTTGGTACTGTGTTTTTCACAGAGTGCAAAGGAGTCATGTTAGTCTTAGTACAAGATTAAATTTTGCAGCGCGATTCGCCTTTGTTTATTGTAAAATGCGAACAAAAATTAACCATGCTCAAGTTTTAATTTGGGCCACGCTTCCGGAAAGCGAAGAATGAAGATTCTTGTAAGCCCTCAGACCTTTGGCCTGCAATATTGTTGCGCACATATTTGTAACAAGTTCGTTTCAACGCGTCGATCCCCTTGTGAACAGGTTCCCTGTTTGGGAAAGGAAGCTAAAAATCATTTGTTCTCCCTCAATGGGAGCCTGTTCACTTTGGCAAGTCAGTTGGTGGTCTGGCCAGGTTGCATAAAACCTTCTTAACATAAGAGAGCTCTTAACTTTTGTTCTGGAACAATAACCTATTGTTTTGAAATAATAGTTACGAGTTCCCTTAATCTAAAGAAATTTTTTGCAACCCGACCCGGTTTCGCATTTTAAAGTAAACAAAGTGATTGGCGTTGTGGATGTCCTTGTTTTCATTGTTTTTTTTTGTCTTTTTCGATCCCTATGCACTTTTTAGTAACAAGTAAACTATGAAGTTCAAAGACCAACCATGCCCCAAAAACAAAAAGGAAAGAAGGTAATAACTTGTCCCCGATTTCCGATGATGTGGTATTTTTTGTGAACGGAATTTCCTTGACACGTCCGCCCCTCACCAATTTTTCATAGTAAACCGGACTAGGGACAGCGTTTAAACGTCTGTGCAGAAAGATGAAGGTGGCGTCTTCTTGGTCTTCTTGGAAATCACCCTGTAGGAAAAATGTTTGAATAAATGTCTTTTCCTGGCTTTCAATTCATGCAGAATGTATTTAATCTCCTCTGTGTTGAAGAGGGGTTTACCTCAATCCATTGCCATCACGAATTACAGTCGCGCACTAAGTGATGCCCAGTGTAGCCTGAATTTCATCCGATTACTTTGAGTCGTCGTAACTCCCTCACTAACGTCTGAATCGACCGGTCGTCAATGCCGTCCAGTGACGTCACTGGACGGCATTAACGACCGGTCGATTCAGACGTTGAGAGGAGAAAACGACTCGAAGCAATCAGATGAATTTCAGGCTATGCCCAGTGCAAAACAAGGGAACTAAAAACTTTGTCACTTGTCAGTGACTGTAGGATAGATTACCTAGACTTCTCTAATCCTCTTACTGTCTGGCTCCGTGTCAGGCTCGCTGGCTTTCCTTTTATTTTTATTTTTTTCTTCTTTTTGTTCTTTCTTTTTTTTTTCTTTTTTCCTTTTGCATCTGCACAAGAAAAACATTATGGATTAAGTAAGTGAACGAACTGAGCTTACTAGAAAATTGCTTGCTGCACTAGCATTTCAGAGACACAAGACTGCACTTGACACAATTACTGGCTACATACATAAATAGGGAAACTTGTAAAAAGGGCATTAACTTTAGACGATTATGCACTGTTTACTACATATCGCCAAAGGAGTGCATACAATAAATTTTATTATCTCCTAAAAATACAACTTTTATGTTGGCTGCAGATCTCCTTTGCCACTAAAGAGCTGTTAATAATATCAGCCTATAGTAAAATCCAACTAGTGGTCTATCATCAATTTTGCGTTCTGATTGGTTGAGCGACTACTAGCGCTCGCTTTCAAAACCAAAACAACGGCAGCTGACTCGCTTTTTGCTAGCTAAAGTTGTCTTGTCTGGAGATTTTTGACCAACTAGTTGAATTTTATTACAACAAAAATCCCTTGGACCTCATGGGCTATTCACTCACAGGCCATTCGAGCTCGAGGAATAATGGTTAAACATTTTAACATAAATGTTATTTCTACAGTAAAAAACCGCGAGTAAGAACCTACATTTTCTGGAGTTGGCCTAAACAAGTTCTTTTTTAAATGGTAGTTTAGGCTATTTAGGTTCTTAAATAGGTTCTTACATCTGTAAAAAAAAATAAATGAATGAATAAAAATACAAAACAAGATGGTAATCAGCCTATTTTTCAATTTCAAAATGCGATACAACAATATTAACTTCTTACACTTTATTTTTTATTACATCAAGAAATTAGCACTTTTATTGGCACAGCAATGCCAAGCTCCTAATTCTCCAAACAGGATTCTTGCACAGCTTTGCAGCTGCATTTCACTAGTGCGATTTAAAAAAATAATTACTTGTTTCTCATTTTCTAGGCTACACAGGTTCTTGGTTATATGGGGTATAAATGGCAAATTTCAGGCTAAAAGGTTCTTACCTTTCAGGTTCTTACTTGCGGGTTTTTACCGCAGCTCAGTTCAATTTGCATTTTATGTCTGTCCAAGTGATAAATAATGGAAAACACTAGGGTTATTTAGCTTAGATTTTAAACATCAAGATTAAAACATAAACACATACATGGAGGACCCGGTATTGTTGTAAAATGCGATGAAAGCAAGGTTAATCACAAACCCAAGGTAAGACATTCGCTCTTCTACTCCCTGTTTTCATTTCAAGCAAATCTCAATAATAAAGCCTTTCCCAAAACATGGTAATACCCTGCGAGCAGAAGTTTCTCTCTTGCATACTTTAAGCGTCAACGAAGTCGTTCATGTGGCTTGTCAGTCGTGTAGTTGGCGCAAGGTACGTGGTAATGGCAATATTGTTAGAATAAACTAACCCATATTAATCACAGCAAATTTTTAACTGGCTTACAGATCCCTTTACACTCCTTTCCTTGACGTATCAACGCAGATACAAAACTGTCTAATATTCTTGGTCACGCTAAGAATAATATTAAATCCAAAGCAAATTAACCGATTCTAATCGATTAGACGCCGTACTTAACGTCTCAGAGCTGACTTCTCCTTCACTACCTTCAAGGTGTCAGAACCATGCCATCCACTGCTTTCCTCTTTTTAAGACAATTATGTTAATTCCGATGCTGAATTTCTTTTCTATAGTACGGCAGGGGAAGGAGAGCAAGGA
>CALNXK010000036.1:2467500-2552500 GCA_942486035.1 Porites lobata
AATCGGAAGCGAGTTAGATGCACGCAAGTAAATTTACAAAATTCAAATTAATTGTTCGCAACGCGAGAGTATTTCCGGGCATTTGGTTTGATTTTATTTATCCCCATAATTCAAGTTTTTTCTTTGCTACTCCTCAGATATATGTTGCAGCCGATGAGAATAAGATTTACAGCCCTGTCCTGCTTTGAAACAAACATTTACCAACGTGTATTTTTACGAGGTCGTACCCACGCTAACAAAACAGTCACCGATCGGCAAACAAAATTTGTAGTATTACTGTTCTCTCAGTTCGCCTTATATAAACCCAGAAATACCTACAAATAGCGCCTGACCGGTGACAAAAACACACAACGTATGAGTATAAAGATTATCCTTAATTGAGCATAAATTTCAATTGTTTATCAGCGAGTGAACAAATTCATTCGCGTTGCATCGGGTCAGTGTTCCGCAAAACAAATGTTATTGAGTAGCACACATAAAGAAACTAGATTATAAACAGAATATTCAGGCAATAATTTATTTTTAAAACATCAATTCTTAAACGAATCAAACATATACGATCGTAAAGCAAAGATACAAGGAACACTACAAGTGTATTGACAAAATTCGGACTCAAAAATCACTTCTTGGTGTACGCCTTTGAGGCATAACTTTCCTACAGATAGAAAGAGCAAGGTGTCTTCCTCAAATTAATGCAATAAAATTTTTGAGCAATCCAACGGGGAAAATATTCCAGCGCCAAATGAAAGTTGCCCTTGAGGTCAACTTCACGCCACTTTTGTCACGGTATTCCAAGGTGTTAAAGGGACTGGTTCACGATAATGCGCATGCGCGCCATTTGTCTCTTCAGAATAAATTTGTCAGATCAACACTAAATTTGAAATCGCCATTACCGGTACAATCATTGAAAATCCTTCGTTTTATTCGGACATCCCTCGCTTTGGCTGGTCTAGTTCTACTTCGGTAGTGGTCATTAACATGTGGTTGTGTCGTTTGACTGGTTACGTTTTAAGAAGACGCAAAAAATGTTTTGATCATGGAGGTTCAGAAGAGCATCGTGGCCGTCCGGCAACAGGAGGTTCTCAAGAGTCTCTGGAGATAGAGAAGCTTAGCCCATCGATCTGGTATGGTTCTAGGACTAGTGTGTGGCATACGAAAAGAGTACACGACACTTGGAAAGTGGTTAAAGGCATGAGTTTGTTCAACTTTGATTTGATTTTTGACTCTGACCTGTAGTTATACCGCAACAGGCCGTGCGATCTTCACCGATCTGATACGGAATCTGGATGAATGTCAGACAGTTCGCCCCCCAGACAATTCGCCCCCGACAACTAGCCCCCAGTATACAGACAATTAGCCTCCCACTATCTAGGCGATTAGCCCCCAATGTGTAAACAAACTTCAACTACCTGATTTAAAAGATCTTCGAATCGCTCGTTTAATAAATGAACTGTTTTCAGTTCCTTTCTAACTGGCTAGTTTGCGTTTAGAACGTTAAGGAGACTGTAATCCTAACAACAAACCCCTGAATAATTTCTACAAATCTTACTGTTTTCGTTTTATATGCCCTGCCTTTCTGTTTTGAAGGAAGTTCCAAAGCACGTGCTGAAGAACCATCACATGGTTGCTAAGCGTAGTTATGACGTAAACGGCATATCTTTACAATCATGTTTATTGCTAAGCGAATTACAGGCGGGGACGTGTGGGTTGTCCGAGTGACTCCCGCCCCTTGAAAAACAAATTCTTAACTAAAGCTAAAGCGAATTACGGGCGGGGACGTGTGGGTTGTCTAAGTGACTCCCGCCCCTTGAAAAACAAATTCTTATCTCAACTAAAGCTAAAGACATTCGAAGTTTGTGATTGGAATATACTTACACAAAGTCTAAAGTCAAACTTACGCTAAATAAGTGTGCGATTCGAAACTACTTAAACAAAGTCTAATGTTAAACCTAAGCTAAATTAGGTTGTGGTTTGAGCAAATTCAAATTCTTATATTAACTAAAGCTAATTGAGATCGCAATAAACAAAGTCTAAAGTCAAACTTGAGCTAAATAAGTGTGCGATTCGAAACTACTTTAACAAAGTCTAATGTTAAACCTAAGCTAAATTAGGTTGCGGTTTGAGCAAATTCAAATTCCTATATTAACTAAAGGTAATTGAGATTGCGATTAGAATCTATCAGAAATCTACTGTAAAAAATTCTAATGTAAAACTTGAAAAACAAATTCTTATATTAACTTAAGTCAAATAAGTTCGCGATTGGAATATACTTAAAGTCTAATGTCAAACTTAATTAAGCTAAATAAGTTTGCAATTCGAACCCCTGAAAAACAAATTCTTATAATCTTAAACTTACGGATACGACTTACAACGGATTAACTAAATGAGAGCATGCCTCCAGTAGCTGTTTTGAGTTTTTCTGACCGTCTTCATAGGCTTTCCATAGGCTGAAGAGTGTCTTCTGATACTTTCGATAAGTCTTACGCTGATGTCTTCTCAGTCTTCTGTCGGACACGAGTCTGATTTGAAGGGAGACAAGTGCTGCTTCCTTGTGGAGGAGCTGAATCAGTATGTAGAGGGGCAACTGAGCTCTTCCCTTCGCTCGTCTGTTGAGGGCGTTGTGCCACCCCTCCAGGTCATTGTTTGTTCTGACAACTTCCATATACACACTCCAAGTTGCTGGTGGGAAGGTACGGCTGATAATCCAGTTGTCATTGACGTATTGGCTAAATGTTTTCAAGGCCTCTGTTGTTGCTCGTCGCTGGAGGTGACTGAAACGTCTTTCTATTTTTTCTGCTGGCAGGAACGGTAAAGCCATCATTTTTCTCACGTACTCGTACGTGCCGCGGTCTCTGTTGTATGCCTCCTGAAGGCCAAGCTCTTGTACCTAGAAGAAAATGAAAAAAGGTTAATTAATGTTTAAGTCTTGCTATTGCACTGACGTTTTGTTTATTTGATTTTTCAAAATTTTATGTTTGTTTGATTTTGTTTTTTACGTGTGTTGACAATTAGCTAGCGGTACACATGCGCTTTGGTATTTTTTTTCAAACCTATCATACTTATAAAACTTATTATCATACTAACCTTCCTCCATAAGGCTTGCATCTAGTGGAACAGCCCATCAACTCCACATTTGGCATCACCTGCCAGATGGTGCGCCACATTGCCTTTTCGAAGTCAAGAACTATCTTCTTCACTTTTGGCTCGTTTGGCAAGAGGGAAATCACTGTCTCCTCCCAGACATAACAACGAAGACAAGGGGTACTTGCTTCACATGGTCGTCGTTTCGCACAAAGGCATTGACGGTGAGCAACTGCGAGAAGGGCTGACGGCAGAGTTTAAATGTACCATCGATGTACCAGGTTTTTGACTTGGTCAACACCTCTATTTGTCTGATGCAAAGACCAAATGACGGCGTCCACGGATCTGAAACAAAAAAATCGTTTGTTAGCCCCTTACTTCAATTAACTAAGCACACACTGGTGAGTCTTATTTACAAATTTTATAACATTTTTTCCGAAGTTGCTAATTATGGTCAGTTTATATTGGGAAACAAAAGCAGAAAAGTCACACTTTTGGAATTGCATTATAACGTCCTTTCCAAAGTTGATAATTATGATCAGTTTATCCCAGGAAACAAAAGCGGAAAAGTCACACTTTTTGAACAATGTTATATGCATTAAAGAAGTAATTTGGAGCAATTCACTTCACTTCGCTTTTTAACCAAAAAAAGGTGTAACTTGTGAATTTTTTCTTTGCTATGTAATATATATATATAACTTATTTGTTTAACCAGTATGCTTACCTTGATATCTTCGCGAAAAAAGCCGTCAGGGATGTGCTCTGTCTCCAATTCAAAGTTTAAGTCTTTAGGGTCTTGTGGTCGCAGCTGTTCGCGGACTCGGTTAGCAGTTCGTTGAAGACTGTCCAGATTGGCTAGGCTGGGACAAGGAGCATCCGTCAATTCATTTAAAAGAATATCATTGACCACCTCAGATGCCGGTTTAAAGAGGTCCTTTGAAGCTTCCTTCTTTACCAGGCACTTGATTTTCGTGGCAATCATCGCCCCGACTGGTGCAGCGTGATTATGTTGGTTCCTTCCCATTTCGAACACGTTTTGCGATCGCTGTATTACAGTAGCCTTGCAGCGGTTACCCTAAAAAAAGATTAATTCTGTGTTAAGTAAATTTCACTTACAGCCTCACATTCTCCGTTAAGGAGGATTTCAACTGTTGCGTAATGTTTGCCTGCGTACGCACGTAAATTTTACGTGCGTTGGCACGGAAAAAAAAATTGAAAATGTACTTTATTAACTTTGGTTTAATATAAAATGGATCTTACCGTGCATTGCCAGTCTGTTGCATTCACACGCTGCCTCTTAGCGTTATAACTGTATCCCCGGTTGTCAATCAATTTCCGTTTTCCTCTCCTGCTACCGCCCTCAAGGAACTGAAAAGTCAGCGGTTCAGTTTCGGCTTCCACTGGGTTTGGCGTAGGATCGTCTATGGTAGATTCGTCGAGGGCTGGCTGGGCTGGGGGCTCGTAGACAGTGGACTCAATTAAGTCGGAATCACTTGACGGCAAGGGAGGGTTGAATTCTTCTGATTCCAAGATGTCAGTCTCAGACTCTGGATCACTGGATCAGCATCAAGACAGCTACAGGACGGACAAAACCAAGCGATATCTGCACCGGCTCTTACGGCAGCGCGATAGTCTTCTTGAGAAATACCTGTGAGAAATCAGAAGAAGACATATCTATGAGAAAAAGAGTCCGAAATGTGAAAACTTTAACAATCATTACAGTCAAGTATCACCAGAAATAAAACCTTGAATAAGGATTCCATAGCCTGAATTTCAGAGATAGCCGTTGTCAATTGCAGATCAATCGTCAATAAATTTACTGAATTTAGTTTCCGATCTTAGGAAAAATAAGTTTAAAATTATTAAATGATACCTACCAGTATTACATGTCCGATGGTTTCCATTTTAGTTTCCGATCTTAGGAAAAATAAATTTAAAATTATTAAATGTTACCTACCAGTATTACATGTCCGATGATTCCATTTCAGGCAGCCATCGCACTGGATGCCTTGCTGTCTGTCTCTTACTGGTTGTTTACAAAATATACAGTTGTCGGCCATTCTGGTTTTTCGCTTGCGTAGATTACGGTAATAGATTTCTGAGTTGTCCTGGGACGGTGATCAATGATCGAATGATGTTTCCATTCAAGGCTTCAGCTTTTATACACACGATCGGATCACATTAATTCATCTTAACCTTGATTTGTTAGTTTCTTTCATTCATTTAAATAGGTGATGATAATGATAATTTGCTAAGGTTTAACGGTTTTTAATAGAACTCGTATGTGTGTTTTCTGAGAGGTAAGTAAAGTTAGATTCTCTTAAGTGCCGGAATTTATGAAGTATCAACCATCTTTATCTGACTCACTAACATTGGTGGATAACTTTTCATAAAACAATACGGCCTTCCATATATTTCAGTTAAATGAGCTTTTTGTTGATGAAAAGTAAAGTGAAAGTAATATGCTTACAATCACCTGCACATATGTCAACCGCACAGTCCTACCGCACGTGGAAAAGATCGTTCGAAAAGGCCTGGGTTCAAAGAGAAGTGTTAGGTTAGGTCATGTCATGCGTCGATCAACTTTAAGATTTCCTTCAGACTTTAGGATTTCCTTCAGTGCGTCGATCGACTTTAAGATTTCGTTCAGACTTTAGGATTTCCTTCAGTCTGGTTCTCCTTTAAGATTTGAAACTGTACTCTGTGCTATCCCGGATGTCAAGGATATTTTGCGTTCTCCAAGACCACCGTGAAGTTAATCGATAACAAAATCCATCGACTGAAACATCAAGAGAAGAGAAGGCAGGAGTATAACTGATTTGGTAAATTTTATTATATCATAACTCACAATGTTGTGTTTTTTTAACTTTATATATCACAATGTGGTTGGGGGCTAATCGTCTAGAAAGTGGGGGCTAATTGTCGATAATGTGGGGGCTAGTTGTCAGGGGCTAATTGTCTGGGGAGCGAATTGTCCAGATTCCGTACCAGATCGGTGAAGATCACACGGCCTGTTGTGGTATAACTACAGGTCAGAGTCAAAAATCAAATCAAAATTGAGCAAACTCAAGCCTTTAACCACTTTCCAAGTGTCTTGTATTCTTTTCGTATGCCACACACTACTCCTAGAACCATACCAGATCGATAGGCTAAGCTTCTCTATCTCCAGAGACTCTTGAGAACCTCCTGTTGCCGGACGGCCACGATGCTCTTCTGAACCTCCATGATCAAAACATTATTTTTTGCGTCTTCTTAAAATGATTGTACCGGTAATGGCGATTTCAAATTTAGTGTTGACCTGACAAATTTATTCTGAAGAGACAAATGGCGCGCATGCGCATTATCATGAACCAGTCCCTTTAACACCTTGGAATACCGTGACAAAAGTGGCGTGAATTTGACGTCAAGGGCAACTTTCATTTGGCACTGGAATATTTTCCCCGTTGGATTGCTCAAAAATTTTATTGCATTAATTTGAGGAAGACACCTTGCTCTTTCTATCTGTAGGAAAGTTATGCCTCAAAGGCGTATACCAAGAAGTGATTTTTGAGTCCGAATTTTGTCAATATTTTGTCTGTCAAAAGTCAGCAAATTAGGTAAAATAATTAAAAATCTGAAAAATATCGAGTTTGTTGTCAAATAGGAAAATTCCACTTTGAAAATATTATTTAATTTGCACTCTTACTATTAAGGTTTTCAGAAGCAGAGTTTGTTTCTTCTTTAATTTTTAAACGATTTTTAAGTAATTCACTGTCTTTATCCCGTGAAACCCAACCTGTGAGCCCCCAAACCGAGTTGGTCGCTGCACACGTAAAAAAAAGCTAATCGAACTAAAAGTCATTTTTCTAGAAATAGTTTACCTAGAGCTATATTCTGACAAAGTTTGAGGATTTTCGATTTTTTTCATTTTGCACGCCCCCAGGCGATATTTACAGACGGCTGCTCTTAAGTAGTCTAGGTAATTTCTATAGTTTTAGTATTGACATAATTGTTTTACTCTTTTTGGTAGGTTCATGCTCTTTTTGCATGTATACTTTATGCACTTATTATTATTATTTTTATTTTTTTAATATTTTTATTTTTAAGCGCTGATGAAAATAGCAATATTGATATCGGCGCTATATAAGTATTATTATTATTATTATTAAGTGAAATCTTTTCACACATGTGAAATGATTTTGTCATAAAATGTCACTAAATTACAAATATATGTGCATTACAACAAACAGTAGAACAACTCTTATCTATGATGCTCTGTTTTCATTTGATTTATTTATTTAATTATTTATCAGTACCACGTGAGCTGCAACTTAAAGCTGTATGTAATTGTGATAAATTGATTCTATTACATTACTATAAGTAATGTAATGTATTTATATAACATTATATTTTGCATTGCATGAATGCATGTTTCGATCATGTTTCACTGCCTGTAAGTGCTATGCATACATGTGTAAGTAAATCCAATTGCACAATCAATCTGAGTAAACATGTATGCCTACTATTAAAAAATCTGTAAAGGTTGGTATACAGTGGTATACCAAGAAAAGAGTAACTCCAATTCATATAGCATTATAAAAAGTGACAAACGAAATACTATTTTCAGTGGATTTTTAAGATGTCATAAAATTTAAGAAAACAGAGACTATATCAACGTCATCGAAATTAAACATTTTTAGAATTGAGAATCCACATTACATGGGGGTTTTCATCATCTGTTGCTTTGACCATTGGTTTGGAAATGTTTACTGAAGAGAAAACCTCTTCCATTTTTCTTGCGTCTGTGTAGTGTAGGCCACTGTCTTTGTCAGTCTTCACACTACTGGCATATAAATCAACAGGTACAAATTCAATTGTTTCACTTTTATTCTGCAACGAAATGAAATGCCTAACTTGTCCAACCCTTCCAACACATTTAGAGCCGCTCTTTATCCTCACAACAGAAGATATTGTTCCATCAGTGCTAGTGTTTGCAGCATGACCTCTCTACAACTCCAGTTTACCTGTTGTTTTGTTTCTTCTTTCTGAGGTAAATGCCCTTTTTATAAGCCATCCCTCGTCTGACACTTTGCTCAGAGCAAATTTAAATGAGTCAATGTTTTTCTTACGAAAGGTCAATTCATGAGCAGTAAGTTGGTGGCCATTTCCTCTGTGCATACTGCTTCTTGGTGGTTGTTGTTCGCCAACATCAGCAGTTATATCCTCTTCATCTATAAGGATGTACTGTTGTTTGTCATCATCTGAAGACAATCGTCCAGAGTGGTGCATGTACTGGACCCACTCAAAGATCTGTTTGTGAACAAGTCAATATTTACGATGAGTATATGCAATTAAGCTGATCATGATTGGTGAGCTACCAAAATGAAAACATATTATTGCATTACTTATCTTTTCTTTGGGGAAACAACGATAGACAAATAGATACTGGTATATAGAGTGTTGCAGTGAATAACAACAAAAACCATAGCAGGTTTAAACAACAGCTATCAAAATAATGCATTAATTAACGCAACAAAACGAGTGTGTGTGTGTGTGTGTGTTTGTGTGTGTGCAATGATTGTTTATCTGTAAGCCGTTCTGTAGTTGCAGTGCAATTGTGAGTAGATATTAAATATAAATCTAACAATTCCTTTTTTAAACTTTGGGTCAGGTTTATAGGTTAGGGACTAAATAATTTATTGTTAAAACACTCTCATCTGAAACAGTAATAGAACTACAGGGAAGTTAAAGTTACTTTACCCTATAGGTTTCCATGACAGTTGCCTCTGGGTGGAGTCGGTTCATCACCCTTTGGGAAATCCAGCTATTGAACCTCTCATACACGTACATTGTCCAACTATGCACTGGGCCTTGTTCTTGAATCCCTTGAACAATGTGGTGCAAAAGGTGAAGACTTATTGTCTGTGTAAAAAATAATCGTTAACCTGTTGTGAATTTGCATCTCAGACAAATAGATTACAGCATTGAATCAACAATCAGTAGTGGTTTGTGTGTATAACAGCTACGTTTTAACAGTTTATACTAATAACAATAATTATAAATTTATAATAATAATGTCCCCAGAAACATTCCTGGGGGTGCATGGATAATTATGCATTATGCATTACTTATACTTTATTTTGCCTGGAAAATATATTGTTAACATAGAGAAATTTACCTGGACACTGATAGGAAAATCTCTTTCAATCAGTGCTAACACTAGGTTTACCTCCCTGTCAAGGACAGGTAACTTATCAGCCGTTATTGAGCCCTGACACAACAGTGCCAGTACATCTAGAATTTTGAAGAATGCTTGACGCTGCTGCCATCAATTGCAACCTTAAGAACAAAAAGATTAGATACACATGCAGGTTAATGGCTTTGTGCAGAACATTGAGGCTGCAGAACAGTGAGGATTTTACTACAATTTTGCAATATTTTACATGTAGTTTCTCTAAGAGACCATTTTTAATCCCTTGTAAGGCTTACAAACCTGTTTCCAGTCATGAGATTTCATGTAGGTCTTCTCTGAAAAGAAACATTTAGGTTTCCAACCATATACAGGTGGCACACAGACATTCTTTGCTCTCATGTCCGCGATTTTCATATCACTTTGAAAGAGACGAAATGGTGCTGCTGGCAAATTTGCTGGTTTCCTCTTCTTTGATTTTTGAGATATAGGTTTTCTTTTGTTACCTGAAATGAAGATTTTTCTGTTAAAATAAAGGAAATTCCTTCTGTAGTTTTTCTTAAAACTCTTGATTATTAAGCTGTGAGTCAGTACTCGTGGTCGCAGCAGATGGGCTGGGATTTCTTCGATCATTAAACATGTAACGGCCTGGCAAAGGATGGATCCATCCTGGTGGATATTGTGGATATTCGTATGGAAAAAATTGGTCACCTGCGCCAGGATTCATGTCGTTGCGAAATGAGAACGTGATTAATTTTACAATGAAGTCTATAGCATAGAGACTCTGCTACATATCACCTCTCAATTTGTCTCAATTTGGCCTGCACCAGAGGTAGTCAACGGCATCTTTGAAGTTTGTCCGTCCACAACCAAATTTTGTCCTTTGGTGAGCAAACCAGTTGCACTTGGTTTTTCATTGTGATGACAGACTTTTGACATAAATAAGCAGTTTTTTCCTCTAGTACCACTTACCCCTAAAATAAGTCAAACAACTACAGCTTCGATTCAACACAATAATGGAATTCTTTTACATAAACATGACGTTGCGTGGGTTGCACAATAATAATTTAATAATAATAATAATTTATTCATTTATAATGTGCTTTTTAACATGCTAGGTGATCAAAAGCGCATTACAACAATAAATAGCCTAAAAACTATACAGATAGTTTTTAGGTTATTTATTGGGAGAATAAACAATAGGATGCAAACAACCTTCAGAATTTTAAAGGGCAATAACTTGTTAAAAATAACAGGTTAATTATTTTCTCTCGAAACAATAACCAATGTAAGGCACATGCAACCCATCATTACGTATCTGTAATGATGTCATTAACTCCTTCAAAGTCAGTCTTCCGTTTCCTTACAGACAACTGCCGCATCTTCATGACGCTGTTGACGGTTAAAGGGTATGCTAAAGGACTTGTCTGTTCTTGAATAGCTATGGTATTGTTCTACATGATCTATATTATATGAAATTGAGAACGAAAAAAATCCGTACACCCTTCTCGACTACGTGGTGTCTGGTATATTTCTATGGATAAAGCATTTAACAATAGCAATGCGAAAACACTAAAGAGTACATACTGTTTATTCCCCTCCCTGTACCTTCCGGCAAGCTTGGATCAGGCTTCCTGTAATCTTTGGTCGTTATTGCAAAGTTGTCACTTTACCCACCTAACTTTGTTGCCATCTGGTAAATCTTTAATTCGGAATCGCGGAGGCCGTATTTACCTACTATCTCCTTGAGACTAAGAAATGAAACAAGGTGCTTTTTTGCTTGAGCACCTCGGCCTAGCTGAGGGCAGTACTCGACAGGACAGTTTCTCCCAAAACAGACCAACCTAGGCCGGTGAATAACATTTTTATTCTTTTCCTTCTGAGTTTTTACTCATTTGCAGACTACAAACAAACTTGTCAATGAAGTTGACAACGATTCTTGACCGGTTCGCAGGCAAGATAGTAAAAAACCGCACACTCTCGGAACCAATCAGGTTGCAGGAATTGGAGGATTCCGGCGACTCGCAAGCCTACAAAAAAGTAGGTAACCTTCACAGGAAAAAATAACGGGTTCCCATTTTTGGATATTTTTGGGTATTTAAAGAATACCCATAAAAATCCCAAATTTGGCAAAGTGAGACAAGTCCCAACCAGGGAATTCCCAACCAAGTTCCCAGATTGGGACTTGTCTCACTCTTCCAAATTTGGGATTTTTGTGGGTATTCTTTAAATACCCAAAAATGGGAATCCGTTATTTTTTCCTGTGCTTGTATAGCACTTAATCAATAATTGCTCCAGGCACTTAACAATGCTAAAATTACAAGACTAAAAGGTATATATGTAAACAATAATGAATTTACAAGAATTCACACTAGTATATACTATTCTTTACAAGAGTGCAATGGTTGGTAGCTATCTAGTAATATTAATATAAAATTATACTTTAAATTTTCTATTAATTGTAAGTACTTATAAATGTACAAATAATAAAATATATGTATTTATATATCTGTCTGAATTCGCAAAAAGGTACCTCCAGGATTTTTTAGCAACAGTCTCATTTGAGGCTTGTTAAGTACTAGACCAATTGTTTTTATTAAGATATTTTCAGTACAAAAAAACCGTAACATGCTGCAGTAAACAAAAAAACGTCTTTATAATGCTGTTTACTTCTTTCTGGCCTCAAAAAGTAGTTTTTTCTGCGAGAGTCAAATTGAAGCTGATTTCTGACCAGGCCAGAGACTAGTAAGAAATTGTTTTGAAGGCCAGCCTCTTTCTGTCCCTTTCAAAACCACTCGTGTACATCCAGGATGTTGAGTAAATCAACTGAGTCAGGAAAGTTATCATGTGATGATTTATGAGGAGAAAGCGAGAGTAATTTGATGACATTTTGCCCGTATTAAGTGGAGAAACATTGTGGCTGGTTGGTTGTGGATAGTTTTATCAGTGCTGCGAACGTGGTTAATTATGTGATTTCCTGAAGTTGTTGACAGACAGAAGTCAGGTATGTCATGGTGCTCATGTTATAAGAATATTGTGTACAAGCATGAAAACCCTTTCGTGAGTGTTTAGTTTAAGTGATTTTGTTTTGGGCAACTGATTCTGGGCTCAAGAAAGGTAAATTTCAAGTCTGTTTTAGTGGGGCATCTCGCTATGAGCCTTATTGTTTGGAGACTGAAAGGTCAATTTCAATTGTGCTTTTAAATGTTGTTCATTTTGTTACAAATCTGTCGCTTATGCGAAGAACGACTCGTCATGTGCTTCCAGCGATTAATTTGTCCTTTTTAAAGCCCTTACTAGCGACTTTCACCCATTTTTAATTCACCTCAAGGGTCAAATTGTTAAAACGCACTTGAAATTTCTCTAGATACCTTGTATAAATTCAGAGAGCTGTACAACTAATCTAATCCAAAACAGTGAATTCTTCACAGCGTTTCCAAAATGAATGGAAAATATCTGGACAAAATTCTCAAATATAGTACTTCTTGGAGACTTGCCAATCTATTACAGGACGAACGTGGCGACACATTATATGAAGGAAACAAGATGAAAGGGATACTCGAACAGTTTAATATGAAAAACGTGGTAAAAGGACCAACACGAACAGAAAAGATCTGGTCAAACAAAAAGGCATATGTCCCCTGGGTATCTCAGATCACGACATGATTTATGTAACCTACACAAAAGTGATACTCCCATCAGTCACATACATATATGTAATGAGACCTAAATATAATATATTCTCTCCATTTTGTCTTATGAAACTTAACATAAAAATTAAATTGAAAATAAACAGCGATAGAATCTAATGAATTAGAATAACTATAACTATAATGGAGACAAAACTACTCCAAGGTTTCTGGCACTTGAAACAAGCTTAATGTATGGATCGATAACATTGATGCAATTCAATTCAGGCTCAGCACGGAACTTGGATGTAAAGACAAGAAGTTCCGATTTATCTCGGTTTAGCTTTAAGCCATTATGAACCATCCAAGTATAAATGCCTGTAACTCACAACTCAACTTTTGATTGTGCCATCAGTAACTCAAGGCTCGCGTCAGTCCTAAACGAGATATTTATTTGAGAGTCATCTGCACATAGGTGGTACTGAATACCATGGCGCTTAATGATTTTTCCAATTGGAGAGGTGTAAGCCAGATAAAGCAAGGGCTCCAATAAAGACCCGTGCGGCACACCTCGATCCAGGCTTCTGGACTTGCTACTCTCAATACAGATATACTGCTTACGCGAAGTAAGGTATGACTGGAAGGAAGCCAAGGCATTCCCTTTGACACCAGAACTAGTCAAAAGCCAAGTACGCAAAGTTGAGTGTTCCACCGAGTCAAAGGCAGCTGACAGATCTAAAAGCAGCAATATAACTGACTGCCTATTATCAATTGTGCATAAGATGTCTTTCTACACTCTTATCAAAGAAGTCGCGGTTGATCGGGATGTCTTATAGGTGGATTGCAAAGGCTCGTGAAGATCATGTTTTGCACATGCTGAGTGAACTTGTCAGCAAGAGCCTTCTCAATTACTTTGGACACCAAAGGCAGATTAGATATTGGGCGAAAGTTAGAATATTGCTTGTGGTCTGCATTTGTTTTCTTAAGAGCAGGATGCGACTCTGCCACTTTAAAGGGATCAGGCATCACCCTAGTCTAGAGTGACATGTTGATCATCCAAGTTATAATCAGAAGTACTGGGTCAAGTTTACAGGATTTAAACATCGGTTTACATGCAAATGCCTTCACTTCACATCCTCCTCAGTGATCTCATTGAACTCACCGAGTTCTGCAGAACAAATATCATCAACTTATGGCGTGGGACCAACTGATGCTCGCAAATCTCCCAAGCCTTGGTTTATTTTATCAATTTTATTACTAAAAAGGTCAGCAAAACAGTTAGCCACCACTTCATTGTTCCCCCCACAATGGAAAGTGCCGCACAACTTCCCTCTTGTAGCTTCTCTACGGTTGTAAACAGCATCGTTTGATCGTTGGAGTGAACTTGAATTAGAGAGGTGTAATAAGATGACTGTGAAGTTATCAATGAGGTTGGTGATCACCCCACATTGAAACACATATTAAAGTTTAAAGGGTTTATCCTTGTTACCATCCACCTTTAAAAAGTCTTTCTGGTCGACGCAAGAACTTTTCTACTTCTGCCATATCCCTTCTTCTCCCTTGCGCATCTCTTCAGAGAGTCTTCATGTTAAACGTTCCATACTACGTCCACTTTCTGGACTGTTTCCAGCTGTCTTGCCTTGTAAGTGGCAAAAACATAAAAGTAATGTTCAAAAGCTTCAGCTGTGCCCGGTTTCAACTGTTGAACGATGACAGCCTCATCAAGAATAGCAACACTACAATTGATTGTAAGGTAGTTTGGCTGTAGCTATTTGACAAGCATTTGATAAGATCTGCTTTCTGCACTCCGCTTAGCTGGATAGGGCTGATTCTCGAATTTGAAAGGCAAAGTCCTGGTTCAGCAGTCTGACTTTCATTTCTCCTTTGAAACGACTTTCTTGCTATGAACATTAAATGTTGGATGGTTGTTTTTCTTAAGATTTTTCGTAATGGGCTTGTTTCGTTCAACGAGTCTTTCTTTAATAAACGTGTTTAACTGCTCCTCGCCAATCTTTCTCGTGTTTAGTACAGTGTTCACAACAGTGCTGTCTATGATTTCCTTTGAATGAATTGCCATGAGTTCCCCACCTTCTTCAGAAAACGAATTTTCAGTTTCTTCGAAGGAAGATACTAAATGAAAAGGTCATTTGGAAATACATTCTGGAATCTTGGATTTCCCTGATGATGTCCATGAACGATAGCGGGAAATACACTGTGTAGCGGGAGATTGCTCAAAACCTCCTCAACAGTCTGGGCTGCATGGAGCCGTATCAAATCAAGTCGGCTTATGCGTATGTGTAATTCGACCTGATGGTTAGTTAATAGGAAAGGAGGGAGACTTACAGCCCGGGGTGCTCAACAAATGGTTATACAGGGAGGCTCAGCCCCGAGGTCCAACCCCTACGCTTTTATACACCATTATTCACGAAAGAGGCACCCCTTTCGTACACCTTCTATTGACAAATAGCACCCCTTTCACATCCCTTGTTTAAAACTTGCTTCCCCTTTAACTTCTGTAAATGGATTTTCTTGTAAATAGGAATCAATCACAAAAATAGAACGTTCATCTGTTAGCCCTTGGGCCCTTTCACAGACCCAAATGACAGAATTCCTTACCCTTTTATATATTTCAAAGAGTGAAAACCCTACCCTTGCATATACCTGAGACCTGAAAAAGATATCACTTTCGGGCGGAGTCTCCCCGCATATGCCATCATAGGGAGTACCATTGGGACTTGTAGAAGAGAGTGAGAGATGGCGAGCAGAACGCGTCTCACTCAAACAGAATTACTGATAATCAAATGTATAAATTGAACACTTTCAGAGTGAATAACTGAGCGAGTTTGACTTCTGAAGAATCTAAACTTTAATATTTTAATTTCCTTTTTTCACTATTTAAAGTACCTTTTTCAGCTTTTTGAAGGTTTAAGTCAAGTTAAAAAATTATTAGACGTAAAAACTACTCATTTCCTGTCTGGTAGTACAACAACGAATTGATATTCTTCCAAGATACGTTTAGAAACTGCCTTGGCATCCCCTCAAGAATCCGAGGATGAAAAACTATAAGGGAAAGGTACCTTTCCTACTAGCCCGGCGACAATGAGTGAAGGTGGTCCCTTTATGACACCCCTGCCTTCTTAAGCGGCTGATACGCGGCTAGGTCCGCAAGAAGACCTTAAAAAAATTCCGCGGGGAACCGGGAACCCTCATCCAAAGGTGAACTGTCTTACATACATACATACTAACTTTATTCAAGATGTAACAAAGCTTATATACAGGAAAAACATTAGATTAAAAGACATCTTGAAAAGGAAGTTGAGAGGTTAGCCCTATATTAGAACTCCCAAACAGAAATAGAAATTGCTAAATAAAAAAATACAATACAATGCAAGTATTGAAAAATCAAGGCCTTAACTAAAGCACAGTTCTAGTTTAAAATGTATTAAATAGATAATGATGAAGCTTATTGTTAAAATATTGATGGCTTTCAGCCTCTACCATGTCTCTTGGTAAATCGTTCCATTTTGAAACTATTCTAATAAAAAAAGAATATTTCTAACAATGAAGTCTTCCGCTTTTCACTTACAATTTGAAGGGGTGATTCGCTCTTGTAGACCCAACTTTTGAGAATTCGAAGAAATCATAAAAATTGAAATGATAGTATCCAAAGACGAAATTGTAGCACTCAATTCAAGATAGATAATTTCTACGGTCAGATAGCAACGGTCATTTCAACAATTTACAACGATCGCCATAAGGCATTTCTCCTTTGTGTTGGTTAAGTGCTAATCTAGATGCTCTTCTTTGGATACTCTCCAAGGCGCGAATGTCCTTGACGAGGTAAGGGCACCAAATGGGTACAGAGTATTCAAGAATTGGTCATACCAGAGATAAATGCAGCGTTGAGAAAACATTTACGTTGGTGGTGCCAACAGAACGTTTGATTAAACCTAATAGATTGTTAGCTTTGCTTACGGTTATGCTAATATGATTATCCCATGAGAGATCCTTCGATATCGTATCACCTTGTTCAAGATCAAACTCTCTGTGGTGGTAAAGTTACTGCTATTAATATTACCACTGCTACTGTTTTTATTATATTATTATTAGTAGTAGTATTATTATTGTTATTATTATTTTATTAAATGAGGGTATGATATCATCGCAGTGGTAATTGCAATTTAAGCAATTGCAAATTAACCCGAGAAAAGTTTCGGGACCTCAACGGGACTCAACAAATTGGCCTGCTCCTTTTATATAGGTTGTCATAGCTCAATTGTGTGAAGCACTGCAGTGGTAACGCAGAGGCCATGGGTGATGACTGTAAAAATAAAGTATATCGTTATCGAATCCCGTTAATATCGGGTTAACTCGCAATTGTTCAAGTTGCAATTATCACTGTGGCAATCATATCTTCATTTAAAAATTGTTTTTCTGCAGTTCACATCATCTTAATCATCACCATCATAGTAGTATTATTGTTATTATTACTGTAAGTACTGTTGTGCTTAATGTTATTGGGAGCTCCGGTTTGATGCTTGGCTAAATCTATATAATTATCATGCCAGCCATTAGCCTTATGTTCACAAGCACTTTGGTTTAGCCAATATATACAGGATTTTGAATCCGCAGTTCAAAGCAGCCTTGTAAAGGGCATTTACAGCATAAAAACGCTAAAGACAGCATGATCAATATTGCATATCTACATTGTCTTTTCATGTGGATGGCCATAATAGAGTACAAAGTGAACGATTCAGCGTCGTGTTAGCAAATCGATAAATGCGCTATCCCGTCACTGATGGTATTGTGTCTATCCACACATGTGTGATATCATTTTTGACCAATAAGCTTACAGTATTTTCTCCCGCTGTCAAGCACTAGTGATTTTCTGTCATTTGGTCTTTTCGGAGTTTTTGCGGTTGTCTTTTAGCGAGTCGAAGTCAAGGATTAAGTTAATTATGAAACGGAGACAACCAGATTTGTCATAGATGTGGAACTGATCAAAGCTGTAGAAGAATACGAAAATCAGAATACAAAGAGGGAGACTTTATACCAAGTCGAGTTATTCAGAAGAATAGGGCATTTTCTCGATGACGCCATTTGACTGCAAGTAGCAGAATTTGTGTCGTTTTCGCTTTCTTATTTAAATTTGTCAAACCCGCTGAGGATTAAAGAATAGCTCGAATTTGCACAAGAGTTGTTAGTTGGTAGATGTGGTAAAATGACGTCATCATCCAATTATCCTATTCCATTCAGACATTCAAACTCTGACTTAACTGGTACAACATTGCTTCTTGAGCTTTCAGCACAAGTTCTGAGTGACCACTTTTCGAAATTCACCTATAATTGACGTTAGGAAAAAATATGGCTCCGACTATGAACCCAAAATTTTGAGAGGATTACTTTCAATCATCCAGAGATATCTGAACAAACAGGACTACAGCGTCACATTATTTTACTGATGTGTGTTTAAAACTGCAATGGCCATTCTCAAAGCAAAACAAAAGGAACTAAAAGCCAAAGGTTTGGGAAACAAGCCCAGGACATCAGATAGCCAAAGAGACAAATGTCTAGGGTTTTGAAGCCCTCAAGACATTAACACTTTGTGCCTAAATTGAACCTTCCATTTCAGCCTTCACGGCAGCAACCTTACAGATCAGAGTGACGCTGGGGAGTTGTGAAACCCAAGCAAACACCCGACGGAAAAGAGTATTTGTTGTATGACAAGGATTTTATATTTTAAAAGGAAAATTAAACGGTCGCTTAAGTATGCGAAATTTCTCTGCTCGTGTTAAAAATATTTCAGTCATTCGCTCCGCTCACTCATGAACTATATTTCGATGCTTGAAGAGAAATTTAGTATTTCCTCACGCCCATGTAATATCCTTCAAAAACAAAAAAATCACAGGCATAATTGATTATGAGCAACTTCTGTTGACAAAATTTGGCAGAATTTTGCGATATTCAACTGATGATGTCAATCCCCTGTCCCCTCCATTCAAAGTTGGGGTGTTTGTTGTTTTCTATGGGTAGCTCCAACAGCAGCACAACATTGCATGGAGGGGGTGGGGGAGGAAGAGCTAGATTTCCCCTTTTGAAGTCAGTAAAGCGTAAAAAAGCTCAGTTTAGGGCGAATGTTTCAACTCACTTTGTCACCGATTGTAGCTCTAAAAGCTATGAGTCTGTCGGTAGAAGCGTGAACTCTTATATTTAGATATTTTTGGCCAGGATAGAGTGGAAAGGGACGCATCAGACTTCATGCACATTTATTCCACGAATTATGTAAAAACTAGCACAATGCAAAATTGTCTGCTGGCAATAAATGAATTAATTCTTTCTATTTACAACCAAGATAGCAGCTGAGTATTCTTAAGAAATATTTCCTTCCATTGGTAACCACTAAAAGTGTTTTATTATATAAAAACCGTTGAAATACCAGGTGAGCTTTCGCGCGAAAACTTGATATCTTCACATGTGAAAATATCACGTTTGCTATGGCTACATAATAAATCGCGCCTTTCACACCAAAGAACTATTAAAGTGAAATGGTTCGGTATTTCATTGGTGTTTACATAATAAATAGAACATTACATGGCCGCTTTGAGATACGAAATTTCTCTTCTCGTGTTGAAAAAATTTAACACTCAAAGAGAAATTTGGTATCTCCAAGCGGCCATGTAACATCCTCTATTTAAATCTAAAGCTTGTGTATTTTAAACCAGATCTCAAGCCAAACATGAATATCTTATCTTAGATAACGGCCGCGTCATAACCGAAACCCGCCATTTTTGTATGGATTGTCATGTGAGGGAACTTATGTGGAAAGACAAGCGTTTGCTGAAAATGGGCTTAGTACCTCAAGAAATCGTGACATTTGAAAAGTATCAGAGTGTTTAAAAATAAGACTTCCGGTTAAAACTGATTTTGCTTTCGTTTGCATTATCCTAATCGCATGAGGAGGGAATTGACTGAAAACCTATTGGAAATACGTGAATAAGTATACGTATGCAAACAATTTCTGAGCGATTCGGTAGCCATCTTTTTTCTTTTTTATTATTTTTATTAATGCTTTATTAAAACACAGAAGGTAGAAAAAAGTACAAATAGTAATGAAACAAAAAAATAAAATGGGAAAAAGCAACAAAAAAGCTTAATAACTTATCCAACATATAACCAGCTGTTATACTAATTGAGACTTAATTAAGACTTGACGTAACTTAACAAAGTTGGCTCATCTATTAAGCTCTCGTTTTCTTTTAATTTTATGGAAAAGAGGAATTGCTGTGGATGGTTTGACTGGGAAAAACTAAAAGGTTAACATTCGCTTAGCTAACAAATCGATTAGACGTAAAATTGCAATGAAAAGCAAAAAGGTGGTCGTAACTAGAGCTGGTTGCTTACGAGAGTGATCGCAAGGAGAGTGTTCGGGAATATCCACACACTCAATCAAACACTCGGAACTTGCACTGTATATCTTTATTCCCAGCAACGATCCTCGTTCACTACACCGTACATTCATTAATTCATTCTGCCTAATCATAACAACTCTCTTTTCTTATACACAGTCTTGGCATTTTTGTTATAAGATATCTATGTGTCATATTCTTATCACATCACGCACATAACATTCAAAAGCAATTAACTTGTCAACTTAATACATTCCTTATCTCTTTAAAAATACACGCGATCAGGGTTTCCATTACTATGTTTAAGGTAAGGGACGTGTTGTGTAACGCGCTATATGTTTTCCAACACTCCCACCACGCATGACTCGATTTGAGTCAAGATACGTGCATACATACCTAAGTTTAGTCGTTCGGCTGGTTTCGCACAGGTCTTCCAGACCGCATCCAACGCTGCTGAACAGCAAGGAACATCGCGCCTTTGTGGCCCTGTAACGCATTCTTTGGGGACATCCGAGATCTCGGATGTCCCAGTTCTAATCTGGATAGGAAACAACTTTTGCACAGGCCTACTTAAATGAACTGCCTTCCCCGTCGTTATCACACGTACGTTTTCCCCTCTTACCTCTTTGTCTTTTCCTACGATGAGGCTCTCCACTACCGCCATTTCTCTTAACTCCCTCTTCATACACCATCACCACTTCACCTACCTTTGGTGCTTTTCCGATTGCCTGGGTGTTACAATCATGACTCTCCCTCAAATTTGTCAAGTATTCTCTTTGCCACCTTTTTCCAAAAATGCTGTAGAGTTTCATTAATATATTTATACCTCCTTCTGTAGCTATTTTCGGTTTTATCATCTTCTTCTTGGGGTTCCTCTGGCAAGGATAACAATCTTCTCCCGTAGAGTAGATGCTTAGGGGTCAATACCTCTCCCTCGTAAGGATTGTCATAATCTTAAGTTAAGGGTCTTGAATTCAAGGTCACCTCTACTTCCGTCAGGACGGATAAAAGTTCATCATACGTCAGTCGACCATTACCAAGGACCTTCTTCAGACATCGCTTCACGCTACCCACAATCCTCTCAAAGAAACCACCCCACCAGGGAGCTCTTTCCAGATTAAAACACCATTCAATTTGGTGGTTTTGCATTTCTCCTCTCACCTGCGGATGACGAAAAAGTGTATGTAGTTGTTTCTTCGTGCCCTTAAATGTCTGAAACAATTAAGGCAGGTATTCCCCTTCTTGCTATAAATCTCCTTAAACACCGCTTAAACGTTTCCACCAACAAATCCTCTACCAGCTCTAGGTGAACAGGTCGCGTCACGCAGCAAGTAAACAAAGCGAAGCAACTCTTTCTCATTTGTGCACCTTTTTTTCGACAAACAAAGGGCCTGCAAAATCTACACCTACCTTTGAAAACGGCGGGGCTGGTCTAACTCTAAACTCTGGCAAGCTAGCGGTCGGTGGCTGAGTAAACGGTCTGCCTTCAATCTTCTTGCAAGGGACAGAACGACTGATCACACGCTTCACCAATTGTCTCGCCTTCGGTGCCCAAAACTTTGAGTGCAACTCTGCAAGTGTACTCCTCACACCATTGTGTAGAACTCTATGGTGACATTCCTGGATCTGTAATATCGTCAGTCGGTGTTCTTTGGGCAAAATGATCGGTTCCTTCATCCCGTGCACCATTTCAGAGTACTCAAGGCATCCCTTACATCTTCTAACACCTTTCTGATCTTCTTGGAAACCGAATTTTGAGACAAGCTGTTCATAGTTTTCCCCCTTTTTCAATTCTCGCTGTGCCATCCTTATCCACAACTCTTCTGACTCTACTATCTCCTCCAAAGTAAGCGCCCCTTCTCTTTTGTCACTCTTGTTTCTCCTTGAGATGTTGTGACAGAACCGTGTGACCCATGCAGTCACTCTGTAAAGCTTTCAAAGTGTGCTGGATTTGTTGATTTTGACCACCTGTTCTATTCCACAAGGCTCATTGACTGCGATAGTCATAACGGCGACTTTTCTTTCTTCTTCACATGTCTCAATAGTTGGCACAAGAGATTTCTGTCTGGGCCAAAGGTCTTCCAGTTGGATCAACCGAGATGGCCCGTGCCACCACATCTCATTCCCTTTGAGCTCTACTGCTAATGATCCTCTCGATCCAGTGTCGGCTGGGTTCTGCTCACTGGGACAGTGCCCCCAATCCTCCTTTTTACTCAACTTCACGATCTCGTTAACACGGTGACTCACAAATTGTTTCCGCTCACCTTAGTTCATGATCCAATACAGCGCTGTCATACTGTCTGACCAAAGTTTTGTTCTCTGAACACTTAGCTGTGGATTCAACGCATTCTTCACTGTGGAGATGAGCTTTGCAAGGATCAAGCATGCTATGAGCTCAAGTCATGGTATGGACAGCTCTTTGAGCGATGCCACTCGCGTTTTAGAAGTTAGCATCTTTGAATATGTACCTGTGCTTGTCTGGTAGACGAAATAAATAACTGCGCAGTAAGCTTTCTTACTCGCATCTGCAAACCCATGTAACGAACATCCCAAGACTTCTTCGCGCACGTGTTTGTAGAGACGCCTGTCAATTGTGATTAGTTTACATTCTATTAGGCTTTCAATCCACGCTTCAACGGCTTGCTTTATCACTCCATCAAGTGGGTCGTCCCAATTGATCTTTTTGCGAGAAGCCTCCTGAAATAAAATCTTCGCTGTTATTGTTATGGGACCAATCATTCCAAGAGGGTCAAAGATCCCAGCCAAGAGTCGCAGTGTGTTTCGCTTTGTCACAGGTAGATTTTCTGCGCGCTTGGCGATTGCGGTCAGTTTGAGGGTTATCGTATCTTGCTCAAAATCACATGACAGACCCAGTACCTTTTGGCTGTTACTTCCCATCTTCAGGCCTAGAGATGACTTTGCGTACGTGACATTTTCAGCTGAAACCAGGTCAAGTTTCACTTTATCGATCAGATCTTTTGAAATTTTCTCTCTAACACTCTGGTCATTGGTCAGCCATTTTCTCAGCTTGAATTCCCCGTCTGCCATCCAGTTGACAGTTTTACTATACAAATCGACAACTCCACTTGACGAGGCTCCGCCCCCCATGAAATCACCCACGTAGAACGAATCAATTAATTTCTTTACGAACTCGGGGTCAACTGCCATAAACTTCGAAATATGATGCCTCAAGGTTGCATTTAGCAAAAAGGGGGACGCATTCAGTCCAAACACAACACGACAAAATCGGTAAACCACAATCAGATAGGTCCGGGGGGGTTGCTAGCCACAAAAATCGAAGACAGTGTTGAAGGCACAAATGTAATAACTGGTCACAAATGTAATAAAGGTCACAAGTGTAATAGCATTTGGTCACAAATGTAATAAAGGTCACAAGCGTAGTAACATTTGCTCACAAATGTAGTAATTGCCAACGTAACAATTTAAAAAGAGTAACTCACTTACAGACATAAATTAAAGGTAATATAATATAACTTTCAAGACTGAATTGTGCAGGGCAAAGATGACTTTCAAATCATATCTAAAAAAAGGGCATCATGAGGAGCCTCATAGAGAATTTTTTGGACGCTGTTGGAAGCCACAGCTGCTAAAGACGCTATGCTAATTAAATTCTTAGGTGTGAAATTTAATTTCGCAAAAGTCAGTCACTTGATACATGATCTTCCCTGACGCATCAAAGATAACAGACAGGAAGCTTAAGATGCCTGGTGATGCCATTTTGTGGTTTTGAACCCCGCTGCAGTGTTAATCGAGAACGCAAAAAAGTAACCTTTTTGTACTCTTTCATGTTATATTGATGTTTTTAAAACGTTTCAATGCGCTCTTTGTAGTCACATTGACTTTAGCTGACCAAAAGAAAGACTTGATTTTTATGGACACGTTAAAGTTTTTTTTCTCTCATTCGACCTTCTTCGGGATTGATAAATTTTTACCTGCTTAAAACGTTACCTATACGCTACCTGGTGCGCGAAACCTTTCACTCGGAACGCGGTTAAAATAACCCGAGAGTGAGCGATTTTCAAGCGCATCTCTAGAGTAATTTTTTTAGCTTAAGTGTTCGACTGCTCATCCGTTATGGACGCTAATGACGACAACAAGGGCAGAAAACGAAAATCTCGCGAGAATACGCAAGAAGAGAGGAGAAAACAGCGAAAAGAGTGGAAAAAAAGAAAGCAACAGGCTAAGCGGGCAAAGTCCAGCTCTTCCACAAATGCTAGAAACGATGGTAGCGAAGAGAGGAAAGTAGCTATCGAGGAGCAAAAGAGAACTTTGGTGGATACAAAGAAAAAAAGCAAGTTCCTTAAAAATTCTCCAAAAGTTCATGCATCCAAGTCAAAAAGCCTCACCAAGGAGATCAAGCCAAAAGGGCAACTGGCAGCCGCAAACTCAAGAAGTGCTTTGATGTTGAGCTTAGCCGTCAAAAGGAAACTCTTCAAAGACAATGCAGGCCTTGGCAGATGGAAAATCTACGCAAGCATTCCAAGCAAAAACCCTATGACGCACCTTCGAATCGACCACCGCAGCACATGCCAGCTTCATCCAGGAGAAATCTGGGTGCAGTTAAAAAACACATTGTCCTTAAGGAGAAGAGCTTGATAAAAGAACTAGAGCCAGGGCATATAGACTATTTGCCTCTAGATGCTGTTGGTAGTGGAAGCTACGGGCAATGCTACCGTGCCCGTTACAGGGGAATCGACGTGGTTGTAAAGAAGATGATACACAGGGATACAGAAGAGGACAAGTTAAGGGCGAAGCGTGAAGTGGTCCACGAAGCAGAAGTGCTTACTGCACTTGGGGACCATGACGGACTGCCTATGCTTATAGGCATCACAACAGCAAATACACCATTTTGTGTTTTAACGCAGTGCCACGGTGTCAACGAAAGAAGTGTGACCCTTCACCAAGCTGCAAAGAACAAAATAATAACGCCTACCGAATGTGTTCATTTATTTGTGAAGATCTGCTCCGCCTTAGAGCACGTGCATTGGAAAGGATTTTTGCACAATGACATTAAAAGCAATAATGTGGTGCTTGATCAAACTGTTTCTGAACAGTACGCCCCAGTACTTATTGATTTCGGTAAAAGCACAAGAATACGTTCTGCTGCCACGATAACTGTGAACGAGAGGAAGACGCATGAGAAGAGTGCCCACGTGAAAAGTTACCTTGCTCCTGAAGTCGTAAAGTGCAGGCAGTACAGTCCAGCCAGTGACATATATTCTATGGGACGAATGCTGAAAGCGATTGCAACGACCATGGGATTTTATGACAAGGTTCGTGTTGTTGTTAAGACTGCAACCAACGACGAACCTTCTCATAGAGCAAACATCCAAGAGTTTGCCAAGGAAATCGCTGCAGTTCAATTTTAATTTTTGCTTTTGTCTGCCTAACGCCGGGGAGGGGTACTCCCTGTGATGACCTATACGTGGAGGCTCCGCCCGAACGGGTACCTTTTTCAGGCTTCAGTTATATGAAAGGGCGGGATTTCACTGGCTGAAGTATATAAAAGGGTATATATAGGTATATTAAAGGGTACTTTTCTCGTGAAAAATGATATATAAAAGGTTAAGGGTTGAAAATCGGGGCGGAGCCTCCCCGTATAAACGTGTTTTAAGTACCCCCGAGCCTAACGGCGAAAAAAATTAAAAAAACAACAAAAGACACCAAAACCCCTCATGTTCTACAGGCTCATGATGTACTCCAAAGTCATTTCGAAGTCCGTAAACGCCGCATACAAATTTATTTTTAAAAAGGTTAAAAGAAGAACCGCTAGTTTCATGCAAGCCGAGAACGGAATCCTTTTATAGTCGCATTTGCAGCCAATAAAATTATCGTGAGTGTCTTCTAGATGATCGCTAGTTGCGAGCTTTCAATATTTTATTTTTAGTTATGTACAGTAGGTGGAATTACTATAATGTTTGTTAGATGACTTAGATTAGTGCATTGTAAAGCGTAACATTTTTTTGAATAATTGTATATTTTAAATTGTACATTTTTATGGATTTTACTTATTCGGTAATAATACTTGTTTATAATAGCGTATGCTAGCGTAATGGCTGCGACGTATTAAATTTCAATAGACTATTCAACAGTCAATAAATAGTTATGTAATGATAGTTGGTTATCAAATAAACCGGGACAGGCCCCTAGGGGAGAGGGCTAGGGCAGTGATATAGTCATCTCATCCATGTCCATTAGGATTATTTAGCGATATGAAGCCGAAACCCGGCCGTATCGAAGATATCTTTAAGCAGATAATCGTTATAGCCACCGAAATCTTCCCTCCTTATATGAAGGAACGTCACCTTTTGCCTCCTTTTTACTTTCGATAAGATCTCCGCACACTGCAAACAGAAATTTTTCACGTCAAGTGACGTACGAGAAAAAGTACCGGTCAGCGGCGCATGGCAAATTAATGATTAAACTAGTCGACCAGCAAGTTAGTACATTACATTTCAACTGGGCAAAACAAAAGAAAAGTAAAAGTACAACCAAGCTAACAAAGATGGTAATTGGATTAAGCTTTTTATGGAAAAAACTTTACTTATGGCGCTATTTTCGAAAAGGTATAAGCTCCAGTTCGCTCGACCCGCTACCAGAAGTCGTTTTCTTCAGTTGTGGAACCAAGCCACATCATGTAGAAATGGCGTACGAAACGCTTTCCTTGATGCGGGTATTTTCGCCTCATCTGAACCCAGAGAAGCATTGGTACGCTTTGAATTCTACCTTATGCTGTTCAAAACCAGCTGCCTTTTGTTCCACCTCATCCGCGAATTTATTTCCTGAGGAATATAAGCTGGTCTTCCTCAATGACCTGCGTGGCGAAGATGGAGCTCAAGTGTCTTTCCGCTGGTTTTGCTCGTTTCGGAGCAGCGAGAAAGTATACGTGGCTTCGGCATTCGGTCTACTGCTTGGGATTCTCCGCTTAAAATCGTGGTCCAACTGCCAATTCATGAAGTCGGATTACATCCATTGTTTGATATCCGTACTAAATGCGAGAGGCTTGCAGTGCAAGGTTGGCGACTCCGACCAAAATATTGCCTCTCTGCCGACCCAGGTTACGGCAGCGGAAGCCCTGTACTTCACCCCACAAGTAAAAAGCAGCAAGGGATGCCAAAAAGTCGATCTCCCCACTGCACCGAGCACTCCAAGGCAAAGCCTGCCAAATCCTGAAAGCCCGCCAAAATTCGAGAGCCCGCCAATACAAATTCCAAGTGATGTCCACCCAAAAGGGAAGAAACGGACAATAGAAGAGATCAAGGTGGATCAGGATCTTTCCCCACCCAGCAAAAGAAAGAAAGTCCGTGAAGTTGCCACTCGAATTATTCAAGACATTCCAGAAGTCTGCGTGTACAACGGAGAAACTCTGGGGACCGTGCTGGCAGAATGTTCGAAAATGACAGGAAAGGAAGGCCAAGATGTTCGCGAAACAGTGAAGTCAGTCGTTGACGCAATGGTAGCGGAAAAGGGTGCACGAAAAGCCTTCGAGAAGCTGGTATCCGAAGACGCGTGGAACGAAAGAGTGAAATGTATGAGGGTCCCTGACTGGATGTACCTCCTATTCAAGCTGAAGTCGAGAATTTCAGACAGTGGCTGGCAGGATTTAACTAATCTTACGAAGCTTTATGAGAACTGGGGTAAGTTACAAGATCTATTCTGACCTTATGAATTTTTGATAGGGTGCTTATAGTGTTCCCCAGCTATGAAGACAGTGGGGGAGGGGATGGGGGACTTTTATTTTAATTGGCACTGCTTCTATTTTAATTGGGTAATGGGGGGAGGGGGCTTGTTCTTACACCTTAAATACGTTTTTGGGGTTGGCTTTTGTCTCTAGCACAACATTGCATGTTTCACAGCAGGTGTAATTTTAAAATTTTTACAGAAAACATCAGATGAACCTATTCTGCTCATCAAGAATAATATTGCAGCGCTGCGAAGGGCTCACTTCAGTGGTACAAGATCACTCATGGACATTACTGCTCTTCCTGAAGAAGTCCCTGGATTTGAAGTAAATCTTGAAAATGTTGCCGTTTGGGTCATCAGGGAGATGCGCCTACATGGGTCACTTCCTGATGACATTACATTTAAACTGTCGATTGATGGGCGTCCTTTCCATGGTAAGGGTACATTAGTACTGTACACTTCCCCTTGTTTTTTTTCTTATATCCTTTTCTCTTGTTTCAAGTAGATATGTCACAAAGCTATTTCTATTTTTGTAGGTCAATTCTTGCTGTTCTTTCTGTGTTTTTAGCCAATAGTTTGTCTATTTCTTTCACCATTTTGTACTCACTACCAGAACAACTCAACCTCATCCCCAGGTTTTCTCAGTTAACAGTTCAATAAGCTGGCAGTTTTGCCGCACACATGACACCAACAGTTCACATATCTGCAAAATTCTTCCAAATTTGGTTGACATTCAAGGCTGCTGCTGCCAGTACATGTATACTTACATATATATACTTACATATATATACATAAAAGAAGTTAAAGAAGACCAAAAGTGTATATAGATACCGTAGGATATTACATGGCCAGGCGGAGATACGAAATTTCTCTTCGAGTGTTGAAAAATATTTCACGAGTGAGCGCAGAGAAATTTCGTATCTCCAAGCGGCCATGTAATGTTCTATTTATTATATAAACACCAATGAAATACCAAATCATTTCTCTGAAACAGTTTTTTCCTGTGAAAGGTGCGATTTATTATGTAGCCATAGCAACGGTGATATTTTCACGTGTGAAAATAACATGTTATTTTCACGTTATTTTCACGTGTGAAGATATCATGTTTTCGCGCGAAAGCTCACCTGGTATTTCATTGGTGTTTATATAATAAATACATATATAAAGTGTATGCATATATAAATTATATAATCATTATATATTTTTATATTTTGTAAATTACAGGCAAAGACCAGCTTACATTTGGCATTGTTCCACTTGATGCTCAGTACCGGTCCTCTCAGAGTGCCAAGTCAGTCTATCCTCTGGCTATAGCTAACTGTAAGGAAAACAGGTTGGTGGCATTGCTTTTGTTTTTTCGACGTTTGGACTGTTATTGCATGTGTACGTTATTTGTCACTCAAATGTAGCTGTAATATTTATTCCAAAAAAATTTATTTTCTAATGATCTGCTGAGTGTGAAGCAAAAGAAATATTATGGTATTGTGACTAAGCCCATTACCTGCATAAAGTCACTTCCTTAAAAAAAGCACTTTTGTTAATCCAAGTCATATATCAAATTAATTCTGCTTGTCTGTTTTTAAGAGATGACCTTAAGAAGTTGCTTCATAATCTTAACAAGCAGAAGGACAAACTGAAAAAGATGGGAATAACAGTGGATGGCAAACACTATCGTGTACAGTTCAAAGGTAATTATGATCGCCTGTTAGTTTATTATTTCAACTATGAAAAAAAGAGTTACTTATGGTGGCTTTTGTACCAAGGAGAGAAAAGTGGAATTACTAACAGTTTCAATTTTAGAGTTGAATGTACAATCTTAACACAATGTTGGCATTGTCTAGCATTTAACATTGGCCTTTTGGTTGTTCCTTTTTTAGTTACTCTTGATTACAAAGGTTTAGTGTTGCTCATGGCAAAAATTGAAGATGAAGATTTTTTGCTGGGAGGACGGGGCCTGTGTGTCGAGTTTTGCATATTCTGTTTTACACTGAGGGTAAGTTTAGACTATGCTGCTAAACACATAGTTACAGACTTCTCATTAGTCCAGTTTGTCTGTTCTGCAATATACATATTTACACAACAATTTATTTTTGCCCCCGTGCATGATACATCAAAGAAGAAAAAAAGGACCTGATTAGTTTTTATTATAATTATGTAGTACAAGAAAATTGGTACCTAGTTGACAGTGGTAGTAGGATTTTACAGGCCTTAAGAAATGCATAATCATTTCGTTAATGTGAAAGCTAGCAAGGAAACAAAAAATACAATAAGGGGTTTAAGAACCAGATTGTTTTGGGTTTCTCATTTCAAGATAGCTGCAGATCCTGCATCTTTGTATAAATTTCAGTCCAATGCAGGGAGTTATGAACCAAAAATTGACCCCTGACATAATGAGTTCAACAACATGTATAGCCATATTAACAGTGGTACTGTGCTTTAAAAGTGAGACTCCTTTAATTTCAACAGTACAGAAAGTACTCCCAAATGTTGAGCCTAGTCTCTCTCTCTCTTTTTCTCTATAGGCTTGTGATTGTGATTTAGGAAGGCATGAAGTGTGTCTTGAGCACTTTCTTCAAACAAAGGCGAACATTGGCGGGTATGTCTTTTCAAACATTTACTATTCTTCCACATGATATGCTGCTGTGTTTCATTCAAGTCAGGCATTTCATTTGACACACTCTCATTGAATGTTATCCCTTTTTATGCTCCCACTGAGCTTAATACAAAATAATTTTTTGTTGTTGAAATTTTCATATTAGCTGCTGCAGGCATTTTTTTTAGACAGCTTTACAGTTGTGATAAATTTTTGTTTCTCTTTTGAGTATTTTTTTGAAGTTTGGAGCATACTGTAATGTTTGCAATAATGATTATTAGTTTCAGAGGCTTGAGAGAGGATTTGACATGCATCCTTGATGAGGAACTGTCTTCAATGAGTCTCTGTGCTTTGCACTGTGAGATGAGAAACACACAGCAGTTGTTGAAGAGTATTGGCTTGTTGGCCTATGAGATTGGATCACTTGAAGACTGCAATCAGAAACTTTCTGAATATGGTCCAGCTAATTTCAAGGCAGATCGCATCACAGTCAAGTTAAGGCCGGGACAGCAGGTAGCCCCCGAGCGAAATAACATTTCTTTTGCCTCATGCTCAGGTAAGTCTAGCTTAGAAGATTAGTCTTAAGCCAAGTAAAAAAGTCTTGACTGAAATGTGACGTCAGTTACTCTTCACATTGTTTCGAGTAACAATTAGTTAAAATCTTGCACATAAAAACTTACTTTTTAATAATTTCATACTCATCTGAACTGGCGGGTGGCACACCTCAGACAGTTCAGTGTAACATACATAACAACTTACTTTCTAATAATTTCCTACCCATCTGAACTGGCGGGTGGCACACCTCATACAGTTCAGTGTAACATACATAAAAACTTACCATTTTATGATTTCCTCCCCATCTGAACTGGCGGGTGGCACACCTCATACAGTTCAGTGTAACATACATAAAACCTTACCATTTTATGATTTCCTCCCCATCTGAACTGGCGGGTGGCACACCTCATACAGTTCAGTGTAACATATTGAAATCTTCCTTGCTTTTCTCTAGGGCTTTTTGCCAAAACGAATGGGACTTATGGAGAGCATCATTTTAATGCTGGTAACAATATTGAAATATTAAACTTAAGCACCTTTAAATAAGGGTAGTTGACCACATGAAATGTTTACATGAAACTGTTTAATGCTTTGTATTGTGAGGCATGAAAACAAATTAATGGTGAAGAAATTCTGATTTTTTTAAAATAATTATTGTACCCTTTTTATTTTGACAGGAGGCACTGAGCGACAAATGTTGGCTTCACTGGAGGACATTGTTGACAAGTCTCTGCCTCTTTCCAAGTTAGAAACTCATTTCCAAGACCCTGAGGCAGCAAAATTATGCATCCTGAACAAGATATCATTTTGTGAGGCCCGGCAAAAGGTGTCTTTCCCATTTTTTCCTTACTTTTTCTTTTATAGGTATCCAAACAATACTTGTTGGTGCACTGTCCTCGTGTATTATTATAGCATAACTATGGCCTGAAACGCTAGACAAATAGACCAAAATACAGAATGATGGCATTATTAAACAAGCCTATAAGTTTGAAGGAAACAAAACCACCATCACCATTTCAATTTTAGCAAATATTACATTTTTTATGATCAGTGCATGCCCATGTGCACACCTATGCCTTAATAAGTTTGGTTTTTTTTACACAAAACCAATAATGTTCTAACAAACTATATGCCATTTTGCAGTATTACACTGAAATGTTGGAGAGTGGGATTTTCATTCGTGATTTTGGCACACACCAAGAGGAGATTAATCTTGTGAATTCAGGTACCTTGCACATTAAGGTCTCGGTAAATGAAAATTTTAGTACATTGCTCGATTTTGTTTTTTTTGGATTTTTGGCATGAGTGAGTCCTAAATTTTATTTTGGCAAAAAAGGAAATCAGAAAGTGCTTTTTAACCCTTCTAAAATGAGCCTTCCCTGAGCTAACTAACCTGACCTCGCGCTAAATCTTTAGAGCTGATTTTCTCTCACTCTATTTTAGACGCAAAAATCAAAATTCTCCGACCTCCAGTCGGGACAGGTTTTAAGCTATCGCTTTGAAACTTTCAGATATGATGGATAATGATATAGACTCAAAAAGGGTGTGAGGAATTTTCCGATTTCCCTTTGTAACTCATTTTATGTCAGTTTCTTTGTGTAAATCGCGCTCGAGATTCGACTTTTTAGTTTGAAATGCAATAATTCCGCTAATACGAGACATATGCAAATTTCCTCACACCCTTTTTTAGGTCTTTTATCTGTCAATCAGACGCAATAAAAAGGAAGTGAATATTTAACAACGCGAAAGGGCTGGAGCTTCAGCAGTAAACTCGATACCTCTGAGTTCGAGAGCAAAAAACTTAGGTGCCTTTTGAAATTCGATGAAATAAAATCTTTTATAAGGTAATTTAGTCTTTTAGCTTTAATTTGATATATAACTTGCCTTTAATTGTAGCGAAAATACTCGTGCGACTAGAATTTTTTTCTGTGGGTGCCTCGTTTTCCTTTACCGAGACCTTAAGCCATCCTGATGTTTCGATGTGTAATTTTTTTGTTTTGGCTGAATTTACTGTTTACCCTTTATTATAGTTCCTTACCTGTGTGGAATGCCTACCTTAAAATGAACTTAAAAATTGTTACTGTGGCACTTAGGTGGCAGCCCCGTCTTAATATTCACTCCTAAAATTTTATTATTATTAGCATTTTAGTATTTTTAGTTAAATTTATAGTAACCTTTTTTTATCTAGCAGTGCCATTAATTGTAGAACACCTTGCATGATAACAGACCATCTGTATAAAGACTTGTATTCATGTTTTATTGTTATTATTATTATTATTATTATTATCAATATCATTATTGTTATTAATACTGCTCTTATTAAATGTGGCTCTGTCTATCCAGTTGCAAGTGGGGAGTTTGCCAGACTTACGAAATACTGGAAAGGAAAACAAGAGGACATGGAGAGCAACTTTAAGCAACTGTACAAGTCCAGAGTTCCTACGACTAAACAACGAAAAGGAAAGAACTGTAAAAGAGTAGTGCACAGCAACAAGGAGCTCAGCAGCTATGCAGGCTCATTGACTAAGGAGTTCATTGTAGAGGTTAGGACTTCTATACTTCTATCATGCATTTCTTAGAATTATAGGATTCTATTTCTGACAAAGTAATCCAAGTTGAATGTGTGAACTCAGTAGGTTGATTGTCATTGCTAAAGGATTTGAGATATTAAAAATTACTGGTGCACAGATGTGTACTTGATATAACACTCACATAATCCTTGCTGGCTGAGGTCGGCAAAGGATGTTTTTCATTTTCAGTACAATCATAGATGCTATATCTACTATAGCCACAAGACATATGTCATATCTTTTCAACAGAAGTAAAAATTTAGTGCTATAGTATGGTGATACTCTGGGAAAAAATGCAGTCCCTACATCATTAGAAGTTTACTAACACTAAGTATTTAAAATACACTTGACACATTCAGTGTTAAATATTATCCACACCTTTTATGGAAAGACACAAGAAAACAATCTTGGACTAGTCTTTAGTCGGAGAGGTGCAAATAGACATGGCTTTAAGACAGAAGGGTGTGTGAACCATTAACCATTATTGCATTTTACTGTAGCTAACTCTATACATGAAAGTTGTTTGTTCTTGTTTGTAGGTGTGCTCGTTATGGAAGGAGATAGCATTCACCATAAGAGACAGTGAGTTTAAGGGGAGCGAAGAGCACCTTATTGACATTTTTGACATTAAGGTTTGCATCAGTCCGTCTATTTTGTTCTTCTTGAAGTTTTCTTACATTATATACACATATATAAGCCTACATCATTTAGCTTTAAAAGGCTAACCGAAGAGTCACTGGCTTAATATCAGTTTTATATACTGAAAAGGGGACTACAATTATTTTTCTATGTCGTTGTCTGAACCATACATTAACCCCTATCTGTTTTGGAGCATTAATAGAGGATACCTTTAAGTGTCAGTTATTTCGAGACCCCCTTCCATGAACGGTGACCTCAGGCTCTGCAATTATTTAGCACCACATTCCTGGCTGTAAGCTAACCCTGCACATAGGAATTCTTGTTGTGTCTCAACTCTATTGGGTCATGCTATTGTATCCTCAGCATTGCAAATGGTAACACGTGCAGGGTAGTTTTTGCGGGACATTGTGATGTTGAGTTTTGAATCTTATTTTCTAGTGCAAAGAATGGGGCTTCCTCCTTTTGGAGATGTTTGGCACAAGCCTAGGTACAGGAGACTATGGCCACCTTACAGTGGAGCATGTGCCCATGCTTTTTCGAAGGCATCGTTCCCTGGGGCAATTGTCAAACCAGGGTTTTGAAGCTGCACACAAGCTCCAAAGACAGCTCTACACAAGGGCAACATCTCATGATGCATCAGGCAATGCTTCATCATGTATGTGTGATTTCACATGACTTATGCCATGCATGTAAATTATTATAAAGCGCCCCCTCCCCCCTCCCCGAGTCCCCCAAAATTTCTAAACCCTAAGATTAAAGTCAGTCTAGAAGGCTTCCTGGGCAAAGAGAATCTTGCTGGTGAAATATTTACGCTCATTGCCATGAATGAAAGACCTTCTTGATAACACAATTATAATATTGACTCTTTGTCACCCCAAATACTTTGAATCTTTAATGCAAAAATCTGTGTTGACAGTAATGCAGAAAAACCTGCATTCAATGGACACCTGCAAGTCCCTCACCATTGCAAACTGAATTTATGAAATAATCAGTTATGTACTGGGCAGCAAGAGCCTACAATGACTTCCCACACCCTGCAAAGCAGTGCAAATCTTTCCCACAGCTCAAGGATCAAAGGACAGTAATTTTGTAATTTGGCGGTACCGCTATATAGTACATTTTTCAAGTATCTGCCGACACCCACATAGAAATACCAGGGTCATTAAAGTCTTATTATTTTCCTGATTTGTAGTGGATCAAATACTCTCACATCTGTACACAGAGATGCTACTGAACATGAGGCTTGCATTTAGAGAGGCTAAGCAGTGTATGACAACAGGTAAGGCTAGAATCGGAATTAAGGTATCAATGCACTACTGAGGAATGATAAAGGTTTAATTTCACTTGGAAGCATGAGTTCTATTTGTCTTTGCTTTTTGTTTACATCATAGTAGATCCACTTGTGGATTCATTTTTTTTTCAGTGTATGAATTTTTCAAACATTCACATTTTCGTTTCCTTTATCTCAGATCCATAGGGCTGAGAAAAACAAAATTAGAAAAAAAGCAAAGAAACATTGCAGCCATAGCATCTTAGATGGTGAATGTATAAAAGGAAATAAAAATTATGCCACGTCATAATTGAGATTCATCATACTCATTTTTATGGATACCTGAATCCTTGTCCATATACCATTAACAAAGTCAGTCAATTAATCCTTTTTTTGAAAAGTACCATAACGATTTAAGTGTTATATTATTATATGAATTATTTCAGGGGAGCTATTCTACTACAGAGGGTGTGGCTGGAAGGCAAAAAGAATGCACTGGAATAAAGAGGACAGACAGTGGATTCATAGAATGGACGAGCTCTTCACCAACCTGTTTGGTCCCGATTACTGTGAATATGAGTACACAGAGAAGACAAAGCACTGTGTAGTGGTAGCGGGGCAGTTTCCACTGATACAGTACCAACATGAGGAATGGGAACAAACCTTCAAGAATGACATTCCATCACCAGTACCACAGTAGCATGGCAGAACAGCAACCAAGGTGAAACGGGCAACAGAACACCAGACCCGCAGTGACATTGCAGGTACAGCACCACAGCACGTCAACAACAACGCACATGCAGCCATAGGGTCACCAAAAGCAGCAGCAACACCACAGCAACATGGCAGCAGCAGTACAGCTACAATGGCCTCTGTAACATCTGCAGCAACAACAGCACCCGCAGTTATTAACAGCACTGAAGCTACCCCAGTAGAAAGATCAACAAAACAGTTTCACCAGATCAGAGCAACTAAACCTCCTGACAGTGCACCCTCTAACCAAAACTTGTTGTTGAGACTGGACAGGGTCAACCTCCTTACTCGTGGAGAAATAGCAGCTTTGGTTCTACCCAGAGTAGCTTCCATTTCCAATGACGATATCATGCTTGCTCCGGACCAAACTGAAGTGAAAGACCCACTGTCTGTTAGTCTACGTCCATCTGAAAGTGCAGTAGACCATGCCTTGAAGTTATTTAGGGAAGATTCCAAAAGAAAGAACGTGGGGCCAATTGATGTTGACAGTGACGATGACTGTGATGACAAAGCTATCGTAACGTTAGGTCGCCTTGGAACTTTTTCAAAGGAGTCAGTTGGTGTATTTCAGACAATGTGCACAGTTGCTTCAATGGCTGCCCGAGTCCGCGAAGAACAACGATGGTTCTCAAACGATAACAGAAGTCCACCAGGCCATCTCGATGAAGTTAGAGATGTGCTGCTCAATTCAAGACCGAAAGAAGAAATTATCAGACCAGGCACTTGTATCATGGATGCTACTGACTTCAGTACACTAGCATGTGAACGCTATGTCAATGGCTTCGCAATCGATACAATCTGTTCAAAATTCCTTGAGGATAGCAGGCCTGTTGAAATTGTCTTCCTCCCATCGTTTAGCCAAGCATGGGCAATGCAAGGAGCAAGTTACTTCAGCCAAATGGTGAGACCATTCTTTGGCCACTGTGCTGTTAACAGCGCAAAATATATTTTGTCACCACTTCATTTTGATACACCTCAACACTGGGGGGTGTTGTGTTTCGATACAGCAAACCAAACTGTGTATTTTGACGATGGACTTAAGCTGTCTCCTCCAAGAGACACCATTGTTATCGTCAAGAACATGCTAAGTGGCTTTAAATGGTTGTCCAACAATGACATTTTCCATGAGCAAGAGTGGAACCAGCCAAAACTTGCTCTGCCTTTGCCACGCATTAACATGCCAAGGCAAACTTCAACTGGACAAGGTGCTGGGAGTTGTGGCATAGGTGTAATTCTTTCAGTGCGAGACGTAATCAAGAATCAAACCTGCCCTGCCCCATTTCAGTGGGTTTTTGAGGAAATGTCCAGTTTAAGAAAGGAATTGATGACCCTTGTTCTTCAGTGGAAAAAGTAGAGGTCAGTTTGAATTTAACTTCGGTATTTATTGCAAGAACTACAAACATAGTACGATATAAAAGGGACAGCGACTGATACACATGTACATGGCACACTTAGTCACCCCATGAAAAGCCACCCATCATAAAAGTGGAAAAGGTTAATAACAAGAGAATTAAACTTGGGTGATTATGTTTATAAATCTTGCGACATTTGTGAATGCTTAATGGGGGCTGACCATATGATTTCTGGAGGAGGGAGAATTTCAGAAAAAAAAAAATCAAACAAACAGAATGGGAACAAAAAAAACAGTTAGATGTACGTTTACAACCGAAAATTAAAAAAAATAATCTTGCCAAAACAAATCCCCCACCTCTAAAAATCAAATGGACAACCCTGGGCACTGAAATTGCGAAGAGTAGGTTGGTTGTGGTCACTCTCAAGGAAAAACAGAAACCACGCAAACAAGAACTGAAACTTTCAAGGACTCCGTTGTTGAAGCAGGTGTACAATACTGTGGTAATTTACACACCTACGCACATTTGCATTCCTGTACATATAAATAACCTACAATCTAACTACTGGCTAGTTACAGTGCCCTTGTCTAAGGCCATATGCTTGTTGACGTCAGCCGTGCTTATTTCACTAACAAGCCTCGTCTTTGGACAAAATTCTTTGCATTTTCATTCTTTAATAGTGCATGAGAATTTTTTTTCAACTGATGTACACTGGTAAGTTGGTTGTAAAATGTGCCGGTCTGACGTGAACATGCATACGGGCAATTAAAAAAATAACTGTAGCATAATTATGTGATACATTTCACTCCCAGACCCAAATTTAAGGAAAAGACGTTTGATATTCTTCCACGTTAACCTTTTGGGTAAGAAGAGCAAATTCTGCAGTGTAACGAAGTCCATTCTGATACTTTTGCGTGGCACCATTTGTTTTACCAGTAAAATTGAGTTTTAAGAATATGATCTTTTCCAGCATGTGTCTGGGAGTAAATAGGTTTTTAAATATTTAATGTTTAAAAATCACATTTCTGTATATACATTCGGATAATCATTTGGCCGTGCTCTGTCACAGTATATACATTTGGCCACCATATAATTTCTACCTCTCTAGTGGCACGTCCCTCACCAAGCCCGACTTGCAATAAGGACTTAGAAGACGGTCTTCTTTTTTTCTTTCCTGCAGGTGTATGGACCCTTGCCTTTGCGCGAGCAATTTCGTCCTCTGCAGAAAGATCCCCTTGATTACTGCAGATTTCGTTTCCCTCGAAAAGGAGTTGTCGCTGCAGGCTCACAAGTGGTTGCTCCTCCAAGGCACTTACTAGTTGCTCCAAGCGAAACAGTTTGTAGGATACTTTTAGAGTGGCACTCTGGTAACATGGTTGACCTCTGTGGCATACTTTTCTGACAGCGTTAACCTGGACTCCAAGTTTCGTGATGAAGTAGTCAAAGTACTGTTTTGGCACCTGATGGGAATCTATTTTTACCCATCCCCCTACAATAAAAATATATGGTCTGTCAGCTTCTGTGAAGCGTGTAGTTAAATTTATATGTGAAGATGCCTTTGTAGTTAAATGTGACTAGGGATTTATCACTGGAAAGTTTTTCACACGACAAGATTTCGTGATTTATGACCTGTTGTTTGTTGGAATTGATGTTGTTATTGAAAAAAATGTATATATATATAGATATATGTTACGAACCCTTATATCCAACAGCACTGAATGATTTTAAAAATGGATTAACGTGCCCTAGCTTCAGAGATCCGTTCTAACTAAAATATCAGGTATGAAAGAAATAACTGATTCCATGATTCAAGAAAATCTCGTGTTGTTGTTCAGATGTCTGTTAGTAAAAATGATAAAAACCTCCAGCACACAGGTAATTTCAGTGCGTAAATTAAATTAGTATTACTCGTTTTTCTTACGTTTTGGCCTAACGCTTTCACTTAAATGTGGGTTTTCGGCCGTAAATGTCAGTAGGAGAATTGTGGTTAGTCATAACAAAATGAAATGTTCAAAGGGGGCGTATATTAATATACCATGTCTAAAGGTGAATTAGTGTAACAATGTACGTATCATAGGTACGCTTAACTGTAGATATGAATGTAATCGTTCTATGGTGCCAATCCAAACATAGATAATAATATAATAATAATAACGGTTAAATCAAACACTAAGACTTTGGCTTAAGCTGTGATTTCCTAAGAGCAACTGAGAACCCTACTTATACGACGTGTAATTCACGTGGAAGCTGGGTTTGTTACATTAAACCAAGTGTGCTTTATTATGGCGGGCAGAATAGGGAAAATGTAAACTGGAATGAAATCTTTACCTGGCAATCGAGGATGAAATGTACTGTTGACCCGTTCAGTTATGCCGGCCAACCACGTTAAATAGCCGGCTTTGTCGGTCCTTAAAGAACTGGCGTGTGCGGGTTGTAATTCCTTGCCGTCCTGATCTTTGAAGCATGGTATCAGAGAATCTTCATCAATGCCCTCATGGCGTTGGCGAACATGTTTTTTAAGCGAATACAAAGTTTTAAATTTTTTTTCGCAAGATGGACAGTCTGTTGTGAAGCTGGTCATTTTGAATCAGCTGCGAGAAAGGAATGAGGCACGTGGCCTTATATACGTGGGGTAATAAGCATTTTAAACCATTGCATTGTGTAAGGCATGCTCCGCGGGTGTTTGTATCTATTGTCATTGTCATTTAATTCGATTTGAAACTGCACCTTTCAGCTACTAGGGAATACTTCATTTAGGTTTCCAAATTGAAAGGCTCAATATAATGTCCCGCCAAATACAAACGATGTTTCTGTAGTTTGTGAATGCAAGATATACATTGGACCATATATATCAAGCAGCGCTGTCACTGTCACCCTAGGAATCTTATACACATAGAGGCATCTTCTTGTGAAGCTCACCCAGTCTCAAAATGTTATCCATTTTAACGTATTCCGCTTGTTTTCCGTGAGGGAAATGGTTTTCTAGTGTACGTCAAATGGCGATTTACAGGAAAGAAGCAATCATTTTCTCTCTTTTGACACACGCGGGTTCTTCATTCCGGTATCGTACAAACCCGCAGATTGGTTCTTTGATCCACAGCAAACGGTGTTTGCTTTTTATAAATAAGCAGTTATTCATTTGGACGTAGTTCGATTTTTTTTACCGGGTTTTTACCGGCCTAACTGTAAAGCTTATTTAATACTAAGACTGGCTTTGTAATCGGTACCCCTCCCCCACCACAACGAAAAAAAAACCTTTTCACAGTTTCAAACCTCGGTGTAACATCATTCACACATTTCAACACGTAACGCTGAAAAAAATTCAAAAAAGAATCATCCAGTCTTACACCTCCGCTGAGTTAATTGCTTATCACATTTCATACAACTTATTTAAAATAGTAGCTGAGTTGACGTGTGACTGACGATTAACATTCACTTCAACACAACCAAGGGAAAGTCCGACTGCGTCCTCTATCAACGCCTGCTATTGTCTTTTGCTGTTAGAGATCAAAGGTCGGTCATTTCAGATGACCGGAGTTTCCGTATCTAAGCTATGAGGCTCTTCATGTCAGTCAAAAGGGCCTAAGAAAAACATAAAGAACGGCGAGAAGTTGAAGAGGACCAAAAGAAGTAGGAAGGGGGAAAGCGAAAGGTAAAACTTGAGTGGACGGTGAAAGTCTTTTGTCCAAGCTTCGCAAGCTATTATTAAGCTTTGGGAACAGCACGACCAGCGTAATACTCGACAGGTATGCAAAGTTTCGAATAGTTTGGAACCTTTAATTTTAAGCAAGATAGAGGCCGGAAAATGCCTCAAATAGCTCTTCTTGATGGCATCACGGACGGCTGCGAAGGAGACCAGAATTGGTTAAGCACGATAGGTTACCCTCATACGAATTACATGTAAACTTGCTAATTGGTTTATGACGGCATTGAGCAGTTTCAACATGCGACTGTCGTGTTACCTGTTCGTCACACAGTCCTGGTGGAAATTTTATTGTTGCAATATAGTAAAATAAGGACTTAATTTAGACAACCTATGACTTCAAAACAATGGTTTAATCTCATTAAATTTGAAGATTAACTTACAACCTTGAAAAAGAACGGCTTGCGGTTATCAAATTAGGACTTCGAATTGCTTTCCTCCTATACATGGCAGGGAAACTTTAGTTGTGGATACAAAAAAGTATGGGAACCGAACATCAGTCCTATTAATTTATACACCAAGCACGAATTTTCTCTGAGAAGAACACAGTTTTATCAGCCTAGAGCGAAACAATATAGCTAATCAGTCTTTGGCAAATCCAAAAAACAAGCTTCCTTATTTGGCATTAAACGAGGAAAATATGTTCTTCTTTGGTTGGCATGCTTTTCTATTTACGTGTGTTTGCAATATTCTTGGAAAAAATGCCAGATATTGCAAACCATCCAAATTCTAGAGGAACTAACCTCACCCATGCATGATACCATTTAGGGGATTTAATAACTGCCCGAAGGCGTTCAACAGCACTACTGCATCTCCCCTTCAGCATGACTAGTTTTCTTATACTTATGACGACTGTTTTTTCTGCAAGTTCTGGAATATATACCGTAGGGCAAGGCATCTTGTCTACTGTTTCTCTGAAGAAGGTATTTACACCTCGTAAGGATGTTCTCATAAACGGAAAGGACTTTAAGGTAATCTTAATGATACTTTCTAGCACATCGTTGTTAAAAAATTGCCCTGTGTATCCTGATCCTACTCCATTCTGTGCCTGGTCATTTTTGTCCGCGCGACTTATACCTTCACTTACTGTATCCCCCTTGCTTCTGCCAACTTGTTCTGTGTCCCTGTCAATTCTGAGAACATAACCTTCATCCTCTTTACCTTTGCCATCACCACTTGTGTCGCACCCATTATTGCCAACACCACTTGTGTCCCTTCTACTTCCACCATCACCTTCCTTGTCTCTGCCGATGCAGACAACACGACCTATCTCCCCTCTGCACTCGTCATCACCATTTCTGTCTTCGCCACTTGCACCAACATCACTTGTGTTTCCTCTAATTCCGCTATATCCTTCCGTGTTTCCACCAATTCCTCCAACACCACTTGTCTTCCTTCTACTTGTTCCGTCAGCTATGTCCCTGTCACTTCTGATGTCATCACCTGTATCCCTTCTATTTTCGCTATCTCCACCTTTGTACTCACTGCTTCCGCCATAACCATTTCTGCAGTACCCACTTCCGTCGTCACCATCTCTGCCATAGCCACTTCCGCCTTCACATTCAGGCCCCTTATTTTGAGTATCACAAACCCATGGCATAAGACTCACGTAATGCTCACCCTGAGCGAAATGTCCGAGGTAAACAGTGGCTAGCGGAGAGCCTTATGAGGGTTCAAATAGATGCTGTGCACCAGGTCCAAGCGTAGATATTACTTGAATATTAACGTTATATAAATTTGCTGCTGCGAAGAGAGTTGTTTGATCCCCAAAAGTGTTACATCTGGACATGTATTTTAAATATTCTTCCCAAGACGTAAACTCTGGAAGAAACTCCAAAAGCGGAAAACCCTCGTCATCGACTGCATTGTTCTCCAAATAACTTACTATTTCCTCACGCATGGTTTCAGGGGATCTGAAAATTCCCAAAGCAGAGAGTTGATGCGCTACTGCAGCAAACTGGCAAGATCTATCGCGGACGGATTATAATCGATATAGAAATCCTGATCCTCAGTTATTTTTTTGTAATCGTCTGTTTCCATTGGAATGTAATATCTACTATGATGAGTTTTTTGCCTTTTCTTTGACACCTTTGCCAATCTTTGTTTCTTCTTCTCCTCTCCGAGAGTAAGGCTTGTGACGTCGTCTACCGGCAGCCACTTCTCTTCTTTTTTGCCAGTAATAGGGGAAGTGTACCTAACTTTGTATACATGGTGACGAGTGTTTCTCTTTATTATTACAGCCTCCATAACACAGTGCCTCTTGTGCACTTTTAATGCCTCCTTTCCTTGGCAGGCGTATGTATACCTTTTTTCCAACATTATATTGTGAGGGTGGATGGAATCGCAAATGTCCTCTCACCATTCTCTCACTGCATTTCTTGGATGCTTTTGCAGCCTTCTTCCTGGTTAGGGAGGCATGTTTAGAGCACCGTCTTCTGATGGGTTACATTTGCCAGCATTTTCGGCCACCTCTTCATCTGTCATGGCTGTGTTGTATGAATGACATTTACGTGCAAAGTACACTTCAAAGGGTGTTTTGTAGGCTGAAACTTCTTTTGGGGCTTCGTTTAAGATGCGCTGGTAGTTTGGCAGCTTTTGTACCCAATTTACGCCTTTCGAATCCATTTGAATAATGTCATATTCCATCTTGGATCAACTTTTCCCTGAGACTGTGGGTGGTATGGAGTACTACAAATTTTTTTATTCCCAACTGGCAGCAAAGCTCCTTGACGGCTCCTTTGAACTCGCCCCCTCGATCACACTGAATGACACGGGGAGGTCCATGTTCCAGGTATATGCTTCGTAGTTCATCTGCAATGTTCTTGCTCATTTTCTTGTTTATAGGACGAAGCCAAACAAACCGACTGAAAACGTTAATTACTGACAAAACATATCTGTAAGACAAGCCATTGAACTTGACAGCCCCTTTCTGTCCCATGTCCATTAAGTCAATCTGGTGTCTTATCTGCACGTCTCTAGCTTGAATTGGCTTCAGTCTCGCCTTGTTACAGAATTTGGCATTGCTTTTGTAATGCTGTTTGTCTGTGTTAAGGAATTCTTGTACTTTTATCCTACTAAGACCTGCGAAGTTTTGCTTGAGAGATGCTACTAATTTTGCAGGGCCCGACCCTTTTACTCTTTTATATTCAGCGGAAATAACCTTTTGTACTTCTGAACCTCTTAGTATCCGATGTCCTGTAGCTTTAGAGTAGATAAATTTGCAGCGGCCTTCTTCGTTTACCAATAAATCGCCATGAGCTCTCCAGTAGCGCACCGCCACTGATCGCTGTGCTCTTGTTCGATCCTTTACAGCTGGTAAACGTTCGCCTTCAATCATGCCGATCAGAACATCATAAATCGCATCATCAATGGCTGATTTACCTCTGTCTCCTCTCCCTTTTTCTTTTTGTCTTACAGCCGCGCAGTTACGGAGAACTAACAAGCAGATAAAGAGAGCCAAAAGCATTGCACGTACGGTCCTCATCTTGTATCTGAATTAACCAACGTGCCCGCTTGTTCGTAAAGACTACTGGAATGTTGCGTCAAGACACTGACCAGAATTGATAGCAGACAACACCAAATCCATACAGACCTGGGGATAACTCCATATAAAAGTGAGGGAGGTGCTCTTCGGAAAATGAAAACTGGAAAACTCTCAGGAATTAATAAATAAAATTTGTGAAATGTACTATTTAATTGTTACCCTAAATTTACTTGTGGGATATCTGTAGAATGGCCGTATGACTAAGCATAAGTACCACATAAAATAAATGTCAGCTTTGATAACAAAGAAATGTGATCGAACATTAAAGGACCCTGTTATTTATGATCTTTTGAGAGTTAAAGGTCTTAGAACTCCAGGCTTATAATTTAGGTCTGACTGAAAATTGAAGAATGTGATATAATGTTGGATTGTGACATAAGCCATACTGTGTGGAAAATGTTATGAGTGGAATTGTAATGGAACTACAATCTAGCACTGGAAAGGAACTGAAAGGTAGGCGAAATTGTTTGTGTACGGATAAAGAGACTGAAAAGAACTATATAATCAGTTGTTCATTGGAAATTATTGGATTTGGATGGAATTGTGTTAATATTAAAAGAACACGTTCTAATGCGAAGTGAGATATTCTAAAACGGGAAATTATGGGATCAATTCGATAATTAGGGGCTAAAATTGCCAGAAAAACTTAAAAATCTGGTAAAAATTAGTTCATTAATACCTAATTTTACTTAGTATGACTGTCAACAAAAGAACAAAACACGAGCCGATGAAAACGTCAACCCCAATCTCGACCGTTTTTTAACGGCTTCAAAGTCTCTTATACAGATAGTCCAATAGATAGGACGTTACATTTAACGCTGTCTTTGTCAGGTATATAGACATTCATTAAACATTGAATTTTTTTTACTTTTTCTTTATGCGGAATAATTAAAGAGTTTTTTAAATTACTATGGCCCTCTGATCGTGTTGAATTTCACTTCATAAATTGGTAGCTGGAGTTAAATGCTCGGCTTGGATGGCAACTGATATAAACATCAATGTTCAACATGACAGTCCGTTAAATCATGGAATTAATTGTGGTCGTCGAAACGAGCAGGTCGTCTCACAGCCCTTTCTCTTCTGGTTTGGGTTTAGTTCGCCTCCTCTTGACGTGTTTCCTTTCTTTCTCCTTTCCTTTCCCTCTTTTCATTTGTTTTTTTCTTTATTTTTTGTTTTTCTTTGTCTTTTTCCCTTGCACCATCTCTTTTTTTTCTTTAAGTTCCTCTTTCGCCCCTTCCTGCTCCCCTTTTTTCTTCTCAATCAATTCATCTTCTTACTTTTCCTCTCGTTTTACCTCCTCTTTCTTCTCTTCCTCCTTTTCCTCCTTGAGTGGGAGAAAATAACGCAAAAAGAATTATTTTCTAAGGTCACAACTTTCAAACCCCTAAAGTAAATTGAGAGGATACATAAATAATAAGTTTAATATTTACCTCAAGTAAAATGTACATAACTCAGTATGTTGAAAATCTTAACGTTATTCACAAATACAGGTATGAGTTGTTGCGCTTTTAAATATGAAAAAAATAGAGTATACTGTCTTCGATCAGGTGTAATTGAAAAATTTGATGTAATGTTGGAATTATGGGTGCAACTGAAAAGGCTGTTGTTTGTCATGGTTGGGACCTGAATGTATTGAATTGTGAATCCGGGAACTACAATCGAGCGCTGTTGACATCGAACTGAAAGGTTAGCGAAAATTGTTTGTGCAGTGAGGTGCAGTTCTTAAAAAATAAAGGAACTTACAAGACTTATAATCAACTTTTTTTCAGAAATTATTAGATTTGGATGGTATTGTGTGAATATTATAGCTGACTGAATTTTCTACAAACGAATCCTAAACAAAGTGATAATAATTTGGCCTGTGCACAATCGCCGGCTGAATATATTTATAAAATTATTATAAACTAGCTACATTGATTCCTCTAAATCTTTACTTAATTGTATTCAACATATAATTTACGAGCATGTATATACTTCATTGTTTCTTTTTTCATAGTACATATATTTTTACTGTTCTTCTGACAGTAGGGGCGGCTGGACAGGCTGTAATTCGATTTCAGAATGTATAGAATAAATGCTGGGAAGATCTTCTTTCTAGGGAGCTAATTGTAAAAGTCTGTTTAACAGCTTTTTTGAAATTCTTTCTGTTGGAGCCCTCGTTTTAAAATTAATGAAATAGATATCTGGCTCTATGCCATAAATACCAAGAGAACGATACGATACATCGCAAGGCAACTCCTTCAAAAAGACCGTAATCGGTACCGATTTGGTGAGCTGTCTGAACCCATCTCTTTGTAGTTTTACCATCACTTCCACAATGTCTGCTGCTTTGGGCCTTGATTTTCCGTTAAAGTGCCCCTTTTGGACCAGCTGGACTGTTGCAAATGGTCGCGGGGATGTCAGTATTGCCTGTGCAATTTTGTCGTGTATTAACATAACATGACATAACATAACATGTTCTATAACATAACACAAACATAACATAATGTGTTATGTAATATAACGTTATATTTGTGTCATGTAACATGTTATGTTATCTTATATAACATGTTATGTTTGTGTTATGTTATATAACATGTTATGTTTATGTTATGTTATAAAAACATCTTATGTGATGTTATGTTATATAACATGTTTATATTATGTTATATAACATAACACAACATAACATGTCTTATTAAAAACTGAATCATTGGATAATGCAATTCTAGCGTTTTGATTGGCTTAGCCGTTATGGTATATGAGCTATTATACCATGCTGTCCATATATGGTCGGTGTATGCGTCAGTTTAAAATTGGAAGCTAGCTGAGATTTTTTTTCGCGAAGGATAGAACGGCGCCCGAAGCAAATCGTTTTAATTCATTTTTTAGAATACTAGAAATGCAATTTCATCGCAAGGAAAAAGACAAAAACAAACCATTACAGAAACGCACCCATTCAAAAACGTCGATCGTGAAAATGCAAATAAGTGAAAAATGACGTTAATTTAGTGTCAATCAAGAAATCCCCTGGGTATATCCCTTTCCTGGTTATTGTTCCTGCTCAGACATTCGCAACATTTGCCTATTCTTCGATGAAGAATAGAACTTTACGCGACTAACAATAGCTCAGTCTGTTTAAAAACTGTCTAAATTTACTCCGAATTAGCATGTGACTTTTTGCTGTTAAATGCTTCAAAATTGAAAGATCCTCGATGATTGTTGTTGATTTTGCCGTAAATAATTCAATGCACTGACTTAAAATGATTTTTTACCTTTTACAAAATTCTTGGTGTTCGAATCGATCAATGAAATATGAGCGTAACCGATGCGTTAATAGTTTGTTTACATTTTGTCACGGGTTTTGGATAATATTATAAACCTTAAAATTTACGGGCAAATTGGACCAAAAAGCACTCTCATTTAAGATATTGATTTTAGCAAAGTATAAGGCAAAATTAAGAGCGATACTTTCTTTAAGAATGCTATAACTACATATTTAACGGCCAAACCTAAACCTACAATACCGCTTCTGATAATAATATTTATAAATGCTGCAAACATTTTTATTCAATCTTATTGAGTGATTTTCGTGAAGATGAGTTTTTAAGTGAAGAATACTTTGGTTTCTGATTAGCTTTAACTGTTTTACCATCAAAACGATTCGCACGAGACTACCGAATTCGCGAGGGTTTTATGTTAGTGCACGAGGAAGAAAAGTGCTTCTCTTTGCATAAACTTGAAGCACTGACAAAGACATTCCAACACTTAAAACAATGGCAACCTACTTCTATTGTTTCTGCATTGTCTCTTGGAAGTGTGAGAATAGTTAACCGCTATGAAGTTCATAAGAGACCGAAAACGACGGTAGTCTTTGAAACTTCGTTTTTGCTCGCGAAGCCTAATGGGTACCCCACTTTTCACGGGCGACGTTTTTCAATGGGCGCGTTTCTGTAATGCAAAAAAGCCACAAGAGCTTGTTTGAAAGTTTGTCAAAAAACACATGAAAACACATGGAACTAAAGTACCTTGACCAGCTACGAAAGCCAAAGGTTTACTGCACTTATCAAAGCTGTAGAGGTTGAATGATTAGGTCTAAAGGCAGATTGAGACTCAGAATATTACCTGCTTGAAATACTCTAACAGCTGAGAGTGCATGACCCTTTCTATATTTTTCGAAATGGCAGGTAGAATAGAAATCAGTCGATAGTTGCTTGGAATATTTCTTTCATCAGACTTAAAAATAGGATGTTCTTTTGCTTTTTTCCAATCATCAGGAAATATTCCAGTCTGCAGCACATGATTAATAATATCACATATAGGGTCTGAGATGTACGGACTACAAAGCTTTAAGAGTCTACTAGAAATATTATCTAGCCCACAAATGAGAATGTATCCTACGTTTACTGGGCGAAAACAAGAATTTAAATCGGTTCTACTTAAAAAATCCTCTGGTTGAGAAGCAGTATCAGGAATGCCAGATGCCAGTTTACTACGTAGCTAACAAAAGTGGTTATTCATTTGTTCAGCTATATCTTGCTTTTGTACAAAATCTTTGCCCTCATAAGCGAGTTCATTTATAACTGAATTAACCAACATGCCTGCTTGTTCGTAAAGACTACTGGAATGTTGCGTCAAGACACTGACCAGAATTGATAGCAGACAACACCAAATCCATACAGACCTGGGGGTAACTCCATATAAAAGTGAGGGAGGTGCTCTTCGGAAAATGAAAACTGGAAAACTCTTAGGAATTAATAACTAAAATTTTTGAAATGTACTATTTAATTTTTACCCTAAATTTACTTGTGGGATATCTATAGAATGGCCGTATGACTAAGCATATGTACCACATAAAATAAAGTGTCTTATGTCTATGTCGATCCCTGAGGGAGACCAATTTGGATGTAGCTTTGGTAGTACTCTCTTCTTCAGGGACAGACTGACCAGAGGAAATAAATTTTTAGGTCTGCTTTTTTTTATTGTCACGATAAAAAATATGGCGCGCTTTGCAAATAGATAGAAATGATGCTGCCTCCTCAAAGCCATGTTAAAAGAGCTGCGTATCATGCTGGTCTGCAAATCAAAACAACAGCACACTTACTTTGGATAGAATTTTGGCACGTGCTAGGCAACGGGAGTTGTTTACAAGGTCAAGTTTCACCGTGTGGGGTGAGCTAATCGGAAGTAATCATTTTTAGGACTGCGATTCTCTATTTACATCCTTAAAAGTACTGCACACTTGACAAAGAGCTGGAAAGGAAGACGATTGTGTCTTTGGTCAAAAACATATTAAAGCAGTTGTGAATGAAATCATCAATCTGCACGCTTTTTTTGGAGTAGAATTAAGCTCACGTGCTAGGCAACGGGGAAATTGAAAGTTGTGCCGTTGACCATTTGTGGAACTCGCAAAGATTGGCGGCATTGACAGTAAGAAAACTATCTGTTTGTTTTGAGAGGTCCAAATAATGGAATGATGACAGTTTAACCAATAACCTACATCAGCCATAGAATTGTATGGTACTTAATTATAACCATTTTTCTTTACATAGGAAGGTTGAAAATCATACAAATTTGAGAAAAAAAAAGTTCTGCATGCAGTGACAAAACAATAAAAAAAACAAAACCAGAGGAAAAAAATGCGTTTTCCTGTGGGGCTTCAGCTTTGATTATGTTTTCTTTATACAAAGCAGATGCAAACTTTTTACCCATGGAACATGTAAACAGTAGATCAAAGTAGATTCGTATGATGTAGTTAAATTTCTTATGGCCCCCAATCTTTCGTTAGCTGCCTCTACAAATATTTGGCTTTTCGGATTAAGTGCTCGTCAAAAACTTTATTGTCATTAAAATTCAGAATAAACTTCAAAGAGATACCATTGCTATATTCAAAGGTAAATTCCCCCAAAAAGTATAATGTCTTGAAGTTAGAAATCCCTGCTGAAATGCACTTCCAAAAAACACACATAACCTGCGACCCAAGCAAACTCGTCAGTGTGATGCATTGACTGGTCTTTTGTTCGCGATTTTCGCTCTTCTTTAGAAACAACTGGTCCAAATTGATTCATTGTTATACTTTTAAGACAAGCAAAGCCTGTCCAGTTTCTTTTACTACTCATCAAACCCAGCATTACATTGTAATCTGCCGGTATTAATTACAGACCATTACACTTCTCTGTGGTGGGTCTACCAGAGCACACATCAAATTTCTCTTTTTCCACTTTCCGTTGCAGCCAACAAGAAAAACTGTCACTTTGAAACTCATACTCACGAGGAACCTCAAGGCCAATTCTACACCCACTCTCTTTACTCGTTTCCTGTTAACTATGACCTTTCGATTGTTGAGGCGTCAACGTTTTTTTTTTTTGCCCCTGCCACTGACATCGCATTTGGATCCTTTATATTGTTAGGTTCGGCATGAGTGTATAAAAGTCCCCCTTGGTTCCCACTCAGTCACATACTCGTGATATCCCCTAAGGAAAGAGTTTACCTATACAATTTCCTGTGATATTTTAGCTATTCAGCTCACCTTTGATTTGATGTGATATCTTTTAAAAATTTTTCAATTTTTAGAAATATATACTCGTGCACAGTATGGTGTAAAAGCATTGGAGAGAATGTCCTCTGTGGGATTTTAGATTTCGTTGTGATTTTTGTTTTAGCTTAGTTTACATGTGTATCACAATTGTGACCAAATGTTATTACACTTGTGACCTTTATTACATTTGTGACCAGTTATTACATTTGTGCCTTCAACAACAGTCTTTGTCTTTCTTGTCTACCCCAACAATGAGAAAGGCCTTCTCTATGTCCCCCACAAGAACAACTCTGTTCTCTCGAAACCGCGACGAAATGTCAAACAACAATGGGTTTAATGACGGACCCACATGTAAACAATCATTTAAAGAGGTGCACGTTTTAGTCGCCTTTGACGATGCATTGTATATGATCCTTACCTTCGTTGTCGTGGCTTCTTTTCTCACCACGGCTTGATGTGGCAAATAATGTACCTTCAGGGCCACTTCTAACTCAACCACCCTCTCTATTACTCCCGTATGAAGCTGTTCGTCAATTATAGCGGCATATTCTGCGAGAATTTCGGGCTCCCTTTCCAGTCTCGCTACTTGGCTTTTAAGACAACGCAAGCTTGTGGTATAATTGGTCGGTAAATCTGGGCAGCCTTCTTTCCAGGGAGGCTTCACGGAATATCGATGCCCATCAACGGAGATACTGTCCCTGTATTTATATGCCGATTCATAATGAAGATTCTCACACATATTCCATACAATAGGTGAGATAAATACAGGAAACGCAAGGTTCCATTCACAGTTTCAGCTCGATTTACACAGCTTTGATCAAAACATTCTCAGTTTCGAGAATAGTTTATTGTGAACCATAAGAAAAATATTTAATTAGAAGTTGAATTTTTCGCTATTTCTCTTTCACTTTTTACATTCAGTTCATTTTATTTGCTGGGAAGTAAGCCTTAGAAATTAAAAGGACGTTTGATCGATTCACGCTCGCGCATTCTAGTCTTATTTGAAACTTTATAATGTAAGGACATCTGTGAGCAGGAAATAAGTCAGCACAGAATTTGACTGTCCGTGAATTTCTGTAATCGTCCATCGTTCCGTTAGTGATAAGCTAACCATGTTCACTCGTCTTGCTTGTTTGGGGCTGAGTCTTATTCCGGTCAAAGATAAAGAGTGTCTGGCAAGGTTTCCAATATAAATCAAAGATTTGTGAACTCGTGTATGGCAAACTCTCCAAGTGTTTATGTATACACAGTTAAACGCACCTTATAATCTCATCTGCGCTTAATGAGTGTCTTTTGGTCCATAACTTTCAAAAGAACTGCTCCACAGAATGTCACTGCGTAACGCAAAAGAGTATCGAAGTATGGCTTCGCAATAAACGTCACAAAATCTACCGGAACGGTCCCTTCGGGATTTTGTCTTTACGTCATCCTAACCATTTCCTACTTTCGGGCGCAAACAATAGAAACGTCATCATTACTTACCGATTCCTCATGGCCCCTGTTCAAGCAAATCAAAGTCCTTTCTACATTGACTGTATGACTGTATATTTCAAGTGTAAGTACTTTTCTTAATATACGGGCAAGTTACTAAAGTGCCTCCTCGCCTCGGGATTTCGCCTTCTGGGCGAAATCCCTGCGGGGGCAATGATTAAGGTGGTTCCCTAGAGTATTTACTAATAATCCTATCAAGCATACGTTACAGAAGGAAGTCTAGTTACTTTGTCTTTGCGATTTTGTTCACGAGATTCATCGCTAAGGTTACCCATACAAGAAGGCTCCTTTATCAAGTTCCATTTTCTGGATTAAGGCCGTTGCCATGGAAACATCGAATCCTTAAACAGGCAGTAGTTTTGTAATTTTTGCCCATTTTTTCCTTAATATTTCTAATTTCCTGCGGTGAAATGTCCTTAAACTTTGCCACTTTATATTAACGATATTGCTTGACATTTTAAGAGTGGCTTTCCGTAAATATCAACCCACGGTCGGCACAAGTTGAAAATTTGATTTCGCTCATATTTGGCTCATCGATAACCCTAAATGAGTAATGAAACATGCCGTAGTTAGTTTTCCCAAATAACGTGTTATTTTGTTAAAATTCGAGAAAATGCATTTTGCCCATTCACTTGCAGTAAAGCGAAATTCACACAAATTTCATTGACTCGTAGGTCAAACCACAATGATTTGGGAGCCTTTAAAGAACACAAATAGTTTTTATGACCCTTTCGTTATTATAAGGCGATAAATTTGTGAAAGCTGTAATAATTTTGTGGCCAAAAAGGTATTGTATAAAATAGGCGCTATTATTACTATTTCTGCCATTCAAAATTATAGGGATAAAATAAAGCAAATTTTTACAATGCGCTATAACTTAAAATTCCGCAAATTGACTTTCTACGGCTTAACTAGGCCCCAATCTATCAGAAAATCGAAACAAATCTCTGGGCAAACGATTTTAAGTAGCCCGCAAGACATTGAGTTCAACCCTAATTTTGCAAAAAATACGTGACTTTGCCGTGATTAAAAATAACGTTACATGGCCCGTCACGCCAGTGTTACCGATAGATATGCCTTAAACAATTTACTTAAAGGCAGATTAAAAGCCAGTTCGAAATTAAATCTTTCAGTAAACCTATTATTCTCATTGATTGCAGCATTTTCTTCGGATACAACATTTATGGTCCCTGGGATAGCGTCACACACTTTCATTTTCAGTTTCAGACTGGCGATTTCCCTTAAAAAATCGTATAATATATAGATTTAGCCAGGGCGAAAAGCAAAGCTCCCGTTAATAAATTCATAATTTAAATCAAACATTAAACTTGTAATCCACAGATCAGGGCACATTCATTTGACTTTTGAGGCAAAGGCTAAGTGATTTTAGAGAAAAATAATTTGACAGTCCAAGAGTGAAACAGCTTTTACATCGAGATATTAAATAGTCTTCTTTGTACACCCAAAAATAGCAATCATGTTTGATCACCGTAGATTAGGTCTGGAAAACAAATAGACCTACCTATTCGTGTACTGTATTTGCATTAGCTGTTGCATCATAATGTGGCATTCACCAGTCTCTCCAACATTGCTCGGTTTGAGAGACTATGGATAATTGGACAATTAATTAACAGTTAATTAACTGCGTTGACGTCACAAAAATCCGAAAAACACGCGTGGTTCGGGGTCGTGTGAGTAAAATGTGCGCGCGAGCCATCACGCCCGCATCCGCATAATGACTTAGCTGTATTGAACACGTGCTTTCTATTTTAGTAGTATAATTACCAGTGATTACAGTGATATCTCACCAGTTATGGAACGAGAAGATGGAAAATTCTATTTAGTTGCTTACACTAGTTATTTTCTTCAAAGTACTTGACTATTGTTGTGAAAATTCGAGCGGTGGTGGTCACTCGTGGTGATTGCAAAGGCGATGAAGAAGGTGGTTGGGAAAGTGTTGCAATAAGCCCCTCTTTTCCAAACCTGCTGTACACTCTTTGGAGATCTTGAAATGCCAGCCCGCTTCCGCATATTTTTTCAGTCATGTTCTTCTTGAGGTATTGCAAATGATGAAGATTTCCTTTGAAAGTCTGCATTACAATATGGCAGCGATCCAAATAAATCACGTCCTCAGCTGCGTGGCTTGCAGTTACAACACTGGAGTTCTTGACTACAGTTTTCTCCGAAAGGTCTATCCGAGACTCAACTCATGCGTTGAAGGACTTTTGGAACAGGAAAGAATAGAATGATGATTGGTTCATCTTTGGAAAGGTTCCATTAGGATTTTGCAAGAAGGAAACTTTTTTTCTGTCAAGTGTTTTAAACAACGTGAGAGAATCGGCAGAGAAAACGTCCATTGCCTGTAATCTTTCTTAAAAGTCGCTCTCAGAATTTCTTAACAGGACTGCTTGTCGAATGTGACAGAATTGTGACCTAGGAGCACCGTTACGACATTCTTGTTTGTGCGTGACTTGGCTCTTTCTACTGACCGTGAAACAAAGCCAAGAAACTTCTTATTGCTTCCTTCAACGGTAGTGTATGTACTTCTTTGTTGTCTTTGTAAAGTTTCCTTTCACCATTTACCTTGAGTTTACTTTTGAAGCAAAACGATCAATGTCATGGACAGGTAAAGTGTAAGTTGAAAATTGATAAAGGCCAGTTTGGTCAGTAGCTGATAATTGACAGAACTCAGCAGATTTTCCTGTAGTGTTTGTTTCAGTGTCAAAAATTAAGAAATTGTAAAACTTGTTTTCATCATATTTCACTTTTGTTGCCAGTGGTCGTGGAGTGTATGGTGAAACAATGGTCTCAATTTCTTTCAGGGCACTTGCAGGCACGAAGCTCAGATCTAGGTTCAGATCTAGGTTCAGCAGTTTGTGCACTGTTTTGCTTGCGGGCATTGGCTCTTCCCCGTTTATAAGTGAAAGAAGATTTTCTGAGTTTTTCTTTTTGAACATGATTAGTCATTTTTTCTCCATACATTTCACAGAAATTGCCAGGCTCAATATTGAGTGCCTCAAGTGTACTGCTAATATAGGTATATCTTAAATTTGTTTCAGTGACTCCACAGGCCACACGAAAATCATTGCTTTCACTTCCACCATAGAATCTGATTTTACACTGTTAAGTGCCTCATTTCGCTGGGAATTTGTCAAGGGTGCAAGCTTCTCTGCCACAGCATCAGTAAAGTAGTCACTGAAGATGTTATTTAGTGCTAAGTCCAATTTTTTTCCATGCAGGTCTTTTCCATATGGCAGCTCTCTTTGTGTTTGTAGGTTGCTGGGTTGCTTTTAAATTTACACCAGCTAGTTTCACAGTTGGAGTGATTTCCAAAGGCGTGGGGAACAATTGACTTAATAGCAGCCTGGATCCCTTTTGAATCTCCTTTGTTTTGAGCAGTAGCAGTATGAAAAACATTTCACTAAATAATTTATCACCTTTTGAGATAAAGGGGAACAATTGTCAAATTTTTCATTTTGACTGAGGCTGTATAAACGTGTTGTGAGGGATCTTTTCATATGTATAATGTCACTGTTTTTTTCAACCTCATTGGTTACTTTTTCTCGCATGTGTGCCTCTGTTGTGGAGTCATCATCACCTGTGTAAACTGAAAACTTAACACTTTGGTCTGGAGCTCTGTTAAACAATTCAACTGCTGCAGCGGGCTCCATTGCTTTTGACGAAGCCTCGTGATTGTTTCGGCAGTCATGAGCTTTGGGTTGTTTTCCCATGGCTTTGGCACTGTCACAAAATCTACAACTTTTTGTCCTTGTTGTATAGTCCAGCACTACCAGAAGATAACCCCATAACTGCTCCTTGCCCAGTGTGAGAGTTATGGCCCTTGCCGCGTTTCTGCCAGACCATTTTATAGGAACATGAAATAGGAACCAGGTTATTATCATCAACCTGAACACCATTTTGCAGGGCTTCTTGTTTTTCTACAGCCAAATCTGGCAGCTACTTTTTGCAACACCTTCAACAGCTTTTCCTACTTCTCTTTCCCTCAATTTGAGAGTGACAGAATTATAGTTGGGGCATTCAAAGTAGAGAGCAAATTGTTGATATGGGTTTGGCCAATACCCACATGAAGACAACCAAGGGCCACTCGTGTGTTTACGTCAAAAGCAGGAGGACCACGTTGACTAGGTTTGTGTTGTTCAGAAGTTTTTGTTTCGTTGTTTTTTCCACAGACTGGACAAATAATCACAAATGTGCTAGCTAGGCCATGGCGTACTTCATCCCTCACATTGTAAAAAGAAAGTGGACCTAAATGACCTAAACTGAAATAAAAAAGGCTTTGTGTGAATAAAAAATCTAGCATGTTTGATGTATTCTAGCATAAGAAGTTCCTACTCTTTTTTTGCTCCTACCCGTAGTATTTTTCAAGATGCTCTTAAGAGGGTTTGGTTGTCAAACTTGGGGATTAATTTATACTTGGAGTAAATGGAAATAATACTGGTCACTTGCAAACAATGAATACTTAGAGGGGGTAAAAATATGTATGTGCAGAATATAGTGCATTATCCATTTTTTTTTTGGACTGGTTTGCATGGTAAGTTTTACAAAGGACTGAAATAGAGCTTTTTTGAAATTTTTGTAAAGATAAAAAGTCACCACCGTGCTTACCTGAGTACTCCCTTTGTTGCGTTTAGAGGGTGGTTCGTTTTCGTCGGTTATGTTTTCAAAATCCAGCTTTCGTTTTGCCATGTAGTTTCGGTATCCCTGTTGCATCAGTGCCATTTTATTAGAAGTTCCTTTCACTGCTTTGGCGAAGCGACCACTTGCGCTACGCTTTATCTGGTGCGAAGGAGACGAAGGAGTAGTAACAGAGGCTGCAGATTTTAGAAAGCACGACATACAACAATCCAGTTGGCGGCCATTAATTTTAACTGTCGGCAGTCACAGGCCTTTATGATAGTCGTTTTCCTCTTGGTGCACGTATGTTTCTGTTGTTACAGCTTGAAAAACAAAAAAGATATCGAGCTGTACATCAAAGACCTGACTGACAAATTTGAAAAGGATGCAAGGGATTGCGTTTCTTTGGCATCATCGAACCTCTTGTGTCAGCGATTGGAAGACTGAGGCAGACTATATTACTTCCAAAAACGCTCGTGTGGAGCCCCCAAGAGCAGTACCCTGCAGTTTGTATGCTCAAATGTCCAACACGCAGAGAGGTCCCTTTACAACCTTGGAAGTGGACAAACAGCATGGGTGAAAGCAATGGTAGGAGACCAAGGCTGGTCCATGACCTTTTTGGCAACGTTCTACTCGTTCGGAGAATTTGTTTGTGCTATCAAAACTTGCAAGATATATGGTACAACTCTGGATCTCTGAAACGTGTTACCCAAGAGTATAAGAGAATTATTTCCAATGCAATTGTTTCAAAGAAGTGGATGCTCTAAAAGGCTGCTGTTATATATAAAAAATCAAATTTATGGAGGTGTGAATTTCCTAAAAATCAGTCAAGGAATGGCTGGCTTAAATCACGACGAGTCCATGTGACTGGTGAAATGCACAATCCTGCAATAAGAGATGGGCTAATAGAAGATGAAACCTTTGATGAACTTGAATTTTACGCAAATGATTTGTTTGCATTTCCTAGCAGTGATCAGACAACAAATTTGTTTTTGGATAACTTCAAAACCTACTAAAACTTCTACACAAGTAAAATGTAGAACATTTCAGCTACACGTATATCTTGTGATCACACTTCTAAAATCAGGCTCAATATTGGTTTTGTTTGTGAAGGAGAGAAAAACAAGTTCGTGTCGCTGTTCAAGAACGTTTGTAGTGTTCTTAACGAAAATGGTGAAATTGTGGAGTGGAGGTTGACTAAATCTTCGGCATTCCATGAGATTAGCGATCTTTTGACTTCCCTAAAGCAACGACTGGGTAGGAAAGAAACATCTTTAGCCATGATATGCATAGATGACTGCTGCAAGTCTAAAAATCAATATCTGAAAATTTTCCCAGACGCTGAGATTATAATTGGACTTGTTCCACTCATGCCAACGTGTTCTGAGGACCATTGAACCCGCCCCTTAGATTTCAATTTGGAAGAGTTTGGCTTCACATTTAGACAATGGAACGATCTTGATGAAGTGCCTACACGAGATACTGGAAATGAGGAAGAGATAGAAGCTAATTTAGAAAGTCTTTTTGAGAGGTGGAGAAACGTCCCTTCTTTGTGCCTGATGTGAGAAAAACTTAAACAAATAGAAAACTTAACAGAGCATATCAAGAAAGGTTGCTTGTCAGGTATTCCACCGGGATTTGGTACTGAAACAGATACACCGACTATTAAACCATTCACTATTACCAGGAACTACACGAATTTCGATAAATTAGCAGCAGCTTTTCTGACAGTTTCGTTCTACAGTATAAGTTGCAGGGTACCTAATATGAACCACAAGTGTAGCGCAAAGGTGCATTTTATTCAGCCTGCACAGAGAAATGTTGTGTCAACTGACGAAACATCGTGGTCCCCCTTTAAGACTGCATCTTCACCAATAACTGTTGCTGCTGCTTGTCAAAGTATAAACGAGAAACAACTCAACCTTCGTCTCCTGAATTGTTAGTCGCAGAGAACATCAATGATGTATGTACAGAATCTGTAGCGCAGTGTATTCTTAATGTTTCAGTTTCCGCAAAGAATATCATCAACAGTCTATCAACCAATAACTGCAATCCATCTTACCATCCAGAACATGTACTGCTTATTACAGACGACCTAGACGGATTGAGTGTACATCATAGCTGGGCTGATGATAGTGATTTTAGCTCTCTGGCCTATCCAGTGTTTATCCTTCACAGATTTGCTGATTTCTCCACAGGTCTAAATTGTTTATAACTTAATTCAGGTCGTGTCCTGTCATCACGTGATTTTTCCCGCACTATTATTAGGCTGTACACGCAAGTATTCTGGAAAGAAAATAATTATTGACCCCCACTCCAGAAAATAATTAATAATTAGCCTTTGCTTGCTCGAGATCGGCTGAACTTCCAAGAGATTGATCATTATATTTCATTTGAATAGTACCTTGACAAGCCAAAAGGTTTTGAAAGTTAAGCCCAGGCTAAACGATCAAACTTTTTCATCCAACATTGTCTTGGAAGAACATGTTGGACCTTTTAGCCACCTCTGTCAATTTTACATTGAAGTGGTTTTCTAGATCAAACATTTTTGTCCAACATTTCGCCACCCAAACCCACAAAGCACGCATAGCCGGTTAAAAGCAACCAAGTGAACCAGAAGTTATCTGCACAAATCGTTCTGTGGACTCACTTCATCTGATGTTTGGTCAAACAATGTTTTTCCATTTAGCAACCCAACATTGCATTTAGCAAACACGATGTTGCACTAAAATGTTTAATGGTTTAGCCAGGGCTTTAAGTAAAACCTATTTTGACGCTCACTTTTGGAGACTGATGCCTAACAAAGAAGGAAAGCTAGCAAGCAGCGACCTCCCCATAGCCGCATCAGAGTGGTTTCGCATGAATTACATTTCCGCGCACCTTCCACTAGCCTTCAGTGATTCCATTTTTTTTCCAGAGGGTGCTTTTGATAAAGGTCACTCTAAATAGATAAATGTCCTCTTGAAAGCATGCTCACTATAATGAATAAGTTCATCTGTTTGCTTTGATGCCATGGCTGACATGTTCAAAGTGTGGCGTGGTGAGATTGGGTGGACGCAAATATGATACAACGAAAACGTCAAAAGTCAATCATATGAATATGAATGAAATCTGCGATAAAATATCCTCTGCGTAACGATGTAAGTATGTTATGTTGTCGTTTATTTTATCATTCCTGAAAGGCGGGCTATGGTCAGTGATCTGGACACAGAAGTTGCGCGTTTTGAAAGTTGTAATGATTTCTTGGCGGTTTTCAGGATTCAACCAAATGACTATCTGCAAAGAATCGTTGATTTTGCCGCTGAGGGCAACAACCTTTTGATTACGGAACTAACAGGAGTGGGGAAATCCGAAGTTGCCGAGCGGATAATCGTAACCATAAATGCTCGTGGAAGGAATGTCGGTATCGTCTGCTCCGGTGGCATAGCTTGCCAAGTGTATGATCACAGGTTAGCATCAACCATTCACTCGTTCTACGGTCTTATGACTGCTGATTTACCATGGCGTCAACTGATTGACAGATCGGTAGGCAATTCTTTAGTTTGCAATCGTGTCAAGTCCTTAGATGTAATAATATGGGAGGAAGCGAGTATGTCCAGCCAAAGGATGTTTGAGCTTGTGAACTTTATGTACCGTGAGCTGACAGACAGCCCAATAAATCGCACCCTTCCATTTGCAGGAAAACAGATCATCCTTGTTGGGGCATTTTTACAGGTACAGCCAACAGCTAACATGTTTGACGATGGATGCTACATGTTTAAATCTCCCTTATTCGATTTTGCGATAAGCCATCGTTTTGCTCTTACTAAATTGATGCATCAATCCGAAAAGGACCAGCGTTTTCTAAAAGTGCTTGCAGATATAAGGTTGGGTCTTGTAGCATGAAGTCAGAGGAATATCTTTGCTCCCTGAAAAGGACCTTACCTGCAGTGTTGGAACAAAGTGTTACGCATATATTTTTTCGCAAAATACCTGTAGCACTCTCCCCCTCCCCCATCCAATAACCTATAACTGCAAATGGCCAATATGTGCTATTAAAAACACCAGTTATTTTAAAATTGCACTTAATGATAACATTGCATCTAGTTCTTACCCTTTTCAAATGTGATGCTTTTTAAAAATTTATTTACAGAATAAATAGACTAAAAAGTGCCTGTATATAGTCATTACATGCAAACCCTGTAACCATAAAGAGGAAAACTTTGTGGTAACTGTGTGAGACATGCTAGTGAATCCCTTTCCTGATGCATTAAAATCTTTAGTTTAAACCATATCAATATAACAAGCTAATAGCTTTTAGTAAGAACAGAGTTTTTAATTAATATAATGGGCTCTTTTTTTTTTTAGGAAATTCTCAAGGACCGAAGTGACAACAAGAAAGTGTCTCATGATCATCTTGTTGCGTACTTACATCAGCACCAAGGTACTGGTCCACTGGCGCGAGTTTACAGCAAAGCGCAGTTGATTTCCCTTTGTGAAGCGTATGATTTGAGAGTTTCTGCAAGGTCGTCAAAGTCAGTTCTTGCAGAAGCCCTGTCAAATGCTATTGGACAGTATACGCATGTCCCATTAATTTCTTCAGTGGACGACAGAATATTGTGGATAGCAGAAAGCACAGAATTAGATAGACACATCAGCATAAGGATCTCAAGAGGTATTGGCAATAATAGTACAACAGAAAACGTTCCTAACAGATGCTAATTAACACTTGAATGCATGACAGTCTATCCGAAAATGTAAAATAAAATAGCTAAACCTGTAACGTAACCAATCACTTAGAGAAAAATTAATAATAACTTCACAGCCTTTTTTCTTGCTTTCCTTCAATTGATGGCCTCTTGCATATGCAGGTGCTGTTACAGGATGCGTTGCTCTTTGAACTGATTGTTGTTTGCCCTAGCCTAATAGAATTCTGGGTTGACTGCTGCTGTAAAAACGTGGGATTGTCATTTTGCTCATTGCAAGAACGTATCTGGCAGAAATGATTCTCCACGCAGTCTTGGTTCACTATTGCAGGCTTGATCACTGAACTTGGAAATTTGCTAAACTTATAATGAACCAGAGACTGGAAACCAAGGCACATAGACTGCAAGTTGAACCAAAAAGTGGCTGTTATGTCCTTGACTTTCATTGGCCCAGTGGCACATCCAGTTATAGAAGCTGTTCAGCTTATTCAGTCTGGCATCATCTGGTGAAGTAATAAAAAGCTTATCATTGAATAGGCTAAGAAGCTCACTTGTGTGATGCAACAGCTCAATTACTGCTTCTAGTGCACTAGCATCATTGGAGTTGTGTTCTTGGTACTTCTGCAACACAAGTAGATATAAAATAGAGATGAGCTTAAGAGTTATGTTGTAATGATGAATGAATATACAGTAACAAAAATAATCTGAAACATCAATTTGGTTGAGGTTGATCCATTGATTGCACATGTATTTGCATAAAGCGTAGGTTACCTGACAGATATTTATAAGCTTATTTATAATAAAAACAAAGTTATTTCAAATGCAGAGGATTAACATATATTTTCACCTGCATCAAAAGAAGCATCTTGGAATCCAGCACATCTTCTGCAAGCTTGTTTCTCATAATGCTTGCTGAATCAAGGTCAAAGTGCTGAACAGTTAGCTTCTCATGTAGTGGGAGGCTGCAGCTCTGCTGGTCCCAGTTAAAAGCTTCTCTGAATTGGCTCCAGGTGATACATTTCCCACCAATCTTGAGGCACCTGGGCTTGCCATTTTTGTTACTTTTTTTGGATATTGTTCCTTATTTTTTGATGTTATGCTGTTGAAAAGATAGCAATTTCCAGTTTTGAAATTCATTATGAAACTAATTTGTTTGTGTCAGTATGAGCTTAACAGCCAGCTTAAAACTTTGCTCGAGCATTTTACGCCGAAGACAATAATAAAAAAAGTGAAGATTATGAACCAGAAAGCCTTAAAGTAATGATGGCATCGCTTGATAGACACTTAAGGAACAAAGGCTGCACCGTGTCCATTATACGTGACAGCTTTGCTTGGCTGGCTGTGGTAAGCGCCCAAACAAAGCTCGCCAAGTATCAGAGGAGGAAGAAGAAATTCTCGGGAGGAGCGGAAAACTTGAGGTAATAACCCAGAATCTTTAATTCAAACACATTGAACAATGCCATGAACTGTTCAGCCCGTTTCTGCAGCGTGCAAAATGTTGTTTTGACTTCACGTGTGATGATATTTGCAGCATTTGAATAATTTATTTTTGCACGTAGTTTACGCGTGTTGACTCCCCATCAAAGTGATTTTAAAGCTATCTCACAATTTTTTCTTGACTTGAATTCTAATGATGAACAGACCAGCCATGCAATCAAGCAATGTAAGTATATTGTCTAGCTGTATATACCTATTGTTGCCTTGAATTGTACCAGTATGCGCGCAGTTGAAAAATAAACTAATCAATTCACTCACTCAAATCCAATTTCTGACATCTTCAGGACCCCCTCCCAGAACAGATGATACAGATCACTTGGAGTACAGTTTGGTAACGGCCATTGAGCTAGTGGGAACCTGAAGCCACCGTCACTCAGAAAGACAAATTGTAGCACGCGTTGCTAGTTCTAGATCATTGCCTTGACCTGCAAATGTTAAAGTTTTGAACATGTCTTTAAATATTTATATTTAATAATGCACTGTTCTACAAAATAATAGGGCATGAATATGGCTAATATACTTGCAGTAAAGTCCAACTTAAGTTTTTTAATGGTGCAGTTGGATGCATTAAAAATTAGTCAAATTTTCCCCTAGAAAAAAGTTACCCATAAACTTAAGCAACCACAAATGAAATTATCACAGCCTTATATATACAGTCAACTATCTCTTAATGGACACCTCTATAAGAGAGAGTTGACTATACGTGTAATTTTCTGGCACAAAAATAATGTTAGTGGTTCAGATGTTGCAGATGACATACAAGTTATTGATAAGACAAACCTGACAGACTCCTCATCAGTTTGTGACCCTTTCCTAAGTCATCGAAGCCTACAAGCTTGTGTTTGCCACCTACAGAGGTCATCTCTAGGTTCTCCTATAAGTTAAATGGGATAATCAGTATTAATGCTGTGTAATTAAGCAATCTACTTTGGAATTGAAAATACTGAACTAGTTTTTTCAAAAAAAAAACAACAAAAAAACACGCAGTCAATTGACTTTGTAGTGGTCTAGTTAAATATGTTTCTGTTGTTGAATGTATGCCTATCAAAAAATAATGATGGCAGAAAATATCTGATCTCACTTAAAAGTATACACTGCAAGTTTTGGATTACATTGATCAATTTATTATTCATTATGAACGTTTGTTTATTTGTTTATGGTATGTCTGATTTGCTGTTCTAACCAATGCTTATTAAGCTAAAATTCACCTGAATCTTCATCTCATCAATGGCAAATCCACCCCAGTAATCTCCTGGCTTCAGACCACTTTCTTCAGCAGCATTTAGTCACCATCTAAGGATGTCATCATTCAACCCTGGCTTCTCTTTAACTTTGCTCTTATAAATTCTGTAAATATAGACCAATTATTATAGATCTCAATGTTGCTGTTTTATTTCATATCACCGGAAAGGGGAATAATGAAGACACCAGGAAGAAATTATTCTTATCAATAATTTATTAATAAATACTTTTCCCAGTAACTGTGCTTGCCTCTCTTTTTGAAGTTGCTTCTCTACTTCATCTTTGGAGAGGAAGCGCTTGTTGGTAAAGGGGCTGGCTACTCCGTTGCTTTGAAGTTTTCTTTTTTTACATTTCTGAACCAAATGATGCACTTTTTTGGAACAACACTCCCCTACACTAATCAAAAGTAATAGCCACTTTCGTGGGAAGCGTAGTATGGAGTACCTCTGTAACTGTAATGCCACGACATAATGGGGAGCTATTAACAATGGACAAGATCAATTCTATGCTGCCGTGGTGGTTTTTAAGGCGGTCCAGTTTGAACAAATAGGTGATGTCAGTCTGGCATCCATGTGACTGTAGTGAAATGGAGTTAAATCCATTTTTGCTCCTTACTTTAACCTCGGTAATCACTCTTTGCTTTCTAAAAGACCAAGACTCGTGGCGGATGAGAGAGAGATCTTCTCCTTGATCAAGTAATAAGTTTTTTAACAGCGAGATCTGCTGGATCTGTGACCTAAGGTCAACCAAGCTTGTGTTGGAGGGCGATTTTCGCTGCAGATTTTCATAATAATTCACCCGCTGTTGCTTGTGTGAGCCCCCTTTTACTAGCTTTACTCTACCTCCTCAGATTTGCTTTATCAAGAGTCCGAATGATGACGAGTTGGGAGGGCAGGCAAAATTTTCTTTTACTTGCTCTGCATCAGAAATTATACAGTTGACTCCTAACAGACCTCCCCCACAGTGTTCAAAGCTCGCTAGCAATCTACAAAAATATGGTCAGACAGAAGACTCATGAGATAATTGTTTAACCTGTAATATTTTATCCCATGCCTTCCATTTCAGCGATGAAGTCATCACTTTAAAATGGTCAGGAAGAAAAAGAAACACTTCCGCGAATTTGGCGATCAAAACAGCAAGGACGATTCTAAATTCACTCCACGATCCATGAAGCAAATTAAAAGCGATCTTTATTTTTGAATTTGTAAACACATTTCCAGTCGATTTTGATTGGTCGATATAAACAATGCAGTCTGGACAAACCCTCTCGAGAGGACCCAGGGAACTAACGGGTGTGTTTGTCGACTGCAGGCCTCTGGCTACCCTCGCCGGGCTTATTTTAGTTACCCGACATACTATGTGATCGGTGAACGGGTCCACAGCAGTTTGGAAGAGCCTAGTTTGAAATTGGGAAGCCGATTGAGCAAGAGATAAAAGAATCACTAGTGAACGATCTGTGGGAAGAATTGCCAATCAAGTGGATGGACATGGAACTGCAGCATCTCTGCTTTGAATTTCTGGAGGAATAGAGGTCAGGGGTAATTTTCCAGCGGAATTATTTGCCTCGAGCGACCGACACTCCGTCAGTCACTGTTCTGCCTTGTCTTTCTTCTAGCAGTGCAACACCAAAATAGCGCTAACTTGCCGAAACCGCTTCAAAACGGCCTGAGACGCAGGCAAACAACAAAGAATACAACAAAGCAATAAGGTAAGTCGATTTTATTTAAAAACATAACATTTTTTCTCTCTTTTAAGAAAACCGTTTACTTCCCATATAAGCCTTTGTAAATAACCATTTGTAACACAACACCGCTCGCAAGCAAGAGTCATGTCCGCGTTCATGTAATAAGCTTGGGCCGCCTGTGGATCGACAAACTGAAAGAGTCTTTAGTACTAAATTGGAGAATATTACCTCTTAGTAAATTTGCGTAATTCCGGTACTATTCTCGATCAGATTTAGCACTTATCACACTATTCGCAGCCACTATTGCAATCACTTTTTCTAAACAGTGCCGTATGCCACTCGTCAAAACATCTACTCTGTGGACTTGAGAAAAAGTTGAAAAAGTTGTTTAAAGTTTCATTTCATTATACTTGCAGATGCCATGTTACTCTCCATCTTGGCCAATGTGGCGAGAAGGCAGTGCAGTCTTCCGACAAAAGGACTTTGAAGACCACGTGGCAACAGCGGCATCCAGCCACGTGATACTTCAGGCTGGAGAGGTTTGAGTGGCTGCGTAGAATTCTGTACCATAAGGTTAGTTTTCATCAATTGGCACTAAACGCTTATGTATCTTTGGTTAGGGAGTATTGTACATTGCGATTTGTAATTTTAGTGTAAGCAAGCGCACAATACTGTCTTTGAAATTGTCTTGAAAGCAATGTCAATAAGGGCCTTTAGCAATGATAAATGGCAATTAATCTGTATTGGCAAACTGTTTTCCTATTCTCGTTAAACAGAGCTACGCTACAACACCCGCTATAACGCTACAGGAGGGGAACACTATCTCATTTAGATGGGAGGTCAACAAGTTCAACCTGTACGCCAACTCGACCATTGCCAGTCCCTGCTTTGTCTCTCCTGAAAGACACAGGTGGAGAGGAATCTGGGAGAACTCCGCCCTCTAACTCCAACTACAGTCGGCAGTACACCCGGTGACTGCAAAGATCAGGTTAGAAAATTCAGCTGAGGAACAGGTCGATTTTCCGACTAAACTCCCTTACTAGTGTAATTCGTAGTTTATTTGATTCACACAGAATAATACCAAAAATTAACATTAATTAATTAAATTAACATCAACTCACTGTTTCTTTCTCAGAGAGTGGTTCCGTTAAACGGCAATGAACATGGTCATAATGACTCAAAATCATGTAAAACACTGCAATACAACAACTACAAAATGGTAATGACTTTTATGCCACATTTGCGTGTTTCCTTATGTTTGCTAGGTCAATGTCCTAGCATTTTCTAAGTTCTTGTTCAGATAATTACTATTAACTTGTTTATTGCATCGTGCGATTTTTCAATTAATAAAAGTGATAGTACGTAAACAAAATTTATCTTTCCTTTAGTGTAATCTATGCAATCCCACCCGATTTCCAGTTTTCCTGCTTTTCGGCCGCTAAGACTCAAAATTTAGACTGGCAATCGGTGCATTCAAGATTGAGCTGCTATCCCAGTTTAAATCCTGGGGGCTGTTTCTTGAAAGGCCCGGTAACTTAACGGGCCTGACACCATCTTTTGAAATCAAAATTTCAAGAAAAGTAGGGTGTGTTCTGACCTCTAATGAAGTCCATTTTGTTTCTTGAGCTTATAACTTTAGTGTATAATTTTCAACACTTTTGAAACTCCCACCTGGAGTGAAAAACAAATTACCGGGAGCTTCGAGAAATGGGCCCCTGGAGATTTTAAACCAAAAATATCTTACTTTGTGATGTAAATGACGTCATCATGACAATACTGGCTACCATTCCAAAAACGGGTAGGTTTGGTTGTAGTGAGGTACTGATCATAACTACACAAACCACTCTGCATCAAAAGAAAGTTGCATTGAAAGTAGAGTTGTACAAACTCCATGCAAATCAATTGATGGACAGTGCCTCCTTCCGGTCGCTGTGCATACACAAGCCCGTAGCAAGGGTAAAATAACTGGCGCGCGAAAACCTTGGCCTGGCGAAACTATCCTTTTTGCTGAAAAATCAACTTTTGGTAGTGTAAGATGTCAGGTCGGCAACAACAACACCAAGCAAAAGGTGTGCTAAAACATCAACTGTACACCTGACGTTCGTCGCACTTTTAGGTATCTTTCTTAGCCGTACCTGTACGACTATGAAGTGAAATTTCCAACTGAGTTTCACGTTATATGCATGATGTAAATGTTTTTTCACCTTCTAGAACTTTGTGATTGAAGGCAGAAGTCGAAGACTGATTGTTTTACATATGAAGTTGTTTTAATTCAACATTTTTGGTAAGATAGTTGGGCTCCCTTCAGCAGCCCCCCCCCCCCTCCACCTGCCCCTCCTGCTTCCTCTCCTCGTGCTACCCTGCTACAAGCCTGATACACCAAGCTTTGTTAAACGATTGAGGGGAAAATTTTTACCGCTTTTAGTGCTGTAAGCACTAGCGGCGAAATGATGGATTTGTTTGGTTGGTACTCCGGCCCACTGAGTTACACAAGTGGAAATAGTCAAAAAATGACCTCCCCTCAAACTCCGCCAGAATGAAGCCCTGTGGACCCTAGTTCTTCCCGAGGACTAAAATGGGCTAAAATTATGCAAAAATTAGAGCCAGTTTCAGTGGCTCGTATATTTAAAAATAAAGGTTGTCATTCAAATATAACTGCCTGTCATATCTTTACTTCATTTCCTCTATAACTAGAACTAATAAGATCGCGATTTAGTCAACAATAGATTTTTAAACAAATTTTCAAAGTTGTTGACTCAAAATCGCTTTTCAAACGGTCAAAATTTAGCACATTTTCAAGAGCAAAAAAAGCGTATTGGTACATGGCTTTAACTAACAAGTCTTGCCTAGTCTGAAAGAGCATTCTTTTTTCTTCAAATTGGCGAAATAAAATTTTTTGGTAAATGAAATCACGAGCTTTGACAAAGCAGGGTAAAATGTAAATATTACACTTAAAAATATGACCTCTGACCCGAATCCAAGCAACTGCGAATTACGGTAGGCGGCAAACCTGTCGGCCATTTGGTTATTTTGAACCTTTTTAAAACAATATTGATCCGAAAAATGTATAGATGAGAGATATGTTAAAGTATTAAGTGTTAAAAGCCCATGATGTGGTTTAAATCCCAATAAGACGCAAAACATCTGTTCGTTGCATGACCGATAAAATCAGCGAAGTGAGCGAATCAATGCATGCCTAAACAATATTTAATCCGATCTTACCCTCCTAAGACTGATACGTTCCAGTATCAGATTTAATAAAGCTTCACAGAAGATTCCTTGGAATGACTTCAGAGGAAAATGATTGAAGAATTTGAAACTATAGCTCGAGCGCATTGCACTTCAACTTGTCGGGACGGGACAATTGCAAAACAAAACAACTGTCAAACTACCACAGGCCAACCAGTTTTTAGTGTATTATGCAAATGAGGACGGAGGTCACGTCATTCCACACGGAGAAGTTATTTCATGCTGTGCACTGTTATGAAATAAAGCAAGCGAGGGATTGTTCCCTTTAACCAATAAAAAATAAAGATAGTTTTCTTCCTGGTTTCTGAAGGAATGAAATTTTCGTGAGTTCTGGTGAACTGATAGACACAGGGTTTGTTAGCAACAAATACTTATAGCACGATTTTTTACACCAAAGACCTACTCAAGAGAGCCTACTTTGTCAGTTTCTAACTATTGTTATGACAGGTACATGACTGGATCAATTCGCCAATAAGGGCAATGTATGGTGCTGTGAGTTCCACAAATTGAACCCTGATTAAAGCACTTTATTCCCTGAATACTGCTTCCTGTACTTGCTCCAAAAATGTCACTTTAAATATACAGTGTACGTGTCCTTATACTTGTACTTGTACTTGTACGTTGAAGAACTGTTTGCTCTTACAGAAAAACAACAACAAAAAATGGCGCCTAGCTCTACCATGTGCTCTCCGGTCACATGATAGTCATGTGACCGGAAGTCCGAACCAAAACGCAGAAATGGAAATAAAACACAAAAAAAAAGGAAAAATGAAACAAATAGAATAAAATAAACTGACGACGGTCGGTAGTTACACCGGCCCCTAAATGAGAATGCACCGACAGCAATCTCATTTACGAACATAAGCTACCGACTACAACTAAACACAACGTTATAAAGGAATGATTAGAATCACTGTTCATGACTATCAAAGCCAATGTTCATATCAACGTTCATTAAATCATCTCCTTGCACTGCTGCAAAGTCACTTAAACTGGTCCTACTCTATCGGCCACTCCATCCATCTCCAGAAAACATAACTTTGTAACTGGGCGTGTAAGTATGGTGGTACTGGCTGCGGTCACAGGTTCTCTTCTGTACCGTCGTTTGGCACATGTTGCTACTGTTGCACTTGTCTTCACCTTAAGCTGCGCCAAGACCCACCCATCGCGGCTCGCAATAACTTCCACAACTCTTCCAAGCGGCCACTTCCCTCTGGAAAAGGTTTCGTCTGCTACAAGCACCAAGTCACCAATTTGTAAATTCCTTTTTGCTCAGTCCACTTCTTCCTGTCTAACAGAGTGGGCAGGTACTCCCTCGTCCACCTACGCCAGAACAAATTGGCAAGATACTGCGCTTGCCTCCAAGCACGTCTGCAGGTGAGGTCGCCCTTGTCGAAGACCCCTGGAGGTACACTTGGGCACGGGCGCAGATGCAACAAATGATTAGGGGTTAATGGTTGCTCGTCTAAAGGACTGTCGCTATTTCTTGAGAGGGGTCTGGAATTGAGAATATTCGTCACCTCTGCCAAAACGGTTGAGAGGACCTCATCGGAGACTACCTGCTCCTTCAACATCGCTCGCAAGATCTGGCGCACAGAACGTATCATCCTCTCCCAGATGCCGCCCATGTGGCTCGCCGCTGGTGGATTGAAAATCCATTCTATCATCTTCTGTCCACAAAAACTGTTGATCTTCTGCTGATTCCATCGCTCTATGGCTTCCTTTAACTCCCTTTCTGCGCTAGTAAAGTTTGTACCTCGATCACTTCTTATCTGCTCAGGACAACCACGAATACTGATGAATCTTCTGAGTGCATTTATCATTGAGTCAGTGTCCAAGGAATGGGCCACTTCTATATGGACCGCTCGCATTGTCAAACACGTAAATAGGCATCCATACCTTTTCACATGGGATCTGCCCTGCTTTACTTCAATCGGTCCGAAATAATCGACACCAACAAATGTGAATGGTGGCTTGTCAGGGGTTAGCCTCTCTTCAGGTAAATTTGCCATAAACTGCTCTCCCGGGCGTGTGTTTCTTCGCTGACAGTCTATACATCTCCTTAACACTCGTCGCACTGCTGACCTTCCTTTGACCACCCAGAATGTTTCTCTTAAAGAAGACAAAACACATTCTTGACCCATGTGACCCAAACTCTCATGATACTGCTTGATAATCAGATCCGTCACATGATGCTTGTAGGGAAGGATGATAGGGTGTTTCTTCTCATAAGGAACCGGGGCAAGTGCTAGTCGGCCACGAACCCTCAGCAAACCATCCTCTAAGCGTGGGTTGAGCTGATGCAACGCCGTTCCTGCCTTTCGAAGGACCCTTTTAACACAACCATCTGCATCGCAACTTCCTGCTGATGAGAGAACCTCGATGACTTGAGGGAAAGACACTTGCTGTACTTCCTTGAGGATTTCCTTCTCAGCCTCCTGAAGCTCTGCCACCTTCAAGTAGCCATATTTCACGAATGGCACTTCGCCGCTCTGGACTTGGGATTCACTCGAAACTAAAGCGCTCCTCTTACTCAGCTGAACTTTCCGTAAAAGGTACGCCTTGTACCGCAACAGCCAGGCTACAGCCCTTTTCAACTTCCACCAAGACGAGTAGCGTGCTATTAAGGGCTCCAGGTATTTACTTTGAACAACAACGGTGTAAATCTGAGCCTCCTTCCTGACTTCAGGGTCGTCATCTTTCAATGCTGGAATTTCAACCATCCTTGGCCAAAGGCTCTCATTTCCCCAAAGAAACTCCGGACCTCTCAACCAACGATCATTTTTTAACATGTCATCCAATTTAAGTCCCTTTGAGCCATCATCTGCAGGATTATTATCTCTGTTTACATAATGCCACTCGGAGTGGGAAGATCCATTATGTATCACCGTCAAACGATTGGATTCGAACGTGTGGAATCTTTTTGATTCGTTGCTGATACACTTCAACACTGACATTGAATCGGTCCAGTAGAACACTTTCTGGAAGTTCATATCCAATTCTTCACGGATAATCTTAGAGAGTTTCACGGAGATGACTGCAGCTGTCAATTCCAACCTTGGAATTGAAATCTCGCGCACTGGGGCTAACCTCGCCTTTCCCATTACGAATGCACAATGAATTCGACTGTTCTCGTCCTTCACACGGAGGTATGCAACCGATGCGTATCCTTGACGAGATGCGTCTGAGAAAAGGTGTAACTGTACTTCTCTTTACTTCGCCAAACTCTCTGGGTCTGAAACAACGATCTACTTGCACTTCCTGTAACTTGGGAAGATCATCCAGCCATCGCCTCCACTGGATTTTCTCAGCCTCCCCAATGAGATCATCCCAACCAACGTTCTTTCTACTAAGGGCTTGCAACAACAGTTTGGCTTTCATGATGTATGGTGCAATAAAACCCAGGGGATCAAAGAGAGAATAAACGGCTGACACTATTCCTCTGCGTGTCATTGGCCGCTGATTAGCAACTTGAAGGATCTTCTCCAAGACCTCCCACACAAATTTGTCTTCCTCTGTGTTCCATTTGAGACCTAGAGCAGATTCGGTCGGCAGTTTCTCCAAGTCCAAGTTTGCAAATGACTTTGCCCTTTCAGATTCTGGAATCGCTGCTAGCACATCTCTGTCGTTGCTATACCACTTTGTCAAATGGAAACCACCTCTTCTTAGTAGCTCCTGGAGTTGACTCACCAGCACAACTGCCTTCTCGGTAGTGTTGGTTGACTTCATCATGTCGTCCACATACATGTTACGCTTCACCGTTTCCACTGTCTGTTCCTCGAACCCTTCTCCATGTAACTCGGCGGTTTTTTTCAAACAGAAATTAGCAATACTCGGGGAAGATGTGGCTCCAAATAGGTGCTTCACCATTCTATATTCTTCCAATTCTCGAGACAAGTCTCCATTGGGCCACCACAAAAATCTAAGTGCATCACAGTCCTTAGGTTCCACCAACACCTGATGGAACATCGCTTCAATGTCAGCTACCACTCCAATGGGCTCTTGTCTAAACCGACTAAGGACACCCACTAATTGATTTGTTTGATCAGGTCCCTGTAAAGGTTGTTGATTCAATGATGTCCCTCCGTACTTGGCAGCACAATCATAAACTACTCTCACTTTGCCGGGTTTTAAGGGGTGAGTAACGGGATGATGAGGTAGGTACCACACCGGTCTGTCCTTTATCTCTAACTCTTCATCGGGAACCTTTTCAGCGTGGCCACTTTCAATGTAATCAGCCATTGTTGTCTTGTATTTCTCCAACAAGGCTTCGTCTTTCAGGAGTCGTTTCTTTAGAAGCAAGCCTCTTCGCTCTGCAACTACCCTGTTGTTAGGTAAAATGGTGGCTCATGTCGCCAAGGCAGGGCAACCTGAAAGTGTCCATCTACCATCTTAAGAGTTCTCTCCATTATTTCTAGGGCCCTTTTGTCTTCCAACGATGCACAAACTCGCGTCTCGACTTCACAGTTTTCAAAATCTGTTCTCCACAGTCGCTCCAACTGTTGACTAAGCTCATCGTCCCGAGCTTGACGATCAATTTCATCTATCTGTAAACGATGCTTGGGTTCATTGGCATTACATTCTAGTTCGAGGACACAGTTCATGTCTGCAACATTCTCTTCATAGGCATCTTCACTGTTTAGCCCTGTAGACAACACAACACTCTTCTTGTGGTCTTTGCAAAGAACATAATCTTCAAAATCTAAACCACCTGCGCACACAACAGAGCTATCTTCCATACGTAGGTAGTTGACTGAGCGTTTGGCAGTACAGCTTTCTCCACCAACAGGACCTATCACCGTCCATCCCAGGCTGTACCTAATTGCTACTGGTTCTCCTTTGCCACCAGCTCGGCATTCTAACGGCAAGAACAAGCTTGGGTTGTCTTTAAGACCAACAATTAACATGACACTTGTGATGTCCAACTGTCGTAACTCAATATCACGCAAATGAGGCCAATTTTCAAGGTCCTCCTTCTTGGCTATACAGCTCTCAGTTATAGGCATATGGTTGACTGTCCTGACGCTTGAAAGTTCCACTGTCACTGATTCATCCATTGACATCACCACAAGATCTACTTGTTGACTTTCCACTCTGGCTGAGCCCGTCATCCCTGCTAAAGTGAAGTCCAGCCTCGTGCCGCTTGCACCCAATGTCTCCTTCAACTTTTCATGGCAAAGAGTCACTTCTGAGCCACTGTCCAACAACGCATATGTTTCAACAGGTATCAAATTGCTACCTTTGGCTAGGACCTTGACTGGAACAACACTAAGACAGACTCGCTCGCCGGCCCCAGTTGCAGCAGTTACGGCAGCACCTTCACTAGTTACTCCACTGGTTTCACTGTTGGTGTTCGCCCTTGTTTCTTCCTGATTAAGCTGGCGTGGATTAACACTTGGTGGGGTTGAATCTGCTGGAGGGGGGTGTAGCAGTGTGTTGTGTTCCTTCTTACATCCATTCACTTGACATTTGAACTGAGTTTTGGGGCAGTTTCTTGCAAAATGACCGCTCTGGAGACACTTGATACAAAGGCTTTGTTCATGCACTACTTTCCATCTGTCTTGATGAGATTGCTTCTTAAACTTATCACACCTCCACACACCATGCTGACCACGACAAACGGTACAAGCAGGCATTTTTTGGTTGTGTCCCCCATCTCCCTGTCGACCTCGGACACCTCCAGATAGTGACACAAGTCTTCGAGGATTTCGACCTCGTTGGTCTCTCCGATTCACATTCTCCCTTTCCTTCGAAGGAGCAGCGTTAAGATCCTCTCCAAACTCATTATTAACAAGCGCAGCTCTGTCCTTTAAGTGTTTAAGGAAGTCTGCAAACTTAGGTTTCGATCCAAATGAAATAATCCTTCCTGCACATTCTGTCCACTTGACCCTCATAAACAGTGGCAGCTTCTTGTTCAGTTCCCTTAACGTATTCGTGTGATTCAAATCGCTGACGTATTCAGGCCCCATGCCTGACAGTGTTTTATTGGCAACATCTAAATGGCGGGCAAATTCAAGTAAACTTGCTCCATTCGCCTGTTTCAAGGGAGGTAGGTCTTCCAACTTCTTGATATGTGCTTTGGCTATGATGTGAGGCAGTCCAAAGTTTTCGCGTAAGGTATTCTTAGCTACATAATATCCCTCGTCTACTGGTAGATTCACACAACTTTCAATGGCATCCCTTGCCTTGCCATAACAGTGTTGGATTAATAGCTGTAATCTCCTGGAGTTGTCGGGGTTATCTTTCTCTAAGCAGGTTTCAAAATTGTGCATGAACGAGACATACTTTATGGGGTCTCCATCGAATCTCATGTACTCAATCCTTGGGGCAGAAACAACTTGACGCAGTGCTTGTACTATCTCTGCTCTGCTATCTGGTGTCACCGATACTGGTTCTCGCATATAACATTCTGCTGGAACTGCACCAGGGGTCTGGGACCAGGGTACCTGAGTTGGCCATTGTGAGTACTCTTTGGTGTTAAAGTGGGTTGTTAGTGGTGTCTGTACTTGTTGTGATAAATTTAGCACTGATGGATTTACAGGCGGATTTCTCAATGCTTCAGTGTCCTTTGCGTTATTCAGTTGCTCTGTATGTTTACCTGTTCCAGCTTCATCAACATAAACTGTATGCTCGGTTTCTGAGAACACTGGGTTGGGCACTGTAACGCTTGCTGACTGAAATGTCTTAGCAGCTGAATTCATGATTCTCTCATTGACTCTTAATGCAGGCACCTGCTCCAGAGGTGCAAGCTCTTGTACTAGTTGTTCGTGTGGCTCGATTAGCTGCGACTGAGCCACATTCTGTGCCTGATTCCCATGTGGATGTAAGGTTTCCTCAGGTATAAACTCTGCTAAACGCTCCCTATACTGACTCTTCCTGCATTGATTCTCAAACTCTTCATACACATTAAGACTCGCTTTAGCCCACTCTTCCTCCATCTTAGCCTCCAACATGTCCTTCTCAAATTGAAGCTCACTTAATTTGCGTTGTAACTGTTGTTCCTGCAGTACTTGCTTGGTCTTCAGTTGGGCTAGGGCAAGTTTTTCCTTTTTCTTCGCCACTGCTAATGAAGCTGAACTTGAGCCAGTTGACCCGCTTTTCGTACTCTTCCTTGACTTTCTTGGATAGGATTTCAAGTCATTCTCTCGTTTCTTAATACTAGACGTGACTTGGAATTTCCATGTTTCAATTTCATTGTCAAATGTTGCTTTCTTTGACATCTGCTCCTTGTAGTTAGCGTCAGCCCTTTCAACGTCTTCACAACGACTAAGAACATCAAGACATTCAATGTACTCTTCATGGGTGTTCACGAATCTCCTCCAAGCTTCTTCATACGAATCTCGCTTTAATTGTAAGTCTTCCAAAGTTCCACAGTTCTCAATTATGCCTTGAATGTTCCCTCGCAGTCTCGTGAGGGTTGCAACATAACCTGCACAGGAATATTTCAATGTGTTTGCCCTCTCAGCTGTTCTACTTTCAAAATCTATATTAGATGGTACTTTAACTCGGGAACTTCTTCTTAATTGGGTTCCAAGTCTGCCCTCTGACAGAGTTTCCTGGACATTTTGTTGTTCCAGTTTGTCAGCAACAGGCACTGATCGAACAGACATTTTGCTCCACTGTACTATTGGCCACAAAACAAATAAACTCCAAACACAAACAAGATGGCTATTGTCACATACCTTAGACATCCACTATTTTCTCTGATAGCAAATAAGTAATATAAAAGTCCCACACAAGTCTCAAAGGTTGTACATGTAAAACAATTCTCGCAAAGCAACGAGCGTGATGCAGTGTCAAATAACACGAAAATCGTTCGCATAAACCAATGTTCTCCCCGAGAACAAAACGATCCAAAACGTTTCCAAACAACTGAATGAGCAACAAATCCACACGTGAATGAGACCAATCTCTGTTAGAATATCGTTCTCCGCGAAGAATTGAACTAGACGTAAGCTTGAATCATCCGTAGACGTGGACACAGTTCCAATGAACACGACAAAGTTCCAAATGCGACAAATCACAACAAATTCTTGTCAAATAAATGTTCTGCCTGAGAACAAAACGATCCAAACGTTCCCACACACTTGAATGAGCAACAAATCCAGACGTAAATAAGAACCAATCCCTGTTAGAATATCGTTCTCCGCGAAGAATTGAACTAGACGTAAGCTTGAATAATCCGTAGATGTGGACAATTCCAATGAACGCGACAAAGTTCCAAATGCGACAAATCACAACAAATTCTTGTCAAATAAATGTTCTCCCTGAGAACAAAACGATCCAAACGTTCCCACACACTTGAATGAGCAACAAATCCAGACGTAAATAAGAACCAATCCCTGTTAGAATATCGTTCTCCGCGAAGAATTGAACTAGACGTAAGCTTGACTAATCCGTAGATGTGGACAATTCCAATGAACGCGACAAATCACAACAAATTCTTGTCAAATAAATGTTCTCCCTGAGAACAAATTCCAAATGCAAATGCGACAAATAACAGACAAATCCTTACTTGATGCCGTGCTTTCCTTGAAAGCAAGTTCCAAATCCGATCAATGAAACTCAAACTTGTCGAAGCTGTGTTCTCCCTGAGAACCAAAACATCAATCGATTCGGCGAACAGTTCTTCAACTGTGAGTTCCACAAATTGAACCCTGATTAAAGCACTTTATTCCCTGAATACTGCTTCCTGTACTTGCTCCAAAAAAGTCACTTTAAATATACAGTGTACGTGTCCTTATACTTGTACTTGTACGTTGAAGAACTGTTTGCTCTTACAGAAAACAACAACAAAAAATGGCGCCCAGCTCTACCATGTGCTCTCCGGTCACATGATAGTCATGTGACCGGAAGTCCGAACCAAAACGCAGAAATGGAAATAAAACAAAAAAAAAAGGGGAAAAATGAAACAAATAGAATAAAATAAACTGACGACGGTCGGTAGTTACAGGTGCCTTGCGACGAACAGTTAGCTGTTCCATACCGAAATATTGGCAAATACTTTGTAACATGTTGATACTGAACTTGTTTAGCGAACTTGCGTGATACATTTCGCATAGGTCAAAATTGTCGAAGGTGATGGGGTGTTGGAGTTGAACCTCTCGAAGGATTTGTTCTCGAGTATCCCAGTACTGCTGTTGCTCGGCAGCAGCGTCATGATCTCTTCTCTCATCCTCGGTGGATTGATTGCGCAGTTTGCCTGCTTGTCGAGAGAAGTACGACTGAACTTGCTGCGTAGTTAGAAATTCACTACGGGTGAAAAGCCGTTCACCCTCAGCAGTTCTGGCGTAACGCATGTCGTGAGCTACGGAAGCTGGATCCTGTTTGTGACCTGTTTTCTGGCCGATTTTAAACTTTTCGTCAAGATACCCCTTTTGTGATTCGCTGAGTCGTCCTGATTTTTTCGTTTGCTTTAACGCCCACCCTTTAACAATTTGACTGGTATTTACTACGCTTTCTCGAACAGAAGCTTCAGCACAATGGCTTGTCACGTCTTTGCTTGTTCCTTCTGTTAGCTTGGCGTGGTTCATTTGCCTCGCCTGGTCAAGAAGGGTGACTCTTTCTACACGCATTTCACACTTTCCATAAGACAGATGCTTTTCAAGGGCTGAAAAACTCTGATAACTTTTAACACATCCTTCGTTAGGACATTGGAAAAGATCTGGATCAAATTCTGCCTCCTCTGGCCCTTCAGAAAAGTTTTGATTTTTAGAAGACTCAAGAGGTAACGCTGGATATCCTTCTTTACCGACATCCAAGAAGTCGCCGGCTGAAAATTTCTCTTGAAATTACCACAGAAGCTGTTTGTAGCTGAATCACACTTACGTCTTTATCTTACTTTGTCACGCTCTGATTATGTTGTTGTCCTAAGTGTCTTGTGGGATGCGTACGATAATGTATCCGCAAAAGTCTGCGCATACTGTGAAATTATAAAACAGCTATGTTGATGGTAAGAGTTAAAATATATCTGTCCTCGCGTTATTGTACGGAAAGTTTTTGCCACACGAGAGAATGCAACTGAGAACAAAAAAAGGTATTTTAATGTGTTCGCGTGTCGCTTTTTTCCTTACTTTAAGTCTGCATTTTTAATCTTTCCTTATAAAAAAAATATTTATAACAACCTGTTGGTAGCTGTTTGTCGATGATTTTTCCACAGCCGACGTTGTAGGATCGCCATACTCGCATTGACGCACCAGTATACTGTAGGTTGTTGATCAAACTGATGCCATCCAATTTTATGGGGCTGTCCTTGATACCTAATGAATCGACAAGTGTCACTCTTACCCCAGGTACTCCGGCGATCCTTCAGCTGATAGCATCGCGGTTTCAAGGTCCTTTGGAGTTTGAACATCGTGTCCCTCATTAACAAATCTACGAACATGAGCTTTGATGGTGGCTGCTGCGATCGCACGGGCCTTTACCACCTTGAGGATCACTAAAGTCTACTCTAGAAACAGCGATTCCAGTGACATCACCCATAGAGTGGCATGCAGCAAGCATCGTAGCATTATGGTAACATTATCCTGCCTAAAACATGCCGTAGAAATTTCAGGATTCTCCGTTTTTAGTGTGCGCAGTATGTGTTCCATGATCCGGATAACTACCGAGCTGTCTTGGTAACAGTTTTTAACAATGTGGACGAAAGACTGATTCTGAAGTTTTCCATTAAGTCTTCTTGCCGCCACGCTTATGTGCCATGAGATGCCTCTCTTGGCAAACCAGTCTGCCTGAGATTCGCGGTATTTTTGTGGCAAAAATTTCATGGTCCAGTCTTGGGTGATCATTACAGACGAATTGTCTAGTTGTTCAAGTGCGTCTACTCTGGCCATGTCCTGAATTTTGCTTCTCAGCTGATGAGCCTTCCAAGACAGAATGTTTTGGGCTGCTTCATCGGCCACATGGCGTAAGTCATCTAACTTTGCAGTTGGAAATCCCAGATCCTCTCTTTCTAAGTATTCTTGAATGGCAGACACTAGTTCTTCACATCGGGGGCACGTCCTACCATGATCGTGATCGCAAGGGCTGCTGAACAAGGGTTTCTTGTCATCGCTTAGAGCGTATACGCTACAGTGGTCAGCCACGGGCGAAGAGGGAGATACGTGCACCTATGTAACAAAAATGTAATAAAAGCAATAAGCGAAATAATTTTAAACGACAAAGGTAAAATAGTGCAAAAGTATGCTTCATGACAGAAAAGTCAAAATTGACGGCAACGGTAAATGGTCATGTGGACTGAATACATCCAATTAGGTCTATTTTTTCCATCATACTGTGCAATTGCACCGAATTTTATAAGGAACATTACAGGGAAATTGACGTTTTTGTTGTTTTGTTCCATTATGAGACTAGCCTTGAATACCTTGTAATCTGACTTTATATATTGCTTTGCACTCTTTACACAACTTCTCCACAGCTCAGAAACATCTGTCTTCAATACCCCATATTCCTCTAGTCGCTTCACCACATGACATAGGTCGTCGCAAGCTTTGCCTCCTTCTGCGGCAATATAGTCGATTCCTTGCAACGACTTTCTTACGGTGGCACTACAGGCTGCGAGGATAGCCAACATTGTTGTACGTCCAAATGGTTTGAACCCGAATTCGTCGCAGTATTTAGTGTACTGCTTAACAATACGTTCTGGAATCATACTTCGAATTACGTTTGGTGTCTCCAGTACTTCGCCAGTTGAAAGCTTTAAGTACTTTTGCCCAAATGGAAGATCTTGTATGATGTGCGGACTTGTTATAAACGTCAAAAAATGATCAAGCTGGGTGGCCTCTACTCTCATTCGGGGACTATACCTTGATGGAAGTGGATTCCCTCGACCATAAACATGTTTGTGCAGTCGCGCAGTTTTCACTCGGTACTCAGTGATACCAGGTAGATACCTCTGAAGGCGTTCGATGGGGACTAGATCAGCCATTATGGACAAGACTTGTCTTCTAGTATCCCAGGCGGATGCATTTTTGTATGTTTCTGCCAAGGCTTCAAGATATTTGCGGTCGGCACTACCTTCATATCCAAGCTCTTTGTCGACAAGCATTGAAGACTGAAGTGCATCCCATAAATGAGCCGCATCACCAGGCGTGATAACATCTAAAGCCGCTACAATAACGCCTTTAGCCTTTTTCACGTGGTTGCTATGCGTGCGCGCACCTGCCTCGGCCCATCTCTTCCTTGGTCGAGTTAATTTTTGGACGTTACAAGTTTCAAGAAATCTGTTAAGGTGCTCTCTTCGTATATATTCGTTACTAGGCTCTTCCGTCACCGCGGTCGATGATTCCTCGTCACTGCTACTGACACTGTCTTCGTCTGGAACGAATAAACTTTCATCTTTCGATGACATTTCCATTATTCCTGTATATAATTCCATGAATTCATCGTTCACCGTCCCCTGAAATTTTGGGAAAAGGTTTGGTTTACTACTTTAAAAAAAAAGAGACTCGCGGTAAAAACAAAAACAAAAAAAACTAAAGCTGTTTTCACTTCCAACGTCCTAGTTTCTGTAAGTCTCTTGCTTATGATTTGTAAATACCTTTTGTTTTTTCTTGTGCCCTAAATCAGAGATAAACAATGACAGTAACAGAGTCACTTGATATAATGATAATGATAATGATAATGATAATGATAATGATAATAATAATATGTACTTGTCAAACGAACAATGACTTTTAAGTGACATCAATAATGAATTCCCAAGGAAAAGAATCTTTTCGATGAAACTTGGTACACTGCAGTAACAAGTCAGCAAAATAATATAAGATGATAAAAACGTAGAGGCCTTTTGGTCATAACAGCAAGCAGCACAAATCTTGACAAACAAGCACGATTTTTACTGTGTTGCCTGGGATATTAGAAAAGATAAGTGAGCGAGGACTGGGCCGAGTTTACGTGTAAGGCATGCACGAAAAGGCGGAAAAAGCAATGGAAATTCTATTAACGTTCTTCTCGATCGACTTTATTTTAATAATGTTTCTGCATAAACTTTCTCTTTCTCTCTTTCACGGTGGCCATTACCTGTTATGTGCAGTAATCATGAGCGGATGAAATTTGAAAAAATCAGTCCGTGCTGTAACCAGAACTGGATCGGCAATCGGAAACCACCTCAGAGAGCAGCATGATATGGAGCCTGAAGACATCGCACAAAGTTTTAGAATCTTAAGAAAGTGTCAGAACAAATTTGACTGCCTTATTTTTGAAATGTTTTTTATCCAAGAACTGAAACCGACGCTTAACAAACAGTGCGATTCAATTCGCGCCAAATTATTTGTTTAGAGTAGTTCTTGTTAACATTGCCTGCGTGCAGACGTCTCCTATTTCCTTTGTTGCACGCGGAAAAGGGACGTCTGCGTAACGCCGTCGCTAATCGTGTTCCAGTGTCCCGCTGGGTTCCCAAGATCTTGGGAACATGCTGTGATAGGCTGACACACAGTGAGCATTGTTCGACTTAACGCTGATTGGTTGTTATTGAATCTGGTCTGATAATGTATGCAGTGATTTATGTAATCGGGATTTTCCAGTCAAAGCAAATCAAAACATGTGCCATTGTGTGCAGACCGTACAAAAGCGGCGTGGACTTAGCACCAGGCAGGCATTTCGGAGAGAGCCAGCCAAAATAACTAAAATCTTTATTTAGCCGTAACAAACAGAGGTCAAAGAAAATTTAAACACTTTAGAACTGCATCTGAAATCAAATCCTATCAGGAACACCCACAGAAGCATAAACCACAGGAAATGATTACTCAGTGTGCATGTAACAAACCTGCTTCATGACCTCTAAATGTAAGACTTAGTGCGGCAAAAACGAGATTTACTCAGTCAAAATTTAGACTGCTACATGCACTGTGTAGTGCGAGAGAGAAAAGAAGAAAAACCTCTGTTCAAGCAGACTCTCAAGGTCACGTTTCGCATTATCACGAGCTTATGATGTTGTGTTTGGCCTGTCAACTCTTATTACAAACCGGATATTATTTCACAATTTATGCGAAATAGAATTCCCTGCCAGCGGGACGCTGGAACACGATTAGCGACGGCGTTACGCAGACGTCCCTTTTCCGCGTGCAACAAAGGAAATAGGAGACGTCTGCACGCAGGCAATTGTTAACATTGTTTTATTTCTATTGTTTTTTGACTTTATAAATATTTTTAGCACTTTTTACATTTTTACATATTTTATCACATTTTAGCGTTCACCACATTTTTATGTATTATAACTTGTTTTTAACTTATTTATGCTAATTTAGAGAACTTTTATACACTTGAAAATGACGTCGGCGAGGTCGAAACGTCGTGATTTTTTATCGCTAATATTTATCTCAAAATCGATTTCTAAGAAACTACTTATTATTTTTTAAATATCGAACTAAATATATAAAGCAGCCTAACAAGTATTCTAAGTGAATAAATGGTCTAAGCCTTAAAAAATTAGAGGCGTCAGGTTCAAAAGGGGAAAATGGACAGGGTGTGGCCGGCACTATTTCCACTTTCAACTAACTTACTTGAGCCAACAGGGATGACGATTTTGCAGGCCATGTAGAGGCGGTGAGACTGTGTCAGTGTAATCCCTCGCTCGCCCTTCACATTGGCTTTTCTGTGAAAAGCCCATGAACTTGGAGAAGAACATAATTTTCGGTTGCTTCGCCATCAAAGACCAAATGCATCGCGGTGTCTTGGGCAAATAGAGAGATTAAAATATTGCTCTTGTTCCTCAAAGATACCTACAATTAGGCACATTTTTGTTACATAAGTTGAATAAAATAACTGTTTCATTCGTGCTACAGGTAAAACTCGAATACAATTTGATTTACCTGCACGCGCCAACAGAAGCGTCGCCTCCGAACATAGTGTACCATCTGAAACGCCGCACGTCTTGAGGTGGCCTTTGATGTCCTTAGAGCATTCAGAAATTCTTACACACAAATCACCACTTGGAAGTACTAGGCTTGCTCCACAATCACCTCCGACATTCTTAGAAAATTCACATGAAGCCATTTTGGCGAGTGGAGCGCTCTAGGCGACACAGTATATAA
>CALNXK010000036.1:2557500-2560000 GCA_942486035.1 Porites lobata
ATTTTTAGTAGATTTTTGGCTGACTATGGGGATATTGAAGCTGAATGCATTGGTGTCCGGTACAACAGAGGAGAAGGGAAAGGACTATAGACTGACAGGAAATTCAAACTACTTGGAGAAACTGGTAACAAGTCTAAAGAAAGGGGAACCAACTTGTCATCTTGATATTTCAAATATCAGAAAATGCCAGATCTAAACTTGCAACAAGAAATGGCTTTGTGTCTTCTGTACTGGTTTATATAAAAATGAGCTGCAAGATGATACAGGCATGGAACACTTAAACCAAGACCAAGATTACATACAAATGATACATTCTTTTAGTTGTAGCCGAATTGTTTTATAACAACAGTTCACATTTAACATACATTGTGCATTTTTAGTTTCACTGTCCAATTTTTTGATCTCTAAAGACAACCTTTTTGGTAAAATATTATAAATAAAATAGTTTAACCCCGCATATAAGAACCTGCTGGAATTTTTTTGGCTAAACAGGTTCTTATATTTTGGGGTGTTAAAGTAGCAAATTTCTGCCAGGAGGTTCTTAATTTTCTAGGTTCTTACACGCGGGTTTTTACTGTACCTTCTGCAGCAATTCTTTAAACGCCAAATTATTTTCAAGGCAAGGGAGTATGTGATAAAAAAAATACTATAGGAGACCAGGTGGTATTTATAAGCTTTAATCAACTTCAAATTTATCAGGCTTGTTTCCTCTGTAATATGTTATGCAACCAGAGTTGTCCGCCACGCTTAAAAGACTTGTAAGCGTTCCCACAGGCTGCAGCAAATTTAACAGGCAAGTCCGAGTATTTTAATGGATAAATTTAATACTCATCAAGTAACAATGGGGATTAAAAAGTCAATCAAGCAACAAAATTCGAAACAAAAGAGACATATCGCACCTAAATCAAAGGAATTCCGCTCGTGGATTCTTCGGAAGGTAATCGACAATGGCAAGAACAATAGCCTGAATATATGAATACTTGATACCCCAAAATTTGGAGTACACACTTAAATCGGCGTGAACTTGTAATGCAGACAAGACAATGCAAAACCGGGGAAAGGAATCAATTTGAGAAAGATATTGCTTTGCTGTGTTATAGCAAAAAGTTCAATAAATGCCGCTCCCGAATAACTACCACCCTCCAATGAATGCCGCCTTCACTGCATCGACCATCGAGATTTTTCTAAATGTGTAATACTTAACACTAACCATCTTAGTATTATGAAGAACCTGGTCATCGTGTTTCTTTAAAACAACTTTATTTGCCTTAAGGAGGTTGTGCGGAAATCCACACTTGTGAATATGCTCCAAGGCATCCGCACAATCATAAAAAATTCTATTCCATTCTCTGTGTTCCACATTTTGTTCTCTGCTGCTTTGTAAATGTTTAGGCTTTCGTCACCGTTCTCATGAAACTTCAGCAATAGGCTGACAGACTTTTCCTTCAGAGACCCCAAACTGAAGAGGGATTCCTCGGTGATCCCCCAGATTAAGCAGGACACGTGCTTCATGTTTTGCCTGTCTTTGCAACAGAGACAAATTGTGGGTGTTATTACAAGCATAACTTTTACGTTCATAATCATTTATTGTAACAGAAATTCCACAGTACGTTTCTAGGTAGCAGTTACCAAAAGTACCACTGCTGATAGACCAAGACCACTAATTTTTTAATAAGATTTTTTGCTGTAAGCTTCTTGAATTCTGAACTGTCCTTTGGGTTTTGGAACCACCGAATCTAGAATAGACGATTTAGCCTTTCACCCCTGATTGGCTGCTATATTTCTCACTCCCTTCCTTTTGTTTCCTTTCTTGTTGAATAGAAGCAGAGTACCATTCTTTTGCCACACAGCAAATTTTCCTCTAGATCTTCCAACCTTCTTTTCTTTTGCTTTTCTATTGAGACACGAGGAAGCAAATTTGTCTCACCACGTGTTCTTCTTGATTAGCTTCTTTGCACATCAACGGCCTCAACCTTTGCTTCTAATGTTGAAAACAAGGGGGATTTGTGTGGTCGATAAAACGGAAAAAACCCTTGCATGTCAGTAGTAGTGGGTCCCTGGGGAAAGTTCAAAGCTTTGACCTCCCACCCTTTCTCTCTCTCTCTCTCTCTCTCTCTCTCTCTCTCTCTCTCTTTAGATTATCGACTGCGTATTTTCTACTTGTTCTCCCTCTGCTATTTTCAAACGGTAAATTCGAAAAAAATTTGAATTAAAAACATGGAGAGTAACATTTATGCATCATTTTCTCACTTTTTAAATTTTCGGATACAGCCCTAACATTTAGCGCCTAATATTTTCAATCAAACCTCGCCAACGTAGTAATTACTCAATTTTAGGTACACGATACCAAATTTTTATAAAAATTTTAAAAAAACCAGCGCTTCGAAAGGTCCTCGAAGAAAGGAAAATTGCTACTAAAGACCGCTGGAATTCGTAGTATTTTCAGTTTTACAAGACCATTAATTTACGAATCTTTCCTGTTGTAAGCTACATCTTCAAC
>CALNXK010000036.1:2565000-2672500 GCA_942486035.1 Porites lobata
TTCTAAGGTACATGTCCATCAGGTTGTAGAGGTCATCGTACACCCAAACAACTGCAGCGCCGTAGACACCGGCGGTTTTGTGATCACTACAAGGATTCTGTAACGAGCAAGGTCTTCGTCTGTGCCCGGGTAAAACACCGCAGCCTTAAACTCGCTGACTTTCATGCCTGAAGCAACACCGCTTCTTCCACTATTATCGATCAGTAGACGAGTTATAAGCCAGTCTCGCACCTCACAGTGGGTCTTGTCGTTGACAATTCTTCGAATATCAGTGCCTTTATTCGTTTCTTGTGAAGAAGTGGCCAGCTTTTTAATGGCATTTATCGTTGTTCACCATGGCAGACCTTGTAAAACTGTTCACTTGAAATGAGCTTGTTGAAATCCTCGTCGTATTTTGGAGTTTCCTCTTTAAAACCTTTTTCTTTTGGGCGCTGACCATGAAGTCATGAGATCCCGGCGTGCATTTAAGGTATCCACACTCACATCAGACATCTCAGATTTTCTTTCTTGCGTTAAGAATTTATAGAACAGACGCAAACTCATGAGATAAGATCTCACAGTTCCCGGCTGATACTTTTCCACAGCATATGACAGCCACTTTTTCAAGAGATTTACCCCTTCTTTTTCCGGACGCACTAGCAGGTACACTGAAGGTTTTGAGTTTTGGGCTTCTTTGGCTGCCGTTTCCTCCTGTTTTAGACGGCGAACGACACTCCGTACCTGGGATTTGTACTGCTGCGCCATTTTTTCTGATCTGTACCCTCCATCCACGTCAATTAACCATTCATAAAACTCCGTCAGCAGTTGTCCAGTAAGCTCATCATTGACATCGTTGTTCTCTGTCTTTACGTCTGCTCCTTCCTCAATGTCACAATCGCTTGGTTTCCAATCTGTGTCGAGCGCATCATCATTATCGCTTTGATCTCCTCCAATCACACAACACAGTTCCTCCTGTACGTATTTATCGTACTCTTCCGCCGATCGTACCAGTTCCTGCGTTGACTCGACAGGTGTTTTAAAAACGTGACCATGCGATAACTTGTTTTCTTTAAACTCCGTCACTTCTTGGAGCCAATCTAATTCTTTATCCAAAAGTGATCCTTCGTCAACATTACTTTCCCCGACAATCTCGACAAATTCGGTCAATAGTTCCTCGCATTCAACAGGAAGAGAAGAGGAGTCGAGGGATATGTCCGATTGACTGGAGTCACTTGAATTAATCTCTTCTTCGCATTCGTAGTCAGGATCCGAGCCAGACTCGTCGCTGTCGGAAATTTCAAAACATTCTGTCTGATTACAACTGACTACGTTCTCCCCGTTAGCACCGTCAAGTCCTCCGTCGCTGATCTCTTTTGAACCTAGATTCTTTCTTTCCTCGTCGCTCCTTTCACTCTTCTTTTCTTCATGACTATTATTCCATAATCTTCTTGTGAGATTATCGTATTCTTCATCACTGTCTGTAATGGTTTTCATCGCATTATCTTCTCTTCTGTCTTCCCCTCGATGCTTCCTCTTGTTGGATGTTTTCTTCATCTTGTTTAGTGCTCCTCTTGCAAGTGTTTCATAATCTTCTTTAGTTACCCTGGCACTGTCTATATTTGGGCTGCACGGAATAATATCCTCGACTGTTTCATTGTCTTCAGGGTATGCACCATCGCCCTCGTTAACTTCGCTTGCACTGTTGCTTGCCTCTGAAATGGTTTCTTGCAGTTTTCTGCTTCCACAGTTGCTTGTCTCTGAAATGGTTTCTTGCGATCTTCTGCGTTTGGGCTTGTGTCTCCTTTTACTCTCTGCTGCTCTATCCTGTCGATGCTTAATCTTCCAGGCTGCTTTCTTTAATTTTTCATCAGCCTTTGTGGCTAGTTCCTCATAATCTTCATCCTCGAATTCGTCACTTTTCCCTGGGCTGCATCGTTTAGACCCCACCTCCTCGTGTGTGTTGTTATCTTCATCTTGCCAATTAGCCTCCTCGTGACTTTCGCTGTACTGTTTCTCCTGCCTACCGTTTTTCCTACGTTCTAAGTGGGATTCTACTTTTTTGAACGAAGCTCGTGGAGCGTGCGATAGCGCATTTAAATAAGCAGGTGTTCCTGGTTTTAGTTTGTGTATACCAGTCTGCAAATGTTTGTGGAGTTGAAATATCGGTTTCTTCTCCCTCTTGCACGGGGATAGAGGACAAAATTTTATCCTTCGATTGGGTGGCTTTCTTTCTCGAGTTACATAAACACCCAGTTTTCTTTTCATCTTTGACATTTTATGCACATCGCTTTGATGGCGGCTTAAGTTCTGAACTATGCTTCCACATTTCTTACACTTCTTGGATTTCCTTTTCGTGCGACTGGACGAACTGGCAGGTACGCCGGACACTGAAGCGCTTTCATCATCAGCAGCAGTAGACAGGTCTGCTTGACTTTCCATTTCCTTCTACTTCGTCTCAACTCTAAGAAAAAAAAAGACAACAACAACAACAAATTTATTACCACCTTGTAGTCCTCTGCAGCGTGTCCCTAATTGCAAGCAATTTGTCGCAAAGACGAAATTGAAATACACAAAATAGTGAGCAGCCCCTTGCGAATTGTAGCTGCAAATACTGTTTTACAGGAGAAAACTAGATGAAAGTGATCAGGAAGTTAAAAGCTTTTGTATACCTTAGGAATCTTACGGACTTACTTCTAAAAACCCAGCTTAACGTTTTGGTTGTAAGTCAGATGACCACTTTAGTTTTCATAAATAAAGTACCATGCGTTTCAATTAAGTCTCAGCGGTTTTGCGTTTGACTTTAGGGTTGCGAATTACAGTCAGTTTTTAGCTTAGAATCACAGTGGTTTTAAGACAACGACACTTTTATACCACCTGCGAACAACAAGCTCGCTAGCATGTTCTTGTGGTCTTACGCTGAGGAGAATGCGCACTTGTTAAGTTTAGATACTCATGATACTAACTTGTACTTAACTTCTTTTCGAACTGTCTATTGTTTTCTGTTTGTTCTTTTATAACATAAGTTGAATACCCGATCGTGAGACATACTTATCATTGCACGCATCACTTCTGCAAAGGCGTCAGCGAGATTAATAAAATTTGTCCTTTCGGGTTCAGCAGCTAGTGAATTTTATTTGAAAATATGTGTTACTATTTATTTTAGATAGATAATGAGTGACTTTGTAAACAATTATTGCCGCAGTAATCAACGTCGAAGTAAGTGTTATCAACCGAGCCGAAGGCCGAGGCTGATAACGGAGACCTTGATTATTTAGGATATCACAAAAACCGAATCTAATAATTGTTTAATAATACATTGTTTTAAAGAGAATAACGACAAACACACCTTTGCACTTAACCTGAATTGATATTGCTATTGGAAATCATGCATTTGGCGTAACCTACAGATTAGTCAGTTATCTGTAGGTTGCGCTGAAAAAACCTGGCTTGTAAGCTAACGAGCCAACTAGGAGCAGGTGGCGTTGAATTAGTTCGTTATAAACCCGTGAAAGGATGATGATGAAGTTGTGAACTGCGGAGTGAAGAATTAAATGGGGATGATCATCGCAGTTATATACGCAATTTTGCAGTTGCGTAAAAAAGCTTGAAAAAAATTCAGGCTTGTACGGGTTCGAACCCTTGAGCTCTACGATACTGGTGCAGCGCTTTACCAATTAAGCTAACAAGCCAACTGGGAGCAGGTCGTTGAATTGGTTCGTTATAAACCCGTGAAGGATGATGATGAAGTTCTGAATATATGAAAATCATATATGTGATTTGCGGAGTGAAGAATTAAATGAGGATGATCATCACATTATATAATCAACTTTTGCTGTTGCGAAAAGAAAGGCCGAAAAAAATCCCGTACAAGCCTGAATTTTTTCAGCCTTTCTTTTCGCAACAGCAAAAGTTGAGTATATAACTGCGATGATCATCCCTCATTTAATTCTTCACTCCGCCGTCCACATATATGATTTTCATATATTCAAAACTTCAATAAAGGTTATTTGCGTTTATGGTCATCCAAAACCACTAGGCTCTAACGGTGCATGTCATGAGTAATAGACTTTGTCTTGTTCTGAGGATATTCCGATTTTGGTCGAATTTTACGTTGTAAAACAGTAATTGTATTTTGTAGCGCATCATTTACATCACGATTCCATTTTTCCTAAGCACTCGCACGACAATCTCGCTTATCAGTAACTCCGTATTGGAAAGTAAATTTTGAATGGTTGCCTAAAAATCGGCGGCATTGGGACAGAGTTATACGCTTGGGTTATGTGCTTCTGGTTTGATGTAACATATCCTACTCGTGATACTAGCTTGTGTGCACTTAACGTCTTTATGAAACTGGCGGACTGCGCGCCTCATACAGTTCCATGTGACATATCCTACTCGTGATACTAGCTTGCACTTAACGTCTTCTTCGAGGTGACGAGCGGCACACATCATACAGTTCCATGTAACATATCCTAGTACTCGTGATACTATCTTGCGCGCGCTTAACGTCTTTATTGAACTGGCGGACTGCACGCCTCATACAGTTCAGGCAGGTAAACATATGCTACTCGTGGTACTAGCTTGCACTTGAACTCTTTTTCGAACTGGCGGGCGGTGTGTCCCATACAGTTCCATGAAACATATCCCGGCTTCTTGTGATATTTAGTTTGGCTGGGTTAAAGATCGGTGTTTGAATCAGTTCAGTCGGCCTTAACTTATTTAGGCCGGACTACTACGGTTTTTGCGTTTTTTTTCCCCGATCCGCGAAAAAAAGTTCCAGCAAAAAAAAATAAAATAAAATAATAATAATAATAATAATAATAAAATACCACTCCTAGTAGTAGTAGTAGTAGTAGTAGTAGTAGTAGTAGTAGTAGTAGTAGTAGTAGTAGTAGTAGTAGTAGTAGTAGTAGTAGTAGTAGTAGTAGTACTACTACTACTACTACTACTACTACTACTACCACTGAAAATGGTCACTGCTTTTTGAGGTGCGAGAAGTTTAGTCGTTTACATGGAAGGATTGAATTATACTGGTAAAAAGCTTATCAAAACGTAAATATACATGGATGAAGACAAAGATGACCCCTCTTTCGAGCCTGGAGATAATCCTGGACAAAAGAAAAAGGTAACATTCAAGCCAGCCTCAATGGTGGACATGAAACCATGTGATGATCTTCACCGATATCTGGTCGACAAATTTCACTCATCGACTAAGTCCAAATCAGTTTTATTCGAAGCAATCGATTTTCAGCCTACAAAACTGCTGCTAAGGTTGTCTCCTTTGTAACATCTGAAGACCGGCTACTTTTATGGATCAAAACCTTCGCTGTGCGATACTTTGATCACCTGAACGTGATGGGATATCGAGTAACATGGCAAGAACAAGAGTCACATAGCTGCCCAACCAAAAGCGATAAAATCATCATGCACATTCACGAGGAAGAAAATAACATTGAAGATCAAATGGTCACCATAACTATCTTTATTTCCACTGGCAGAATCATGGTTCAAGGCAAAAAATTCGCCGAGTGGAGTCAACAGGAATTTCCTGCACTGCTATCTATTGTTAACAGTCTCGGGTCGTCAGGAAACCTTAGTGCTGTTAGCGCAAAGGACCAATCTGCATTCCATATAGAACTCCAAAAGTTTTTCACAAAGTACAAAGGATGTGAGATTGCGGACACAAGGGCTTCGAACTAAACGACACTACCGTGGAAAATGCCGAAAATGTTGTCAGTGACATAACAGAAACAGAAACACCCAGTGCAGACAAAGGAAATACAAGAATAACGCAATTGTCAACACCCATTGAACTCTCCCTTACACCGAGTAGGCTAAACACCTTAACTACTCTTCGAAATACCGTCGGAAATTTAGAAGCCGATTTTACTGAGTTTAAAGTAACAAACGCTGGTAACCTCGAGCACCTAAAATACAAAGCTGCCCAACTGGATCACAATTTCAAAGTACAAACAACAACCCTAGGGGGGCTTGCTGATGATCTGGAAAACAATACTAAACTTCTAAATCACGATTTACAAAAACACGCTGACTTAATTTCCAAATTACAGAATGAAAATCAAGCACTTCAAAAGAAAAATGCGAAAATATCGGAGGATAACGCAACCATGAGAAGAACACAGAACCAGCTTGAAGCGGAAATCACCTTTCTTAAGGACCAAATTAAAGCCCTCTGGGAAACAATACAACTGCCGCCGGAAACAACTAAGACGTCGAGCCAGACCTCTGGTGAAGAAATGGACGACAAATTCAATGATAGCACAAAGAATAAAATGATCGTTAATTAACTAATTCTCAAACGCTTATATAAACATTCTTAACTCATCTTTTGTTGGATCAAACGACAACTCAGTATTCTTGTTGAGTTTATAACCATATTGTCCCTTCGTTTCATTTAATTTAATGAGATTTTATTGTCACTATCGGTCAGCTTTCTCCGTTAATAAACGGTTCCAAATTCAATGAAACAAAGAATAAAGCTTTCCTACATCAAACGACAACCAATGGTCAAAGATGAGATACTAGAAAACCAAACTCTTTCTCTCCCCTTCAAGATCTACCAGAAAACCCGCCAAGAAAAGAACCACAAAACAAACCCGTAGACACTAATTCCCAGCACCCTCCTAAGTCTCCTGCTACCAACAACACCAATAATTCTAATGAAGTGATCTTTCTATGTGATTCAAATGGAAAGTTTTTAGACATGGAAAAATGTTTTCTTCAGACCAGGAAGTGAAGTATGTTAGAACTCCACTGATTGAACACGCTAGATCGTACTTACAAAGTCAAATCCACACTGCTCCCCGACTACTCATATTACACACAGGAACAAACGATCTAGAAAGAACCAGTTCTCCTGAAGATCTTATTTCTAACATCTTAATATTGATTACAGAAGCCTCAACGAAATTTCCTTCAAGCAAAATATTCTACTCAACACTTCTTCCCCGCAGCGACATCCCGACACCAATAATAACTTCAATAAACAATCAGTTGATCAGTAGCTGCTCAAGATTACCCAATGTGCAGTTAGTCAAACATGACAACCTCTTTGAGAATCAATCAAATATTCTTTACGATCAGAAACATATTCTTAAACGGTACGTAAAATTTTTCGCCAAAAACCTTAAGGACGCAATTCGCGGTCGTGCCAGACCAAAACCTACAGTTCCTTCTAATACAATGCCAGCCCAAAGACAAAGATCCTCACAAACTCAACCGACTTCTTCCCAAGGTCCCAAGCCACTATTACATCACACATCATACAGCAATGCCGTAAAGAACACACCACCTCAAGTGCCTAGTTGGCCTCACCTTCTTCAAACTCAACCTCCGCCGTTACCATTTGTCACACCACAACTTCCACAACGAATACCTCCAACACCATTGCAAAATTCACTACATCATGAACCAAATGCCTCAAATAAAGCATTCCAGCTTCCTATGCAAACCCTGCCGGACCAGATACTCCCAGCTCCGCCACCAACTATTTCGCATCAATACTCCAAAACACCGCATCAAACGTTTCCACAGGCCGCTAAAATGGAAACCGCAGGTGAAGAAACTCGCCCCTACAACAAATTAACGGATTCAGCAATGCCTCAGGAAATCATATCCTTTCTTCGTTTTATAAAATCATTTGTATGAACAATTTCATCTTACCCTTGACACTGAATTAAGTATTAATGATAAACTTTATACCAGTATAAAGAGTAATCCATTTATTATTTTCTATACAATCACGGACACCGAAGATAGTCCCGATATTTCAAGCACATTGTCCTTTTGCGCTTGGAATATTAATGGCCTTTCTTCGAAATATCTTGGAAATAAGTTAGATAATACTGATTTTGTGAGTGTTATTAATAACTCCGATTTTATATTGTTAACAGAAATTGGCAACTGCTCTAATCTGGAAATTGCGGGATACAAATCTTTTTTTCAATGTCCCACACCAAATCAGTCGGGGAGAGGTGGGCGTAACTCCGGAGGAATCGCTTTATTTTATAAGAACAAATTCCATAAAAACATTTCCATCACTAAAACAACTCAGCATTTTATTTGGTTTAAAATTGAGAATCGTTTTCTAAATTCAGTGAAGAATATTTACGTCTGTGGTGTCTATATACCCCCCTGTAACTCAAAATACTTCGATAACGAAATTTTTGATCAGCTAGAACAAGACATAGTACGTTTCTCTTCGAAAGGATCAATAATTCTCATGGGTGACTTTAACTCGAGAACCGGGAAATACTCTGATACTGTCTCAAAGGAGGGAAACAGTAGAATTAGTAATGATCAGTCGGAATCTGCTTTCCAGCCAACTCAAAGAAACAGTTTTGATAATGTTTTAAATAGCCATGGGAAACGGCTGTTGGAAATTTGTAAAACCTTTGACCTAAGAATAGTTAATGGCAGAGTTAATGGAGATACCCTAGGCAGACCCACTTTTCATGGAAAAAACGGAACGAGCGTTATTGATTATCTAATATGTGATCAGTGTACATTTCTCAACGTTGCAAATTTTGTTGTTAAACAGCCATCTTATTTATCGGATCATAGTGCCATCGTGGCATGGCTCAATCTTAACACCAGGTTAATTGGAGACGAAATGCACACTCTAAATAGTAGCAATAGATTATCAAAATTACCACGGCAATTTTGCTGGGAAGTTGACTCACATTTAAAATTCAAAAACGCACTGCGCACGGAACCAATCCAAATTCAAATTAGACAATATATGGAGAGAAACACCGAAGATGTGAATATCTCCTTAGAAAACGCTATGAAAATTCTAACTGAGAGCTCCAAGCTATGCCTAAAAATTAAAGCTAAGAAAACTTATAAGCGTATTAAGAAATCATCCAACAAGAAATGGTTCGACTGTGACTGTCGCTTGAAAAGGCATGAATTACGAAAAGTCTCAAATGAAAAGCACCGTGACCCCCTCAACTCCGAAGTGCGGGAAAGATATCACAAAACCTTGAATGATTACAAAAAGCTCCTAGACACAAAGAAGAGAGGATTCCATAAAGAAAAAAACATTACAACTCGACGAACTAGCTTTAAATCCTGACAAGGCGTCATTTTGGAATTGTTTAAATTCGATGAGCGACACTTTCAACGAAAATGTTCCTGCCCCAATCTCGGAAGAATCATGGCTTCACCATTTCAAATCTCTGCATTCTATTGACCCGACGAATTCCACGCATGAACATGAAATCCATAGGGAACTAGATTCTTTAAAACACGAAAAGGAACAGTTTAACCATCTCGATTATGAGATAACTGAGAGGGAAATACGTCAAGCGGCGAAGAAATTGAAAAATAAGAAATCACCATTTGTTGACAAAATACGAAATGAAATGATCAAAGCAAGCCTCGAACCACTAATGCCTGTCTATGTCAAACTTTTTAACCTCATTTTACAATCCGGAAAAATGCCAGATGTTTGGTGTCAAGGCCTCATAACCCCAATTTACAAATCTGGTGACAAGAGTGATCCAACAAATTACAGAGGCATATGTGTTTCTAGTTGCCTTGGAAAATTGTTCTGTTCTATTTTAAATCGAAGACTTCACTTGTATTTTGAGGAAAATAAGATATTACATAATTCCCAAATTGGCTTTTTGCCTGAAAACCGCACTGCAGACCATGTTTTCACTCTAAGGACCCTAATAGATAAATATGTGCATTATCACAAGGAAAAAGTGTACGCTTGTTTCGTAGATTTCCGCAAAGCGTTTGACTCTGTTTGGCACGAAGGATTGTTTTATAAGCTGCTAAAAACGAATATAGGAGGAAACTTGTACAACCTCATGAAAAGTCTTTATTGCAACTCGACATGTTCCATCAAAATCGGTGAAAACAAAACACAGCCTTTTTCATATTCCAGAGGTGTACGTCAAGGCTGTATTTTAAGTCCTCTTTTATTTAACCTCTATTTAAACAATCTACCATTTTTATTCGAAAACACCTTATCTGACCCATTTGTTCTCCCAAATGGGAAAAAAATAAATTCACTTTTCTACGCAGATGATTTAGTTATTCTATCAAGATCGAAAACTGGATTACAGAACTGTTTAAATGCGCTTTCTTTGTATTGTGGCAAATGGACGCTAAAAATTAATCCGAAGAAAACAAAAATTATGATATTCCAGAAACGCCCAAAAAAATCTATTGACATCAAATTCAACATAGGCAGTGAGTCAATTGAAATTGTCCAAGAATACACTTATTTAGGTACACGTTTAACTCCAACGGGAAACTTTACACTTGCACTCGAACACTTAAAAGAAAAGGCCCTTCACGCGTTTTCTAGTATTCGGAAGCGGACAATTCTTAACAAACTTAATCCTAATACTGCATCCCAAATTTTTGACACCATGGTATTCCCAATCTTGAGTTACAACAGCGAGGTATGGGGAATGTATACCAAGCAAGATTTTAAAAAATGGGATAGCTACCCTATAGAAAAAATCCACCTCAAATTCTGTAAACGTTACTTAGAGGTTAACAATAAGGCCTCTAACATAGCCTGCAGAGCTGAACTTAATAGACTGCCGCTGCTTATCCCGATAAATCAGAAAATTATGAAATATTTTGTTTACCTCAACAACAAAGATAATGACTCTATAGTCAAACAGTCTCTCCTTATGTCAAAGAATCTACATTCTATGAATAATTCCGGATATTTTTCCAATTTCATAAACATGCTTGAACAATACAATCTAACCAGTTTAGATGCTGAATCTCTAGATAATGATAAAATTAGACGATATACCACAGAAATGAGAGAGAAATATCTATCTTTTGGCGGCACAGCCTCGAAAATTCAAAAAAACTAGAATTTTATAAAACTTTTAAAGATGAATATTCTACATCTGATTATCTCTACCAGCTAAGACATTATGACGAACGACAGAATTTTGTTAAATTTAAAATAAGTAATCACAAACTTATGATTGAACATGGTCGATACCAAATCGATCATTTGCCAAGAAAAAATAGATTATGTCCTTTATGTAACTCAAATCAGGTAGAAGATGAGATTCATTTCCTCTTTCAATGTAACAAATACTCAGTACAGAGACAGGCATTTATTAATGAAATCAATCGAATAATACCTGACTTTGACAAGAAATCATCTCCAGAAAGCATAAAACTGATAATGAATTCGAAGGAACATCATGTAAATAAGTTAGTTATGAAGTTTGTTTCCTCCTGCATGAAAATACGTAATTCATTGTTAGTAATGTAACCGAATTTTTCTAGATTATTATTAGTGCTGTTTTGTTTTATATTTTGATTGCCATATACATGCTTTTTGCAATACTGTAAAATGATGCGGTCATACAAATAAAGCAATTTATTACTATTACTACTACTACTACTACTACTACTACTACTACTGCTGCTACTACTACTACTACTACTGCTGCTGCTGCTACTACTGCTGCTGCTACTACTACTACTACTACTACTACTACTACTGCTACTACTACTACTGCTGCTACTACTACTACTACTACTACTACTACTACTACTACTACTACTACTAACTAACTAACTAAATGTTATCAGTCCATTTGAAACTGAGCGCGACTTTTTAAAAAAGAGGGCCAAGATTTAGAAACCCATGCACTCTGTCCTAATTGCAAAAAGAAGTTCCGCAAAACACAAAAAAAATCGTCCATCCCCAAAAATAAACTCCCGCGAATATTTCGTGTCATTCGGCAAAAATTTTTCCCAAAGATAGGCGATCAGAACAGAACACTTATCAGCCACGGAGTGTCATTTTGATGTACATGTAATTTCAAATTCTCGTAATTAATAAATGACACAATGTATGGCTTTGAGATGGGAATCGCTAAGGAGTTATTTGGAGTTAAGAAGTTAATCTGTGAGCTTAGAGAATATATAAACTTTCTGCCAGTTTCTTCATAGTTTCAGGAAATTTCGCCGAACAAATGCAAAAGAGAAAATCAAGTCTTCTGAAAACTATTTAGTAGGGGTTTTGCTTCAACACATTCATGATAAAACAATAAATGTCGAAGACATAAAAAATACAATAACATTAAAAAAAAAAAAAGAAAAAACAGCTCGGAAACGTTTATTCGGTTGTATCAGAAACCCATTATGGGTTTCTGGTTGTATATTGTTTTTAAATGGCTTGTCAGTGCGCGCGTTTTGCATGTTAAAAACTCATGCACAACAACAAAGCATTTTGTTAAACAAAAAAGTAAACGCATTTGACCCCTGAATTCCATGTTAAATTTGAAAAGCGCATTCATCCTCATCGCTTCATAATTTGTGCGAAGTCGGATTTTTCACATTCTTTCTTGTATTAAAGTACTGATGGTTTTTTCTATAGAATCCAAACCGTGGGTTGAAGTAATTATTATCATAATTTATCATAATAGCATGATTAGAATTACTGAAAGTATTAATCAAAGAAGAACGTAAATTGAACAAGGAGGGATTTATCAAACTGGTTTTCGATTGTCCCTACTATGCTCTTTTTCATACCAATAAACCGTGTAAAGATGGTCGGTTCTTTACTGGTTTGAGCATCTTTGTCGCGTTAGGTGGATGAGCACGTGCTCCTCGTCTCCTTGAGCAAGTTTTAATCTAGATTTTTCCCCTTTGCAGCTAATTTGATTAATTTCCTTCCTTACCGGCCTGGTTAGAAAAGATGCAATTCAGCCTTTTCGCCTCTGTAACCAATTTACTCTTTTTTTTGCCTTAATTGTTGAACTGACTCTGGTCTAAAAATAGCGCTGTGAGACCTGAAAGAATAATATTTTCTCGCTATCGATCCCTCTCTAAAACAATCACTAACCCTATGAATAATTACTAAAATGCTAATTTGCATTGCTGACATTCTACAACTGTAAGTAACTTACCGTTAAACTTCTCTTCTCGGCATACTTCTCGAAGATCAAGGAACACCGGACATCGAACATCAAACCACGATGATGCAGATATAAAGATTGTCAATCACAAATTCACAAATCACGTGTTCTGCTCAAAAGGGCAAAAGGGCTTGGGAACTTCTTACAGCAAAACACCCCCCCCCCCCCAAAAAAAAACGTAAATAAATAAATAAAAATCAGCCCTGTGTGAAAACAATTAGGTAAAACTTTTATCGAAAACAAAAACACTTCAGGCCATAGTTAGTAGCTATGTTCAGGCGAATATTTAGTCGTAAAGCGTAACCAGTATTTTCTACACAAGAAAATGACAATATAATGGAAGCAAAAATAGAACTTAAAAATGAAATGAGTATTACTTATTGTTGGCAGCACATACTTGTATCCACTGATAAGTTTGATAATGTGCTACGAAATCGAATATCCATAATTATGGCAACAAATGCCCCTTGTTAAGTTCTGTGAGTATTTGCTACGGTAGCAAATACCCACTTTAAAATTTAATGGATATTTGCTACGGTAGCAAATACCCATTATGGGTAGCAAATACCCACTCGAAATTTCAATGAGTATTTGCTACGGTAGCAAATACCCATAAAATGAAAAATGAGTATTTGCTACTGTAGCAAATACCCATAGATCGTAGCAAATACGCACATGAATCTGCCTCTCTCTCTCTCTCTCTCTCTCTCTCTCTTTAGATTCATCGGTCCGTATCTGCTACGTTTTCTCCTTTTGAAAAATTTAAAACGTTTTATACGTCAAACCTCACTTCTTTTGAGCAAGCCAATAAGCTAAGCTTTTACATACCCAAAATACGTTCTCCCTTTTCTAATTTATTTTACTTTTCCAGAATATTTTCTAGTTCAAACCAACTTAACGTAGCAAATACGCATTTCTTGGTACATCAACCAAAAATTTTGTAAAATTTGCCAAACAAAACGGATTTGTAAGGTCCTTAGGGTAATAAAAATTACTATTAAACCCCTCCGTGTTTGGAAATATTTTCAATTTTGCTTTAACTTAAATTAAGGACCAAACGTTGTTCTCAGGTACATGTTCGGCACCAGTTTCAGACTCAAGATTTTTTTTAGTCAACCCAAAACGTATTTGCTGTAAAAATAATAACCCTTTGTGATACCTTCTCCAATTTTTATGTGGAAAGTAAGCGCTTCACAAAAGAAACTCTTCCGAAACAATTTTTGAGGTGTCAAAGCACTTTGAATGCATTTTTTATCCAAAAACCTATTCCGTAGCAAATACTCGTTTTTGCAGCAAATACGCACTTTGGTTTTCGCTCAGAAAAGAAACATGTAATTTATTTCGAAGTTAAGCCGTGATAAAAGAAGATCAACAATGCATAATGATGCCTACCAACCAGGGAACAGCCAGCCAAAGGTAGCCATTAATATTACCCGCTGTAGAAGCTTATTTTACACAAAACTGTGTAAAATGCGGATCATAAGGTAGCAAATACTCGTTTTTGCAGCAAATACGCACTTTGGTTTTCGCTCAGAAAAGAAACATGTAATTTATTTCGAAGTTAAGTCGTGATAAAAGAAGAGAAACAATGCATAATGATGCCTACCAACCAAGGCACAGCCAGCCAAAGGTAGCCATGAATATTAACCACTGTAGAAGCTTAATTTACACAAAACTGTGTAAAATGCGGATCATCAGGTAGCAAATACTTATGTTTGCAGCAAATACGCACTTGAGTTTTCGATATCTTATTTATTTAAAAGTTATGTCTTGGAGAAAGAAGAAAACCAATGAAAGATGATGTTCACTTTACAAATAACGACTATCCAAGGGAAGACATGGATATAACCTGGTATATATCCTTATTTATCACCAATTTGGAAATATCACGAGATGCAGTTTGCGGAAATTGCGCACTTTTGGCCGGCGTTATAAAACACCGGCTAAAAGGTTTGAAGATTACATATTATAAAGGCTTATAAGTTTTCTGCCATGCAGATAGGAAATGACAATTTCGCTTTGAATGCCTTGATAAATCGTGTATAATTTTGTCTATTAAATTCCTGCCTCGTTAGTACAGAGCAGTCTCGCGCGCGCTTACGCGCTTCACCCATACTCTAGCTAATGATGCCACACATGATGCTAATGAACCTTCCTTTCATAAATTCTTACGATTTTCTACTAAAGGACTTGTAAGGCTCAGTTCTGCCGAAATATTAGGCACACTGACAAAAATGATGCGCGCGTATCTTAAAAGTTTAGTGCATGAAAAAGGTGCACCTGCAAAACAGGTTGTAGCTGGGGGACGCTTGTCAGAGGAAAAATGTTATAGCTTTTACGACAGACTGCAAGGATGATGTATTATCTTAAAGGAAACAGCCACATGTCGCAAGAAAGGCGATTAACTTTCGCAGGACGGCGCGCCGGCGCATATGTCAAAAGCGGCTCAAACATGTTGCTAGGAGAATGTTCCAATACAGAGCTACGCAGGGCTATATAGGGCTCTGTAGAAATCTGTAGGGTATTATACGGCTATGTAAGACCTATGTAGGACTTGAAAAACGCTGCATAGCTGTGCTTCGCCGTACATAGCCATGCATGGCCGTACATAGCAATACATAAACGAACATAGCCGTCCATAGCCCTACAGAGCCGTGCATAGCCATGTATAGTCGTACATAGCCCTACGTAGTCCTACATTACCGTACATAGCAGTACATAACCCTACATAGCTCTACATAGCCGTGCATACCCATACATAGCCGTACGTAGCCTTCCATAACCTTACATAGCCCTACATAGCCGTACATTGCCATAAATAGCCGTACGTAACCCTACATAGCCATGCATTGCCGTACATACCCGTGCATAGCCGTAAATGGCCGTATTTAGCCATGTATAGCCGTACATAACAGTACATAGCCCTGCAATGCCGTGCATAGCCGTCCTTAGCGGCACATAGCCGTGCATAGCCGTATAAAAGCCGTAAATAGCCGTTTATATGCACGGCTATGATGGGTTATGTACGGCTATGTAGAATTATGCACGGCCATGCACGGCTATGTACGGCTATGTACGGCCATGCACCGCTATGTAGGGCTATCCACATAGCCATGTACGGGTATGCAAGGCCATGCACGGCTATGTATAGCTATGTACGGCGATGAAGGGCTATGAACGGCTATGCACGTCTATGTCATGACGTCTATGTACGGTTATGCACGGCTATGTACGGCTACGCACGGCCATGTACGACTATGAAAGGCCCGTATGCAGAGCTATGCACGGCTATGTAGGGGTATGCACGGCTATGTAGGGTTATGTACGGCTATGTGCGGCTATGTAGGTTGCCCTTTTTCATTGCTACTTGCGCGTCCAATTCTTTGATCATCTCCCTACTGCGTTTTTTAAGTAACTTTAGCGCGACCTGCTTGCCTCTCCTTTGCATTTCGTCTGCGCAGATGTCGATAACCCGCACCTAAGTAGCAGGCTTCCTTCGGGTGTAGGTAAGCCGTTAAAAACTTCAAAAGGAGGGAAGAACCTGGTACTCATTCATAAAATCGAGGCGCATTCGCCCACTTTTCTCTTTTTCTTCTCAGTCATTTTCAGAGAAAACATGTTTAGTTTGGAGGCTATAACAATGAGTTCTTTTCGGGCAAGGCAAACCTCTGTATGGTGCCTTTGTAGCCTATGGCTGCGCGCTGAAATTTCACTACTTCATATAACAAATTTTATTATGAATAAACAGAAGTTCACTGGGCCATTGATTTGCATATAACATAATAGTAATAACTAACTCCTAGGTACTACCAATCTAAAATCTGAAGTAGTTTATAACATGTAGTCTTAATTTAAGTGTTTAACGTTTGAGACAAAAAAAAGGAACAACAGTGAAATAATAGCAAAACTTCGTATTTCTGATTGTCATAAGACATTATATTAGCTACTTAAAATTTCCTATTATTAGTCAAACTGAATGTATTTATTAAAGTAATAGCTAAAAATGAGCGCAATAATTTTCAACAGTAAACTATACTATTAACGGCGGTATGTAAACACTGTTTTTTAAGTCTAACTTAACGATTGTTTTACTTGTCTTTTATCTTCATTGCTTTTCATCTTAAGCCTCGTTTTAAAAAGTGCAAAGAAAAACAGCATTCCCAAATAACTGTGAAAACCGAGCACTAAGCACAAATACGAGAACAGTTTTTATTTCCTTTTTGCCTCGTGCTTGCACTTGTTATTGTGTCGCAATTAACACGCGTGCTTATAACGAATCCACAACCGCACAAAGATCCACTATGTGGCATCCTCGGTTGTGTGGGTATGTGTTCTTGCCACTTCATACGTTCATGCTTTTGTCTACTCTTGTTTTAAGACAAGACTCCACAGTTTGCGCCTACACTTTTGCCGGTGTCTCTAGTAAAAACCAGCCTTTACACTGTGTTTACCCTTGCATAGTAAACTCCAGTTGATTTAAATTATTTAACCTCATTAACTTGGACTAAAACTGGCACAAAATGCTCATCTTTACCTAGCGAATTGCAAGGGCTGGTAACGAAAACCTTTTAACAATCCAGAACTTTTTTAATAAGTCCAAACTTTCGACATTGGTTTTAGAGTTAGCATTTGCTGTCAGTGTGAACGCACCTCTAAATGTTACGGCATCATTTTAATCAAGGAAACATTGATGCGACATTTCTAACTCCCTTATTTGTGATTTCAGCGGAAATCAAAAGTCCTCTCCAAAACAACAACTCGATTCTACATAGCTTCTTAAAACAATCATGGTCAACATCAAGCCGGATGGAGGAACTCCCTTCTAAAAGGGACGGGGATGCTCGTCGTCTTGCTTAGGGGTTTATATTGTCGTTGGGTTGTAAATTTAGGTCTCACTTAGGGTGTTTGGGACGGACTATATTTGCCCATACAGGTATCGATTAGGGCTGCGCGTAAAGAAATTTGCGACAAAAAAAATACCGTGACACTGACCACACAGAAATCTAACGTTTAAAAAAGAATATGAGGAAATTTCAGTAAAAAATTTTAAAATTTCATTAGCCACTTTTTGACATTCCAGTAAGCAACTTTCTAGCATTTCACTGGCACAATTGGGACAGGCCTAGCTACACCCTCATTGTTCTCCATTAGGCGTTTAATTTTAATTTCCCGACGAGAATCCCCCTCACGTTTATATGTGAGTCCCCCGGGACATCAAGACCATTAAGTGAAAAATAAGTAAAACTTAGTTAACCGCGGATTGTAAAATCCTATAGGGAGAACATTTATTCTGAGCTTGAACAGTTTATGGCACGGTTTCCTTTTTCTTTTTCCAGCTTCCTTTTTTGAATTCTTGTCTCACTTTATCATTCAACCGCTGCTTAGCTTTCTGGATTTCCTCTTCGTTTTCTGTGCCGGTTATGAGGCCAATCTCCACCGACCTTGGATCACTCACCACCCTCTGCCATACGACCTCTCTTTTTATGTTGTTACACTTCAACATGTCATAAGTTAGGGAGATCAGATACCCTGTTTGTTCATCAGTGAACTTCCTCCAAAAACGAGAATTCTCGGTTGAAGTTGACTCTGCTTGTGATGTCGAAGCAACTTCTGATTGGCATTTTGCCAGGTAATTCGTGATCTTGTCTTCTCTTGTTACTTCATCACAGGGAGGTTCCACATTCTCCATGAACGCGTCTCTTAGGCGGCGAAGCTTCAGAATGACAGCCTTGAAAGAATGAGTTTGGAACAAGCTTGTTTCTTCCAGCTTTTTATTAATATTTTGCGCATCGATGAGCCCCGTTTCGATTTCTTCTTTACAAAGCTTTCTTGGCATCTCAGTCTCATCAGCTGTCCAAAGCGCGGGTGTTTTCATTTCGCCCTTCGTTTCAGGCTCAGATTTTTCTGTCTTTAGCGAAACGAGGTTCTTTACTGCTCGTCGTCCCAAGTCAGTTTTGTTTATTTTGTCGTGGATGCGATAGTAATTTGCCTGCGTTTGTACTTTGTGTTGGGCAAGGGCAGCTAGGTGTTCCTTCTGGTCAGGCAGGTGGACGTGCATCCCAGTGGCAAGGGACTTTCGAATTGTTGTCGCGCAGACCTTTCCCTTGACTTTAACACCTTCTCTTTCAAAGGTTCTCGCGATAGCTGTTGAAACCTGAGACGAAGTCAGGGCAATTCCATGGCTTGAAACAAATACGCACTCTACACTAGAATCTGATAGAACGAACTGACTCCTCACTGTTCTTATGTACATGTCTTTGAGGTGATACAGGTCGTCATAAATCCAAACGACGGCCGGCCCATACACTTTAGCTGTCTTGTGATCTTTATACATTTACCCTGAACCGTGCTGGGTCCTCTTCTGTACCCTGGTAGTGAACAGCCTCATTAAATTCGGCAACAGTCATTTTGGCTGCCACCCCACTTCTGCCACTATTATCAATCAGCATTCGTGTCATTAACCAGTCCCTCACTTCACAGTGCGATTTGTCATTGATAGTCCTCATGATAATTTCACCACGATGTGTGTTTTCAGAGGTTGCCGCCAATTGCTTAACAGCGTTCACGCGCTGATTTCCATGGCAAATCTTGTCAAGGCTTTCACTTGAGAGAATTTTCCGATAATCCTCATCGTACTTCTCTAGTTTCCTCTTTAAGATGTTCTTTTTGTGCAGATGACCATGACGTCATGAGATCTGTGCGAGCGTTAAACAAGTCCAGGGATACTTCCGGTATGGACTTTTCCTCTTGGATTAAGAATTTGTAAAACTGGCGCAGACTCATCAAGTAGGACCTAACAGTTCCTGGTCGGTACTTGTTGACCGCATAGGAAAGCCATGACTTCAAAATGTTTGCTCCAACTTTTCCAGGGGTCAAAAGCGAGTAAATCGCAGGGCCGGATTGTTTTTGTTTATCGTCCTGTGTCGAATTCGCTGTGCAGGTGCGAATAACACTTTTCACTTGAGACTTGTATTGCTGTGCTATTTTAACATTACGATAACCTCCATCTACGTCAATCATGTAGTCGTAAAATTCAGTAATTAAGTTGTCAGTGATAGTGTCAAAGCAACCTTGCTGACTTTCGTTTCCCTTTTCAAGATCTGGTTCACCATCACTTGCTTCCCACTCTTCATCCAAGGCATCATCGTTGTCGCTTTCGTCACTCATTAATATGCTTTCGACTTCATCACCTTCGCTCTCTTCACAGTGCTGAAACCTTCGTCTCAAGTCTTCTGAAGAATCTTCTTCATTCTTAAAACGATAACCTTTAGTTTCTTGAGCAATTATAAACTCTTGAACTTTTTTCTTCCACCGAGGTGACTCAAGTTTATTATCTAGAAATGACTTTCCAGCTACAATTTCCTCCTTTCCGATAACCTCGACCATTTCTATCATCAAATTTTCATAATCAAGAGAATGAATAGAATCTTGAGATTGGTAAGATTCACTCGACTCAGAATCACTTCCCGGAATGTAGTCGCTACCAGATTCACTGTCTGATAAGATGACAATGTCGTTCCGTTGTTCACTTGCATTTTCCCACGCTCGACGTGCAAGATCGTCATATTCTTGATCACTGTCCTTACTAATTGTACCGGCACCTTTATCAACTCGTTCACTGGTCTCACCATCATTTTCGCTTTGACAATCCTCTAGGTAAACGTCATTGCAGTTATCGTCACTTGGCCCAGTAGTTACTTCTAATGGCTTTTGGCTCTCATCTCGTAGTTCTTTATCATCTTCGCTTCCATCATTATTTACTTTAGCTCTACTTGCTTTCACACGTTTTCGGCAATCCTCTTCACCCGATCTCCTATACTCTCCGCTGTCATAATTACTTTCATGCCTTTCATCGTCACTACTCCTCTCTGCTCTCCTCTTGCCCTTCCTCAACTTTCCTCCTTTTTTTTGCTTCTTTAAGTGATCGTCTATGAAGTCTAGAGCGACTCGTGGAGCTTCCTTCAAGGCTTCTCTGTAGCTGGGTGTATCAGGCTTAAGACCATGTAGAGGCGTTTGTAAATGTTCATTGAGCTGGAAAATGGGCGTTTTTTTGCCTTTGCATGGTGATAACGGGCAGAATTTTACCATCCCCTTGGGCTTCTTCTTCTCCCCTGATAAGTAGTCATGTAATTTGCGTTTAAGTTTCTTCATCCCATGGACGTCTTTTTGATGTCTACTGAGATTTATTACACTCTTACCACATTTAGAACATTTTTTTGGATTTCGTTTCTGTTTTTGGTCTTTACTCGTCTCCGGTAACGTGCTTCCACCGTCATCCAAGGCATTGCCGTCTTCCGCAACGTCAGTCATTCTTAAAATGAAAAATTACCATTACAGAAATTCACAACTGTAAATAAAATAAATACCGAATACAGTTGTTATAAGGGTTTTGTTAAAATTGAACTAAGCTTTGGTACAAGCTATTGTTTGCTATTTGAAAATCGACCATGACAGGACGCACAGGTCGTCGACTGCTAGTACCGCAAGTAAGGATGAGGTCTGATACATTGAAAATATACCACAAAATGACGGTAGAAAAACAATAGCTTCAGGTGTCCTGAACGTGACATAATTTGTTTCCATTTTTTTTGTTTAAAAGAAGAGGCAATCAGGTAAATAGAAGAAAACGCAGACTGAATGTGATCCGCAAAAGTCAGTTGAATGTTCTTTGTGATTATATGCCGGCAGCCAGGAAGAGTCTTAAAAAAGTAAATGTCCGGCAGTCAGAAAATTCAGATTTAATCGTTTGAAAATAATCTACCTTCAATTAGAATAACCAAGCGATCGGGAAACTAAACTGTCTTCAGCTGTCTCCGTATCTGAGCGGTTTTGGTTTCCTGGGCATAGAGTAGAGAGAGTAGCAGCGCGTTACTCTCAGGCACCGGCTAAGTACACGGCAATCTTCAAACGATTGGAAAAAATAATTTCGTAAACTTTCTGAATGCCGAGCACTCATTTATTTATTTATTTTTTTAACCCCCTTACCGACTGCCGGGCATACAGCTACAGAATTAAACGATTTCAAACGGGACTCTTCAGCAAAAGCCCCCGTGCTCCCGTGCAAAGACTCAGTTATTTGACTAGCCTGCGTTGCAGCTGGCCCACGCACTTGTCTAAACCATTTGTATAGTCCGTCTGCGAATAAGTGTACAAAAAATTGTTCTAACATCCTGCAGAGTCGCAAGAACATATGTGAGCGTTTTTGATAGGCGGGCTTCTTACTGGTTTCTTATGCGCCTCACGATTGGCCTAATTCTTCAGTGTGTGTGACGGTTGAGCGCAGTGAAATGTCAAGATTCACAGAAGGGAGTTGGCTAGGATCGTTTACAGCAAACAATGAAAGAGCAATTGGAACTTTAAAGCCTTCTTCTGGACAAAAAAAAAAATGCTTTGAGAGAATTCCTTCGAGGCCAGAATTTGCTTGTAAATTGCCCGGACTGGTTTTCCAGCTTCTTCCTTTTTCGTTATCAAATTCCTTGTATGAATTTGTTTTAGGCCATAGCATGAATATTTTTTAGGATTAATTGGCGTGCATGAATTTTTTTTCATTTAATTTTCCCTTGCGCAATTTTTCTTTTGTACTTCGCCTGCTCCCCCCCATAAGTTTTCTAATGGTCTGTCCCTTAGAGCGTCTGCGACGAAGGCAATTATTTGACCAAACATTCAAAGTATGTGCAATTAAATGGTGACAAGTGATACCGTAGAATTCCGATAATAACGGCCCCCGTTATTTTCGGATTTAGCAGGCCAAGGGGGCCGTTACTTTCTGGTAGCCGTTACTTTCGGATGGTTACAAAACGTTTGTAATTCAGCAGGGGTTTTACACAAAGAGGACGCATAACAGACATAAAAAAGGTAATTCAGGTTGCATGCTGGTTACGGTATTCATTATCCATGTAAACAAAATAATAAAACTGTAACAAAAAAGGCCCCGAAATGTTCGTATACTATACGTCGAAAAAATTGTTCGTATTATATGACAACTGTGATGACACATACTGCTTTTATCTGTTTTTACGCGTATTAGTTACTATGTTACCCGTATCCTATGTTTATGAAAATGCAGTACACCACTAAAATAGGAAAACATTGTGTGGCATTTGTTGTAAATTAAATAGGAAAATATGATTCAACCCACTACCTACTTGTATTTGTCACCACATACCGCACCTCTTGAAATGTTACATTAACGGTTCAAAAATTATATATATATTTTTTGAGAGGTCATTTTTTCAGCGGCTGCTATTATCAGGGAGGGGGGGGGGACGTTACTCTCGGGGTTTCATAGCAAGGTAAAAAATTAACGTTACTTTCGGGTAGCCGTTATTTTCGGGCGGACACGTTATTATCGGAATTCTACGGTATCAGGTGATAATTTAACGCGCTTTTATGTCCAAATCCTTATCGAGCCAAAATTAAGAAGTAATTCATCAGTTATACTGTGACATCGAGTAAATTCATGATGAAAAAATATATTTTTCATAGGTGAGATTGCCAGAGATGAGAAAATCGTCAGAATAGAAAAATTTGGTAAGCTGTTTGAATAGGTGTAATGCGTATTTGGTTATTGCGAAAAAAGCAATCAGAATATATTTGATATAAAGGAGAAATACTTTATGCCGTACAAAATACGAAAACAGAAATGTAGGCACTCTACGTGACAGTAAATTGCAAAATTCCAGTTCGCAGTTTGTATACTGTTAACTCTTATAGACGCAATGAATCCGTGAACGTTTGCTAGGAACGGACGATTGATTTATTAACTAACAAAATGATTCAATTTTTCCGTTGAATGTTCCATTTGTAGCTGCTTTTCATGAGTTAAACAGACGCACATTCTATACAAATGGCTTTTAAGCGGTGATTTCAATTGAATCAAGTTGGCTGGCATCAAATATTTTTTGCTCGAAACTGTTGTAAAGCTTTAAAGCTTATATCTGAACATTGACAAGGTGAGTACCAATTAAAAAAAAAAAACAACAACAACATGCCGTATAACTGATTAAGCGTTCCATGGGAGGCCTACACCACAGTCTATATAACTAACTCAGACATTCAAAAATAAAAACATCTTCAGCCATGAAATCTTTTACGGAAGCTTTAAAGAGACATCTTAGTTTGACTTGAAAATCAGTGTTTGTTTTGTTGAAAATCGTAGTTTATTTCCAGACATGTGAATTTGTTTTCGAAAACCGGAGTTTGTTTTTGTAAATTGGAGTTTGTTTTCAACAATCGGAGTTTGAAACTGATCGGAGTTTGTTTTCGAAAATCGGAGTTTTGTTTTGGAAAATCGGAGTATGAAAATCGGAATTTGTTTTCAAAAATGGGAGTTTGTTTTCACAAATCGGAGTTTGAAATTCGGATTCTGTTTTTGAAAATCGAAGTTTGCTTTCGAAAGAAAACTCCGATTTTTAAACTCCAATTATTGAAAACAAACTTCGATTTTCAAACTCCGATTTTTGAAAACAAACTCCGATTTTCAAACTCCAGTGTTCGAAAACAAACTCCGATTTTCAAACTCCAGTGTTCGAAAACAAACTCAGATTTTCAAGTTCCGATTTTCAAGAAAAAAAACACCGATTTTCAAGTGAAACTCATGTATGCCTTTAAAGCTTCCGTAGAATAAAACAAGATGTAGTTTGAATTATCTACTCATTGATGAATTAAATCGGATTGTACGGTAAAATAAACATTTTTTTTATCCTCACCTGCTCAGTTCTCCAACTACTTTCGCATCACTGTAGTGCACAATCGTACACGTGGGGAGCCATACACAGGGCAGCCATGTTAAAGACTACTACGCATGGTTTTAAAGGAAAGATCGCTAGCCAAACAAACCGATGAAAGGTTTGGACTTTGGGGCTGGGTGGGTGGGGTTCGTCTGACCAGGTGACTGGTTGTTTCTTATCAGACTCTAGCCAATATTTCAGAGAATGTAATGTAATATAATAAATTAGCAACTGAGTTTGCCATCTGTTGGCGTAGCTTTTTTAAAAGTTGATAGCTTCTAAAGAAGCCGTTATTTTTTCCCCTTTAAGAATCAACTTAGTTTCAGACAATTATTTATTCCTTGTTAAGTTCTGCTATAACTATATAATATTTTACACGGGTTGCATATTTAAAACAGCTTTCAAAACATGAAAATTTCATCAAGCGTTGTTTCCACACAAACCACTAGAAATCTCTATGCTGAACCATGTTTTGTCCCTACGTAAGCCTTGAACTATCTACGTACTTTAAAATTATAGTTTGCAACGGTAGCTATTAATATGAAGTCGCATAGCAGTACTAAAGTAGCTCTTATTTGCTGCAAAGTCCTTTGTTTTGAAGCTAAAACCAACCGTACGTATTTGCTACCGTAGCAAATACTCACTTATGTAGCAAATACCTACCCGTAAGTATTTGCTACCGTAGCAAATACTCACTTATGTAGCAAATACCTACCAGTAAGTATTTGTATCCTTGAAACCAAAGAGAATTCGAACCTTAAAATATGTATTTAGTATTTAGGACACCATTCTAACACTTGATCGAAAACGATTTCTTATAACATAAGAAAGCGAATATTAACGTTAAAAGCCGACGTTTCGGTTTCATTTTGCCTTGAGAATGGTGTCATGATGATACCGAAACGTTGGCTTTTAGCTTTAATATTCGCTTGCTTACATTCTAAGACTACATGCCAAAAATCAGCCAAATCGACGAGGTACCGTATCAGGCCGAAGTTTGAATATTAGAGAAAATCGCTCTTAAAGCTACTGTTTTTTCAAGTTTACTCTTGTATCACTTTCAGTGTGACAGCAAAATTGGCTCGCATTTCACGCAAAGGTTTCATGTACATGATACTGCCCTTGATGATTGCGCTGCGTTCTAACTTAACAGTTTTCATACTCGTTGGTTTCTGCCTTACAATTTACATAAATTGGATATTCTTGTTTTGCTAATCCCCTTTGATTCTCGCCAGAGGGAAATGTAGCTGTAGCTTGTCTGCGTGCCTCGCAATTTCGTCCGCCACTTTTTGTGTTGTATTCAAACGACGGTGAAGATGTTATGATTTTGTCAGGATTTGAGTAAACTGGGGGTTGCCTTGTTCTTCCGTCTGCTTCTCTGTCGTATTGACTAACACTATGTGTCTGGATCTGTAAATTTTCGCGTACCATTCTCCGTTGTTCCATTCCATCTGTTTCTAACACAACATCAGTATAATCTCTGCAGACCATTTCTGTTGTTGCGGACGAATTCTGGGTTCTTTCGTCGTTAGAATCGACAGTGGAACGATTTTGGGAGGTTTTTGATGTTCGCTTCTTTTTACTCTGACAAAGAATTGTAGCTAAAAGGATCACGAAGCCTCCTCCTGCGGCTGCACCGTACAGGAAATACTTCCAAAAACTTGTGAAGAAGTCTTCCATCTTTGTTCCTTGTTTCTCTTCACCTACACATGTAAAAATAACATTATACTACAGTAGTTGTTAACCGACGGCCACCTAATTGATTGAAAAATGTATCCCCATCGTGATACAACAGGGGCGGATCTAGGGGGAGGGTGCAGGGGGTGCCCCCCCCTGACATGACCTGCGGTTTTCGAATACAACTGGTATTCTTCAAAAAAAAAAAACTATGTGGTTTATTGGTGTTGAAGTCGAGCAAGAGACGAGTGCAACCTCTCCTAAAAAAAATCCTGGATCCGCCCCTGTACAATTCAGTAATTGTACCCGCTTGAAAAACACAAAGAGTGATCCAAGCACGGTGCAAGGCAGCGTGAAAGACAGCGGGAAAAACATTACCATTTTTCACTCTTTTGAGTGAACACAACGACACAAACCTGAAGCGTTGAGCTAAAAAGTAAAGAATTGTCAACGTTATCTAAGAAGAGACACAACAGGTGGTAAGGAGAAAAGCTGCAGATACAATAAGAGTATTTTGTGACGCGATCATTCAGCAGTTTTGTGTTCTTATAAAGCTTTGTAGGTATCAAAATTGTTTTCATGGATGCTACTAGAACGGGGAACAAGAAAATGAAAAATGGGAACAAAACCTTGAAACAGACTTGAACCCAAGCCCTATCAGTAATCAATTCTGTCCCTGTTGTTCCTGCGGATGGGGCTGTTGTAGCGGCCGTTGACCCTCCAGTTGTCGCGCCTCCGGCTCCAGCCGACGCTGCCGGTGACAACAACGCACAGAACGCTAACGACAACGTGGTTCCTGCGCCCCAACCTGCGGCTCAGGAGGTTGGTGTTTTCTCTTGTCCTTGTATTCGTTTCCTGGGCGCGTTTTTCGGGCTAGGCGTTGTTGGTCTTTTAGCTTGGTTCTCGCTTCGTTTGTGCTAATAGTTTAGTTTTCGCATCTGTGTACAAGTTTACAGTTTTCGCGTCTGGATTACTATTTTATTTTCGCGTTTGTGTTACAACTTTAGTTTTGGTGTCTGTGTGCAAATTTAGTTTTCGCGTCTGTGTTACCAATTTAGTTTTCTCATCTTTGTTTCAACTTAGTTTCCGTCCGTGTGACAACTTAAGGTTTCCCTCTGTGTGGCAAGTCTGTGTGACATATTTAATTTTCGCGTCTGTGTGACAAATTTTGTTTTCCGTCTGTGTGACAAGTCTGTGTGACATATTTAATTTTCGCGTCTGTGTGACAAATTTAGTTTTCCGTCTGTGTGACAAGTCTGTGTGACAAATTTAGTTTTCGCGTCTGTGCGACAAGTCTGTGTGACATATTTAATTTTCGCGTCTGTGTGACAAATTTAGTTTTCTGTCTGTGTGACAAGTCTGTGTGACAACTTTAGTTTTCCGTCTGTGTGACAAGTCTGTGTGACAAGTTTAGTTTGCGCGTCTGTGTGACATATTTAATTTTCGCGTCTGTGTGACAAATTTAGTTTTCCGTCTGTGTGACAAGTCTGTGTGACAGATTTAGTTTTCGCGTCTGTGTGACAAGTCTGTGTGACATATTTAATTTTCGCGTCTGTGTGACAACTTTAGTTTTCCGTCTGTGTGACAAGTCTGTGTGACAAGTTTAGTTTGCGCGTCTGTGTGACAAGTTTAGTTTTCCGTCTGTGTTACAAGTTTGGGTTTCGTGTCTGTGTGACAGCCTTAGTTTTCGCGTCTGTGTGACAACTTTAGTTTTCCGTCTGGGTGACAAGTTTAGTTCTCGCGTCTGTGTGACAAATTTAGTTCCCGCGTCTGTGTCAACTTTGGTTTCCCGTCCGTGCGACAAGTCTGTGTGACAAGTTTAGTTTTTCCCGTCTGTGTTACAATTCTGTTACAAATTTAGTTTTCCCGTCAGTGTGACAAGTTTAGTTTTCGCCTCTGTGTACAAAATTTTGTTCTCTCCTCTGTGTTACAAACTTAGTTTTCTCGTCTGTGTGTCAGATTTAGTTTTCTTGTCTGTGTGACGAATTTAGTTTTCTCGTCTGTGTGACAAATGTGATGCATCCAGCTGTGTGCCGATGTCCTATCAGGGTCTGTGTGACCAATTTACTTTTCATTTTCGCGTGATTTATGATCGGTACTCTCTCTTAAGATTTGATTTATGTGACGAGTGACGTGACGTGACGAGTCAATGTGACAAGTCTGTGTGACAAATGTTATGAACACGTCCTTGAGCCGGTTTTGTCCTGTCGTGGTCTGTGCGACCAATTTACTTTCCATTCTGGCGTGTTTATGACTCATATTCTTCTTGGCACTCCGTATGGAGATTTGATTTGTGTCTGCATGTGTGACGATTCTTTGTACTGTGTGATCTGTTATCGATTTTTACTCTGTGATCTGCGGCTATGTAATGTTATGAATGCATCATTGGTCATCACGTTAGAGTGCCTTGTGCTTGGTCGAGTTGTTAGCAAATGGTCCGTGTCACTTGTTCCTCGGGTTATCCTTCCTTAAGTCAACCGCTGGTAGGCCTTCGATGGGGTTTTCTTATACCCTTAATTGCTCTGTCCCTGGACGGGGTATTTCGGGGCTGCTTCGCGGTTGACTTTTCCCTTTCCTACCATTTCGTTGGTTAGTGTTGCCCTTTAGTTTTTTCATTTGTAAGCCTCGCCCTGTTACAATGCTCGTTACGATTTCCTCCCAGTTCAGATATCGCTTTATACTATCCGATGGAGCAATCGAGAAGGGGAAAGGTCTCGCGTTGTAGTCCCTCTCAGTCCGCCTTCCATAGCGATCACGGTGAATTTACGATCTTTACGCCAGTTTTCCCGTGAGGTTATTTTACTTGTCTCTCCGTTTTTTAGTATCGTGCTAGGACTGTCAAGAGTTGTCAATAATAAACCTTTTCTTTTGAGTTTTGGGGAGAGTTACGTGTTTCTGGTTTATTGTGGTAGTTTGCCCCAGCTTTCGGGAGGAGCAGCCGTAGGGCTCGCTTCTTCCCATATCTTATCCTTGCCTGGGGCGTTTGGTAGTGAGGGCTCCCAGTGGGAATTTATTACTATTGTGTTATTTTTTTTTTCTTTTTCCCGATCCCTCGGTTCGTTCGCTGTTCCTCCTTTTATTAACACCCTTGTTTTAATTTAATCTTTATTGCGCCACTTTTTAAACGAGAAGGAAACCCGGTCGAGTTAACTCTTGCAAAGACTTCTGGGACTATTATTAGGGACAGGAAAAAAAATTGGTCAGCAGGCTTAAACTGACCGGCGCTTCTCCAGTAACGATACCAGAAACAATTCAGCCAGACACATTTTGGCCCCAGTTACCCTCTTGCTTCTAAAGTGACGAATTCTTTGTCGCTGTTGAAGTGAACGTCTAGGAATGTCACAAAACATTAGCGTCGGCTATTTAAACGAAGTCTAACTTATACCGCGGTTTAGGAAATCTCTGGATCTCCAGATTTTTTCTTAGTGGGTCATTTTAAGAAGACAAATGCTTTTATAGTCTCGGCGATATGTTTTCATGAAACTATTCACAATAAATGGCGTTTGCATAAAAGCGTTCGCAAACTGAAAATGGCTTAGGACGGGGTTTTATTAAACACTGGCTAAACTTCAATTAAATAACTGGCCCTGAATGTCATATCCTTCAGGAAACCATTTAGGTTTATTTTCCCTTTAGTCCGGATGATTCTGAGATGAAGTGGCAGCAACATCAGGAGTTTCGGGAAAACAAAAGTGTTTCTACCCGATCTGACGTTAAGTGTATAATAATCAGATCCCTGATGCACTCGATATTTCATTGTAAGTTAATATAGCGATGATTCTTATGCAAATAACACTGATTTGTAGAAAAAGGTTTTTCACTAAGCTTAATTTTAAAAGCAAGAGTTTTTGGAACTTGGAAATGGCCTACCGTGTACATGTTGTTTTCAGCTTAAAATCTTTGTCATATTTTTGAAAAACTCTGTAATGGCGTATTTGGTTGAGTCAGACTTGCGGAGACCATATATGCTTAAACATAAATTCTGTTTTTATCCAGTTTTTTCATTATTCTTTTGTACATAATTTTCTGTGTAGTATTACTGAACCATGGATGGACAGAAAACTCCTCGTCATTTAACTTATTGTAGTTACAAGAGTTATTTTGAGTCCATAAGGTATAATTTCTGTTAGAATGTGTCATAGGCTTAGTAATTTGCTTTGAGATTTCTTTAGCAAAGGCCAAACCGTGTTATGCTGGAAAATAAGGTTATGGACAAAAAAGTGGATCACTTTTACCCGTTTTTTCGCACTCGCGAGGTTCTGTGTTTACAAAACCGCTCCCGTATGCGTGGATAATTCCTTTCACAATGTTGAATTATTCGGTGATTGACGTTAATCGTCCAACAATGAAGAAAAAAAAATGAACATCATCTATTAAAATTTGTTAGCTTGTTTTAAAAGATTGGCCAGAAGCTTAAAGCCAGTCAAGTTAAATGCTTTTTGGTTATAAACTTGGCCAGTTAACAGAAAATAACAAAGCTCTACTTTTCTTGTCAGGTAAGAAAAACAATTACAACTTTTAACGCTTCCATTTAAGCCATTACGCTGTTGTTTGCGATGTGGTAAACTTGCTAATTGCCATGTTTAAAAATTCTGCAACGATCTAACTTTCGCGCATTTACATTACATGCAAGTTTTCACGCATGATTTGATCCGTCAATCAAATCGTACTTTTTAATGGTTTCCTTTCTGATTTTAAAGAGATCACTCGGTATGTATATATTAAAACAGAGATTCTTTTCAATCTCGGTGAATAGTGGCTTTAGAAATACTTATCTCGGCGCTTCCCGGCTTGGTAAATATTTAGCGATTATTCACCTTGATTTCAAAGAATAATAGACCTTTTTACCGATACGGCGCCCATATTGAATTACTTAGATTTAAGGAGTATTATGAGATGTCCAGGGGGCATGAGCACCACCTAATATACTCGCTCAGTATTTACGCGCGCTCTTCGGGCCAATTTTGCTTTAAGTTTTCCTAGAAGAAGATTGCAATGGGAAAAAAGATCGTTGTGCCGTGTTTGGATGTAGTAATGACCGCCTTTTCCCCGAGAAATATACAGTGAAGTCCTCTTTTGGCCCAAAAAGCGCGCGTAAATACGTAGCGAGTGCCCTCTGGGCATCCCATAATATTCCTTAAATCTAATAAATTCAATATGGCCGCCGTATCGGTAAGAAGGTCTATTGTTAAGCGTTGCTTACCTTGCAACTTGTTTTTCTCACACTCCACACGTATTAGAATTTTTTGTTCTGAGATCTGAAGATTGTTACTTGAATTCTTGCCTCTGATACATCGCCAGGCCCCATTCGCGTTAAAACCAGGAGCACACAACCCCAAATTACGTAGTTCAATGACGGAGACTTTTGTACAGTTGACATCTAAATGTAAATATAATTGTAGAATTCATTGATTTGTTTAACTAAATTATGACCAATCATTAGGAAGCGTTTAAGTCACATGTACACCTGTATAAACTCCAATACAAGTCAACTGGGTTGATGAATAGGTCATTTCCGAGTTGCATAAAACCTCTGTTTCATAGCGGGGCTAAGTGCAAAGCCATTGGTATGAACATGATTTTCTACTCACATGTAAATAAAATTCATTTTCGCAAGCAAAGTTTTAAACTTGGCCTTGTTTTGAAGGTGGAAGTCTTTAGAACTCGGAAATAGCCCACTATTGAACAGAAGAGTTTAGTTTTAAAACAACCTCCTGCACAGCCAGTCTACTGGCAAACTCAGAAGACCGTGAGCATCTGAAAAATTTCAGGAACGTTTATTGTATACTGGCCAATTAAAACAAAGTTCAGGATGCGCAATCAAACCTCAAAACCACAAACTAATTATCGTTAATGTTTGCGGTTTGGTTATCTCGCACTTTATTGGCTAATTTCTCGCAACACAATAACATTCCGTAAATATTTCTGATGTTCACGGTTTTGCGAGTTTCACGAGTTTCATAGTAATAGTATCCAGATATTTTTTTCTTTCGCAAGACCCATAGGTAAACAGAAAAGTTCAGGTCGGGGCTAGGGTCAGTTGATTACTTTCTTCCAGATACGTGAAATTGGATAAGTTCAATTTACAATTGCACTTTTTCCTAGGCGAGTTTTAATTTGTAGTGTCAAAGGCAACATCAGGCTTTTTTATTTAGTTTATACTAGTTAATTTGAATATGTATACAGTCAGTGAAATGTCCCCTGGGAAGAGCTGGGGAGGAAGACATTTTCTATTTGCATCATTTACTAAACGTGAAGTTTAGATGGTTCTATATTCCCAGGTAAACTTTTTTGGTGTTATTTTGAGACCGAGACGAGGTTGTCGTCAGAAAAAAAAACGCAATAAAGGCAAAAACGGGTCCATATATGTGTTATTTGATCGACCAGTCTTGAGGTCAACTGACTGGATAATGGCCTAGATCTTTTGTTATCCATAAAAAAGAACGCCCAAAAAGAAGAACGAGGCCACTATTTAGTTAACACATGATTCGCTTCATCTCTTCCGTTCGAGGAACCAGCCATGTTCTAAAACAGTTTTACGAGACCATACATCAACACAGTGCGTTTGACTTTCTGTTAAAGTATTGGCTTTCCTTCCTAAAGAAGACTAACATCCGCAATTCGCACCCCGGGTAAGACGACGAGCATTCCCTTCCTTTTTATGTGCGATTCCCTCCTAGCCACTGGATTCTGCATTACGTTTATTAACTGGTATAATTTGTTAGTGTATTATTGTTCCCATTCTCTTAAATATAGTTATTACCTTAAAATTACAGTTGTCCACGTTTTATTGATACGAACCAAGAGCCACAACGTACAAACGGAACAATACCAAAATGCGTTAAGCTGGCGGTAACAACTTGGGGAACCTTTTTTTAGCTAGGAGGTGGCCAGCCCTTGTTTCCGTCTTTCCTTTTCCGACCACCAACGCACTCATCATGGGTGCTTACCATTTGACAGAAAATTTCGGAAATTCCGGACGGATGATAAATGGTAAGGTCACTTTTCGGAAATTCCAGCCAAAAATTGACGAGTATGTTTACCAATTTATCGGTTCCAGACGCATTCGCCCCCTTTTTGGATTTAAACCGTAACGGATGTGGCAATTCTGCGGTAAACTGGTAAATCGCTTACCACTATGCTTTCGACACCCCAACCAGATTTTTTCTGTCAAAATGGTAAGCAATCCATATTTTCTTCCCATTACTTTGGGACTTCATTGTTCGCTAGTATCGCTAGTGGACAATAGAAAGGAAGACTTTCTGTCCGCTGAAAGAGCGCAAAGAGTGTCATTTTTCATTCAAAATGTTGTAATGTTTTGGCTCAAATTACCCAGCCAGCTAGCGTTGACCACATTTGGAAGACGTTTGCGACATCCCGTAAAAATGACACCAAAGGCGCGTAATATAGAAACTACGTGAAGGCACGGCAACTGAAAAGCCTGGGTACTACGCTGGCGGAATATTTCACACGTTTTGCAAAGAAGAATATGATGAAATCCTGCTTTAAAACATTGCAAGAAGAACAAAAATTCAACTCGATGGATGACTGTTGCTATTTGAAGAATATCTGCTGACTAAAATTAAATCTTTTTAAATGCCCAAGAACAGACAAATGAAGTTTTCGCACGATCTATGATCTGAATTATTATGGAGATCGAGAAGGGTGTTATCCATTGAACTGATAACATTTTATTATTTATTTATTTGTTTATTTTCTAATTAAAGCATTTCTTACGTTTACATACAAAATATAAATTAAGAAAGAGAAAGACACACACACACACTTATATAGCACAAATAGAAGAATACAAAGCTAAACAAAGCTGTTACAGCAATACCGTTAGTATGTAAATTACAATGACAGCGCTTTAAACTAATGATTGAAATTAATCATAACATCACTTATTCGTGAAAACGCTTATTAAGTTTTCCCCTTTTCTAAAATTATTGTTTAATTTGTCTCTTTTCCTAGCAATATGGAGTTCGATGTTGTAAATACGCCTTGTCCTGGCTATAAAACCTTGAAGAGAAGGTATACCATTCTGGTATTTCCGAGAGTAAATATAAAACTTACCCAGAAGCAAAATATGGTTAAACAGGAGAAAATCTTCTGCAATATCGAACTTACCAAAAATGACATCGTCCTCTTTAAGGTTATGAACAGAGATGTTATAATCGCGCAACCAGGACAAGACATGTTTCCAAAAACTAGATGATACTGTACAGGAAAAGAGTAAGTGCTCTACGGATTCAACCTCTGTTTGGCAGAAAGCACAGGATGGGGACTCAGCCATGCCGAAACGAAACAGTTTTTCGTTTGTAAAGACAATACGGTTTAAAATTTTAAACTGAAATTCTCTAAGTTTAGATTCTAATGTCGTGCGAAAAGAAAGCGAAAAACACTTTTCCAATCAATATCAATGTTTGAATACTTTGCAGCTAACTTTACTTTAGCAGTAGGCGTTGTTTGTTTTTTCTCCAGGAAAAGCCGGTAGATTTGCTTTGAGGAAGCATCAAGAATTGGAACCAAATTGTTACTTATTAGAATAGCAGGTGAATCCGGAAGTGGATCAATCACCGGTGCAGTAGTTGCCCTTTTGGTTGTCAAGCGCCAACTGGCAGGCATAGAGTTAATAAGACCCATAATGAAGAAACCTTGCTCAGGATTGAGATTTTCTTTAGCTGAAAATAAATCGCAAATTTTTAAAAACCCTAAATCTGCAATATCTCTACGATACACAGATTTCTTATTAATGCAGAGAAGCTTGTTACTCCAAATAACTTCATTTGCAATTTCATGTAGCAAGCTGGGCGTTTTTGCATTTACTTCTGACCACGCATCGAGACATTGCTTGTAGAAACTTGGTAGATAAATACTTAATTTAGAAGTATCAAAGTTACAATGCAATATGAGCTTCCCACCAACGGGGATAAGAATCTCGTTTAAAAAAGCTTTCCACGGACTTTTATAGTGTTCCAAATATATTTTTTAACATATCACTCGTCCACTCGTCTAGTACGAACCACAGAATCAATATCGAGCATATTTAAGCCACCCTTCTCAACTTCCGATATCATCACATTTCGTTTTACTTTATCTTTCCCATTCCAAATAAAATAGTATAAAAGCTAGTAGGCCTCTTTGATAAGGTCTTTAGAAATTGGCAACACCGACACTCTAAACATAAGCTTGGTGATGGCAAAGGTTTTTATAATTTGTATTCTACCTAAGAGAGAAAGACCACGCCATTTCCACAAATTGATTGTCTTCTTAAGTGATTTCAAAGTATTCCCAACATTCAATTCATCTCTTTGTTTAGCGTCATAGCCAAAGTAAACGCCAAGAATTTTAATACTGTTACAAAGATTTGGCATTTCAGAATATCCCTCCCAAAGAGAACTACTATTCCCTAAAGCTAAGGCTCCGGTTTTTTCATTATTTATTTTTAAACCAGAACATTCACCAAAAGTCTTCAGCGTAACGAATAGGTTTGTGTATATGACCTACTATCTTTGATAAAACAGGTCATATCATCAGCGAAAAGGGAAAGAAGTTTAACAGGTTCATCTCGTATCGTAATGCCCTTAATGCCATCATCTTCTCTTATCTTTACAGCTAAGGTCTCCAAAGCTATTATAAACAGGTAGGGAGAGAGGGGATCTCCCTGCCTTACTCCCCTACTTAGTGCAGAAGGTCCTGTTGTAAAACCATTGTTCATTACACAGCTAGAGGCGTTGTTATATAAGACCCGTATCTACTGAATAAAAGAAGGACCAAAGTTAAATGCATGTAGTACTCTTAAAAGAAAATTTAAAGTGAGCGAGTCGAAAGCTTTTTCAAACTCTATAGCTACTAGAATCCCAGGTATATCTTTGTACCAAGCATATTCAATCACATCATCAATCGTTCTGACGGCATCAAAAATTGTTCTCCCCTTTACAAACGCGTTTTGATTAAAATGAATTACTTCAGGAAGCACCTTTTGCAAACGCTTTGCCAAAGTTTTAGACGCCAATTTAGCATCAACATTTACAAGAGATATTGGACGCCAATTCTTCACCAGCCTTTTGTCTTTTCCTTTCTTTTCAATTAAGGTGATGACGGACTGTTTCTGTGAATTCGATAGTTCACCGTATTCGAAAGCATAGTTCAAATTATCAACTACCAACTTTCCAAGCAAGGACCAAAAGGCTAAGTAAAATTCGGCTGTTAAACCATCGTTCCCTGGCGATTTGTTCTTTTAGATGGTCTGTAATACATTATGGCATTCATCATATCTAAGGATACCCTCGCAAACGTTCCCCTTCTCCTCGGCTAAAAATGGAACATCGGTGAGATCATTTAAAAACGAAGAAATAGTCTGCGTGTCTGCGGAATTTCTACCATCAGAGAGATTAGAATAATATAATTCCAATTCGTTCATAATCTTTTTTGGGTCGCTAGTTAATGCTCCATTAGTTGTTAAGATTTTGCGGACACTGCTTTTAGTTTTATTTGAATTTTCTAAATTCAAAAAATATTTGTTGTTTTTCTCACCCATTTCATACCAGGTTGCCCTAGAGCGAATGATTGTCCCTTGTGTAATGTAATCGTACAATTGATCATATTCTGTTTGAAGACACTCCAGTTCCTCGAGATTTCCACTATTTGGATCAATATCACATTTTTCGGTACATTCCTTCAGCTTATCTTCCACCTTTTGTAGTTTTGCTCTTCTTTCACGGGCTTTACTTTTACTGTTTCAATCTCCGCTGAAATTATCTCATCTTGCAAACTGTCGTTTATAAGCCAAAAATCTAGACGCCTCTGCACAACCGGAATTTTTTGACGCCAAGTAAATAGTGGTGTAGTGGGGTTCCTAATACGCCAGATATCAACCAAATCGAAATCGAGGTGCATATCTTCAAATAATTTTGCGGAGTCTTTCTTTCTGTTGTTTCCGCCCCGTCCATCTAAGTCAGGGTCAAGTATGACGTTAAAATCGCCTCCGACGATAATTGAGTAATCCTGTTCTGTTCTAGCAGCTTTCAAAATTTCTGATATTTCTTTAAAAAAAGTACATTGTTCACTACATTTGTTTGGAGCGTAAAGATTTAAAAGAAAGTATGGTGATTCCCGAATGGAAACCTCTAGGAAAACATAGCGACCTTGAGAATCAACCTTGATAGATCGTAGTTGAAAGTCTAAGTTATCCCTTACCGGTAGAAGTACACCTCGACTGTGGCTTCTACCGTGCGAAAAGAAAATGTTTCCTTTCCACTCTTTCCTCCAGATATTTTCCACTTCTTGAGTACTGAAGCTAATAACATCCTTCTCGATATGATATAAATCTTCAGACCATACGAAAGTCGAATCCTAAAATTATTAATTATCCGTCGCACTTGGTAATCAATTGATTGATTTTCATAGCCATTGTTCTTGATTATGTATGGATGTTGTTATAAGAAAATCGATGCTTGACACCTATTGGAACTGTCTAGGGGTTAAGTGTATGGAATATATTTATATTACGAGCAATTAAGAACTGACTTTCTTAAAGGTTCTTAAATGTTCATAAAACTGTTTGCTATTGTATGACGTGAATGCAGTAGTTCGTTACATTTTGCTTTCGGGGACTCCTCAAACCACGTCACATTCTTTTTCAGTGATGTTTTTTACAAACAAAGAGAGAGAATCTTGTATCAGATGGTTGCTGAATGGTACAGTTGGAACGAAACTAACATTTTCTTTTACATTAATTGTTTGTTAAATATTACCTTTCGTTAGTTTTTTTCTCGCTCACTGTTTTTGGGTATATATGCTATAAATGTATGATAAAATTATACGTTTACTGCAAAGGGGAGTATAATAGGAGCTAAGAATAAACTTACAGTAAACACATCATGTACAATGAACAGTGATTCTCGGACACCTCGTATGGGTGATTTAAGTTAATCTGCATTACAGTAATAGTCTCTTTTATTGTTGAGAAGTATTAAAGTTCAGAGAAGCCTTCTGGAGATTTATGACAACGGAAGTAGTTTCCTTTCACAATGGAACAAAATCCTTATTGAAGAGTTTGCCACTTTTTGACGATTAATTCCGCTAGGGTTATTTCATATAGTAAAAATTGCGATAACATGAATGGTGGAGAGAACTTTGTTGTTGTCTTGGCATGTGTATCATTGCACTAAGCTTTTTCATCTAGAAAACAAATATGGTATGTAACGCAGCGAACATGGAATATTAAAGATGAACTATGTTTAGAGGCCAGAAATAAATCAGTGACGAACACTGTCTTTCCTTAATTTACCTGAAGATCCTTCGCTAAAATCGTCGCATACGGTCTCCTGGAAGAGACAAAAAAGAACGAAGATGGGAAGCAGGAAGACGCTTGTTTTTCGTGGCTGCTCGAGGAATCCAAAATCCCGCAGACGTGACAGCGTTCTTGTGAAAATCATTGTTAACGATTGCTACTCCACGCTTTCCGATACTCTTTAATTGGCTCGATTTAGATTTTCACCAATTGATCTTTGCGATCTACCCTTGACGGTACGCAACAGGACAATCTTAAAATTGTTGGGTGTTCAACGAAAGATCGTGGAAGTGATAGCGGTTTATCATATAATCACAAACATGGAAAGTGAAAGAGGGCGTACAACATGCATCCGGTTTAACATAAATCATCGACTGAATTGGATAGTTATTTTAGTATACTGTTAATTTTATCATGATGTCATGTGATCGAAGTGGAAAACCGGTGAACGATACGCTGATGCATTTGGGTTTGCCCTTTTTGGTGAATAATTGATCTTTCTGAAATTATGTGGGGAAAACTCCCTGTCAAGGAAAGGGTCTTCTGCAATTTGTGCAAGCGGCGAGAAGTCTCATAGAAAATTGTTTAAGTGACATTATTTCTGAGTAATTTTTCATGTAGATCTTTTTTGTTGTAATTAACTCGTACTTCAAAGAATAACAAACTCCTATGTAATTTCTCATCGCACTTTTTTTGCCTGAAACTAGGGCCCAGTTGTTGAAAAGCTGGATAAAGCTATCCATGGGATAAATCACCATCCAGTGGATAAAGCGATCAGTTTCGCTAATACTTGTCCGCTGGTTAATGATTTATCCGTTGAATAGCGCTATCCAGCGTATGAGTATCCTGGTCCAGCATTATTTAATGATGGTTCGCTGATAGATTGCATCTCTACTTTTAACATGAACACCTGAATTTATCATTATTCCGTCTGTGTCAGTTTGTTATACTGACCTCATCGACCTCGGGGTACAATACACAGTATAACAACACACACTGAAGCACAAAATGGTCTTTCATAAAAAAAGAGAAAACTATAAAGTTACATCTTAAGCAGAGGAGGCAATGACCATTACCTAACCGATGGTTTCGGGGCTTTTCTTTTCTTATATTATCGGGTCAAAAGTCTTGGTTGAATTCTTCCGGCTCTTGGCATTGTACAGTACCCCAGTAGTAACTATAATGAGATCATACTCAAGACCCGGTCACTCATTGCACATCTACTGTTAATACAGTTTCATGTGCCGACACGAGGAAAAAAGACTGGTTCGACGTTGTCTTTAAGAACGTGCTCACGAACGATAGGATGAAATCTTTATTATTTGAGGAAAGTGTCACGCTCGCGATACTTTCCATTTATATGAAGAGAGGAAATCGAACTATATCTAAATGTAACCGGAAATTTTTTGCGTGTTTGTGTTTGTGTTTCTTTGGAGGAAGTTTATTTTTCGTGGAAAATCTTCATTTTTGGGGGGATCTGCGGCTTATTGATGACACCGAGTTTAAATTTCTGTTTCAGTTCGACTCTGATGTCACACGACAAAATGAAATTTATTCGAATGCCAGGTTTAGTAAAAATGGAACAACCCCTTCAGCACACATTATGGAAAAACAAAATGATTCGCCATGCCCATAGATGTGGTTAACATGGGTGTCCGAGGTGCAAGTCCTTGTATGGTCTAAACGGGGATGGCCGTTGAACAGGGTGTGGCTTTAAAGGTCTTTTGTTTGAGTTAGGGCCAAGGAAAACTGTCGGTATTAACGAGTTGTTCGTGTTAAGAGAGAGTCTGTAAAGTAGGGTCTACTGTATTTAGCGTCGACCGTCTTGAACGGGTTGCATTTCTGGAACGGAAGCCTTAAGCAACGAATGAACCTTAGCGGTATCCGGCCTACATGTGTGGCAGGCGAGGTTAACACGTGTGCCCGAGGTGCAAGTCCTTTTATGGTCTAAACAGGGTGTGGCTTTGAGGGTCTTTTTTTTAAACAGGGTGTATAATCTCATTACAGTCAAACCCCATTATTACGGACACTGAGGGGATAATAGAAAGTGTCCGTTTTAAGCGAGTTGACTTTTAGAGCAAATGTAAGAGCTAGGGCCAAGGAAAACTGTCTGTATTAAGAGGAAGTCTGTAAAGCGGGGTTCTACTGTTTTTAGTGTCGACCGTCTTGAACGGGTTGTATTTCTGGACTGGATGCCTTAAGCAACGAATGAACCTTAGCAGTACCCGGTCTACATGAGAGGTAGAAAAGCAGTTTTGAATACCTGTTTTTTTTATTAAGGTCAGACATGAATAAAGGGCATGAAAAAGGTCTCTTATCTCAAACAGTTGGTTAACAGAGAAGCTTAAAGCACGGTTTTTGGATAAAAAAACTTCCGTAAGTGCCCCCCTCCTCCCGGGGGCAATGTTGATACTATAATTCTAAATACGGCCGAAAGTTTGAAAAAAAAATCGCACCAATGATAAAATCGAACGGAAGAAAACTGTTTTAACATTAAAAAAAGAGGAAAAAATGACGGAATTCACCTCTAACGTGAAATACAATTGTTCACAAGAACACCTTGACATTCTTATGCCGTCAAAATGAAAATTTGCATTTATTGGCCCATTTGCAACTAGTCATTCACGTGGTCCAAAACCGCCATTCTGGAGAGCAAAGGATGCATTAGGACAAGAAAAACAAGGAGCTCACATCATTTAAAATGGAACTCTCTTTTGTTTGTCTTCTCCCAGTTCGTCCTTTGCTCTCCAGAATACAGAAATAATAAGTAGCAGCAATTTGCCTTTTATGAAGTAATCGCTCGATCCTCATGGGCATTCGAGAGAGGTGGAATCACTAACTTTTGAAACAAAGTGCTTTGTGTTTCTGTGGCTACTAAATTTGAATAGTAGAAGCAATGTTTCCAAAATAATTATGTAAAGCCGCTAGATCCAAACTAGCGACGATGGTAACGAAGAGAGGCTGATTTGGATATAAGTCGTATCCACGTAGAAGAGTATCACGAACCAGTTTTTGCACTTTCGTCACGTTTATTCTGCCACTTGTAATTTCCTTATTACACTTCTTAAACGTTGACTACTCCGAGCGAAAGGGTGCGTCAAAAAAACCTGGTCCATTTGAGCCCTGTCTTCATGTCTAATACCGCTTATACAACCTAAGATATCCTCAAGGGACTAAATAAACACTAGGTAATTTACGCGGTAACGCCGGCTGTGGGCGGAATGCAAAACACTCCCCCCCAGTGCGGAAAGCGAATTACTTAAGTAATTGGTTGAGCAACTTGTTTCTTTGCACTACTTAAGTTAGTTTTAACTAAGTTAAAAGCTGTTCCGGGAGAATTCCTTTCGTCAAGGCGTCAGCTGGATTTTGTTCAGATCTGATGTAGCTGAACTCTTGAGGGTCAATTGTCTCTTGGATTTCAGCAACTCGTACTGAGACAAACGGCTTAAATTTTCTCGGACTTGTTTTAAGCCATGACAGTACAACTTAGGAGTCGATCCAGAACACTTTCTTGCAGCTGCTAATCCGCGAATTCAAGGCTTCTCTACGTTCGGTATAACCTGAGAGCGCGTGAGCCAACCATTAACTCAAGCGTGGTATTGACTTTCTTTTAGGGGTAGACAAAGGCTTTTCACCATGAGCTGAACGCAGGTATAGCTGCCGTCATCAAGTTTCCAACGAAGAAACATGGCTGAACCATAAAGCCTTCTACTCCCGCGTCCCAGAATCCGTGTATTTCTGGCATTCCAACCGCATTATCTGGCTTTAACTTTCTTTTTGAATTCGTACTTGAGAAGTAGGTTGAGTGCTTGGACATTTCCTTTCCACTTTGTTTGAATCTCGTCTGGTGGGACTTCATCCCCAGGAGTAACCTGAACTCCACAGTTCTTGTAAATCAATTCTCTCATCTCAATGGTTGTTGAGTCACGAGGCCTGGGATCCCAAAGCTGGGCCAGGTAGGCAGGCAATTTCTCTTTGTAACAGGCTTCTCCTCTGCAACAATCTCCTGTTTTCTTAAAAGGTAATGGTGTCTCGAACCTTATTCCATTTGTGGCCAAGAAATCTACATGCTGTTCATCTGTCTGATCAACTTTCTTGTTGTTTGAATGCCACTGTTTGATTTAAACTGACCTTTGCTGAGAATGGCGTCGATTTCACTCGTGATCTGCTTGCTTTTTATCTTCATTTTCTCAAGACCCACCAATGTCATCAACGTAGACATGGGTTCGGAGTTCCTTCGCGGCTTCAGGTACTGGTGTTGAAGCTTTAGCTAAGGTATTGATTGCTCCGCAGCTATATCTGGGTCTGGTTTGTCTCCAAAGTTAAGTCTTTTCCACTGATGAACTTTTGGCTTCAACTTTCGTTTGTCCCTCCATAGGAATCTGTGGAAGACTTGGTCGTCTGGATGGATTAACTATTGATTTTGAACATTTCCTAACATCTCGGTATAAGCCGCACTTTGTCAAAAGCGCCAAAGCCATAAGCACGTTGGGCGGAAACTGTTTATGTAGCTTGGTCCCTTTTCGAGATGCTCGTTAAGCGACTTTCCTCTTGGACCCTTCGCTGAGGCATCAAACACTAGTCGAACTTGCGTTGTTCGGTCCAGGTGTGAACACGGCTTTGTAAAGGTAAGTACCATTCAGGCTGATCAAGGTTTACGTTTTCAAGAATTTCAACGACGAAATCTTGATCCACATGCGAACTTCACTTTCAACGATTTCAGAGACAATCTTTTTTTCTTTAAGGACTTTTCAGAAGAAATCATTCTTTTTATAGCCACAACATCGTAATTGCTCTCCTTTGGGGTTCCTCGCCATTCAAGGCATTCGCACTGGATTCTCCACACTCCAACAATCTGAGTCGATTCTGCAATTGATTTGATAAACTTGTTCTCATAAGATCATTGTCTCTGCATACAAAGTTCAGTTGGTCTTACTCCCAACATGTCTTGTGTAAGGGACTTTTCATATTCTAACATCGACAGTTCCTACATCAACCGAATTGATAGCCGAGGGACGTTCACCCTGCTTTGAAGCAAATGTTCCCATGACGTACCACCCGAAGCAATTTCTCTTTGCAATTGGTTCTCCGGATTTCCCTGCGATAACGTGCATATCATTAAAGGCGTCGGCAAAGTCTGTTCCAATTAACAAATCAACTGTTCCGCCCGATAGATGTAATTGCTCTGAAATTGATTTCAAGTGGGGATAGCTTTCCAATGTCGTTCTCGAGACTGTTCTAGCTGGGCTGCATGGCTTGTTTATTGCATAAGCTCGCATAGATTTCTGAATACTTGGTTCAGTGTTTGAAACAACAGTAATATCGAGAAACTCTGATGCTTCCGACTTCTTTTGGCCTCCTGCTAAATTCATCGTTAAATGCGTTTTGGGTCCGCGTATGCCAAGTTTCCTCACAACGTTCTTTGAAATGAAGCTCGTGTTTGAGCCGCTATCTAGCATTGCTAGGGCTTCCGTAAAATTTCCATTTTAGCCTCTAATCTTTACTTTTTGAGCTGGACAAATAGCGGAGACGCTTGTCTCGCCCTGAACATTGTGATTACTAGCTTCTTGACTTTCGTTTGCGGATGGAAGCGTTTCTGTGCTTTGGTCTGAATTTGCAAGAGGTACACGCTCATTGTGCAAGGAACGATGGTGGCGTCGCGTACACTTATCGCAAGTGGTACCGTCGGGCTTCTTACAAGAGTTTGTATGGTGGGCTCGTAGGCATTTTCGACAGCGATTGTTTTGTTTTACAATTTCCCATTTCTCATCAACTGTTGACTTTTGGTACATAGGACACGCGGAAAGTAAATGCTTTGTTTTACAACCAAGTGAGCATTTTTCATCCTGGTCTAGTCCACTGTCGTTAGCGTTATTGTCAGAACGGTGTTCTCTTGAATTATTGCGATAGTTAGTGTCTCTTTTCATGCGCGATCGTAAACTTGCTTCTTTGTTTAGCCAGTCAATCAAATTTAAAACATTTTCTTCTTTTCCCATGCGTAGCATTTCGCGGCCAAATTCATTGTTGTCGCTGGCATCCAATTTAGACAGAAGCTGTGACATAACAAAGGGTGCTTCCGATGTGCTGGTTACTGCGCAACCGTTTTGTTCCATGTTGTTCACGAAGCTTAATATTCTAGCACCGTAACGCGAGAGCGAGTTCGAGTCATTCTTTATTGGTTTGAGATTGGTAATTTCGTTTAGCAGTGTGTCCATTAATTTCCTTTGGTCTCCAAATTCAGTATCAAGAATTTTCCACGCCTGCTCGATTTTCTTGCTTGGCCGCACTTGATCGGACCAAAAAAAGTTTTTTGGTAACGCTTTTCTTAGTCTTTGCAGCTGTTCGTCTTCGTCCTGTTTGTACTTATACATCCAATAGTTAAATTCGCTCTTCCAAGTTGCGTAAGATTTTCTATTTCCCTCCCATGTTGGCACTGATAATTTCTCAAGTCCGTGATTAGCGGTCTTTTGCGAACCTAAAACGTCTGCCATTTTGGTTACTGCTGTGGTCATAGCTTCGAGCGCATCGTGCTTAAGCGGCGGTCCTTGGGAGTTGCACGCTTTTTGATAAGTGGCAAAAATTTCGCTGTATTTTAGAAAATCACCTCTGACTTTATCTCCGACCTGCTGATTAGCCTTAAGTTGTTCTTCTGTAGATCCCGTCTCAATTAGCCTATCCGTAATTGCTTCTTGCTGTTTTTTAACACTTCTGTACTTAATTTCCATTTCTTTGTAAACATTTTCAAGCGTACTTAATACGGGCTGAACTTTGTAAAGCACTTGAAATTCTTCTAAAAGTTCGTACAATGCGACTATTGTACTATCTCTTTTCGCAGTTAGTATTGATACGTCCACCTTAGGAGGCATTCTTGACTTAATAATTGTTTGTAACTAATCGCTAATTGCAAATGCGTATATTGCTGAATACTTGTAATTACTTTTGATAGATATGTAGATTTCTATTGTTATATTACGTAACTATTTCTATTGTTGTATTACGCAATTCAAACTTAACACAATTAAGCGGGAAATTAAGTGTTTTTTTTCCCTTTGCCTTTTCTCTACGATTGAATAAAATATTAAACTTTACAGTTCATCAGTTCTAATTTCCAATATTGGAATAAAGTCAATTCATCCTCATGTAATCAATGCATCCAAATGTCTTCATGAAACTCTCTTCTGAATTGCAAGTAAGGTGTCATCTAAGCAAGGTCCAGTTGCGTAACTTCTGACTTGAATTCAAATGATTCTCCGTATTTTCTGCGGTAATAAAGGAACTGTTTTACCTTTTTCCTACTGAATATGCTGCTTTTGTAGATTCCAGTCTGCTCCTGATTTTCTGAGGTCTTGAGCTTTCACTGCCACTTGTCTAGCTTCTGCTTGCGACTTTTCCTCGGCGGTTCGTCAGCTGCTGACTTCAAATCGGCGAGCTTGAGGCTTTGAACAGAACTTGTGACTTCTCTTCTTTGAACTTGTGCAGGTTTTTTTGACTGATTTGGATATAAGTCGTATCCACGTAGAAGAGTATCACGAACCAGTTTTTGCACTTTCGTCACGTTTATTCTGCCACTTGTAATTTCCTTATTACACTTCTTAAACGTTGACTACTCCGAGCGAAACGGAGCGTCAAAAAAACCTGGTCCATTTCAGCCCTGTCTTCATGTCTAATACCGCTTATACAACCTAAGATATCCTCAAGGGACTAAATAAACACTAGGTAATTTACGCGGTAACGCCGGCTGTGGGCGGAATGCAAAACAGAGGCACAATGTTTGTTTCTGCTTCTGTTGCTCTGGGATAAATACATACACCTTTCTCTGAAGTTCAAGACTACAGTATCGTGGACAGCGTCGATTTACGATGAATTTGCCAGGTAAACGTTGTCGTCTATTTTTGAATTAATTTCCATGTACCAGATATTTATTTTTGCAGTAGCGTACTTTTACGCTCAATGTGTTTGTGTCGGTGAACGTCATTAGAGAGATTTAAAGTGACTTTTATGCCAAACGGCAAACAAGTTAAGAATTTCTTAAAATAGAAAACGTACAGTTAACAAATTCGCGGTTGCCGTTTGCCGTTAACGTGACTCTAAATCTCTCTGTTATCTTGTGGCTAGAAAACGTCAGTTTCGGATGATTTGAAATACGTTAAAGGAATATCGAAGTTCTTGTCGATTGACGGAAAATATCAAGATACAGATGTGGTAAGTAAAAGAATGTAAATAAACAATATCTTATGCAATTTACTCATCCGATCACAGCAACCATGCACTACTTATAACTTCAATTAAAGTAATTTATGCTTGTTTCGCTGGTTTAAGGTAGCTTTAACCTATTTTCATGTTTTTTTTGCAACATTGCGTCTAGAGACGTGGCTTAACGCTTCTTATTTATCCCTCATGTTCTGTTTGTTCATAAAATAAAGTTCAAAATTTCAGTTAGAAGCTCATCATTTGACTTTTGAGGTGGGGTATGGGTGATTTGGTTTGGGTAAGAATTTTTTTCCCGCAAAGTAACCTCCGGAGATAATTTTTTCCCCTATATACCCCGAATTCCTCCCCCCTCCTTATTATTATTTTTTTCGCTTGCTGTCTTTTTCGCCCACGAAAACCTGTCGAAACGCCTGGGAAGAGCCAATATATTGCAAGAATCACCAGTACTGGTCTAATCCCAGGGATCGAGCTCGCGACTTCCTACCTTGCAGTCAAGTTCGCTAGTGACCCACATAGACCTGTTAACGGTTAACTATATCAAGAAATCAGAATAAAAAACAACTTTCTCGCGACATCAGCTGCTCGTGAGCAATCAATATGGGCGAATAATTCAGCACATCGAGTCTGCCCTGTGGTTAAATTGAAAACCATTCACCTTACTTTAGGACTGAATTCCCATTCATTGGCAATGGTTGGAAACTTTACTTTACAATAACAGCAAAACATAGGTACTTTCCAAGCGATGGAAATTTTAGTGGTCATCGACTATTTAATGCAGGAGCTTAGCAATGATCAAAGAATTACCAATTTGTTTACTAAGGGTTGTCATCACCGAAATTTAAGCGTTATTTTCATTCTTCAAAATATTTTTCACCGGGGAAAAGAACTGAGAGACATGAGATTGAATTGCCATTATTTGGTGATGTTCAAGTCTCCGCGAGATAGCAGTCAAGTCAGTCACTTGGCGAAACAGTTGTTTCCCGGTCATGTCAAATACATGCAAGAAGCGTTTCAGGATGCGACAAAACGCCCTTATGGCTACCTGTTATGCGACCTCAAACCGGAAACACCTACCGACTTCCGGTTGCGCACAAACATTTTCCCTGGGGAGACTCAGCTCGTCTATGTCAGAAAGGTATAAAAAAGCTCCGTCGTAGTGATTGATATCAGTTGCGTATGGCCCAGCGACTGAGAAAGAATCACGATTTTCGTAAGCTCGTCGTCAAGTGTACCCCAGCCCAACGTAAAGCAATTTTGAAACCAGCCGACGACGCTTTAGTAAAGACCATTTGTGAGTGTGTATTCAACGTACTTAAAGAAACAGTCCCTGTCAGTAAACCGGAAAGAGAAAAATTCTTAAGCACAAGAAAGCCTTGACTGCTCTAGCTGAAAACAGTACCCCGCTAAACAAGAAAAAGCAAATCTTGGTACAACACGGAGGAAACTTTTTAAGTGTTTTGCTACCTCCCGTTCTTCGAGTGCTGAGCTCGCTTCTTAGTTGATGAATCATACAAGACGCATGGTTCTCGTTCCTGAAAACACTCTGGAACGATTGCAGCAACGCCAGCAGATATTAGCACCACCTGTAACACAAACTCTGAAAAATCTGGATAGCCAAATGGGGGAAATTTTAGAAAGTAAACAACTTGGTGATGAGGAAAAGGCGAAGCTTTACAATCAGGTGTTGCAACGGTACTTGACTTGTTACGATCAGCGGAAAGGCCAGCCTCTCCATGTGAAGTTAACGACCCCTAAAACAACAGAAACCCCCAAACCAGTTGAGAACGCAGAATCTACAGAGGAAGCTTCTCCAGATAATTCTCGGAGAGGAGAGCTGTTGTATGAAAACAAACCAATCCCCGGTTCTCATGTGGTCGACCTAGTCAACGACACATTGCGTCACCGAAAAGGATCTGAACCAGTGGGGTGGTCCGTGTTTGCGAGGAGCCTGGCGCGAATGAATGTCCCCGAAAACTTGGTTCGTAATCCCCAACGTCAGAGTGCCATAAGAGAGTTTAAAGCAAGAGTGAGAGAGGAGACCCCAGAAAGTCCTTCGCGTTGGCTACCCACCCCACCTGTGACGGATCTACTGTGCTCGACTTGCCGCTATTCTATTCATTGTCACTGTTTTTCATAGTCCTACTACAACCACTATTACGTCTTTTAATTTATATTTATGTATATATGTATACATGTTCATTTATAGTACATATTTTGCCCCCCTTCGTCGATTTATATATTATTCATTACGTGTTTATAGCCTATTCTACTGTAAATATTGTCTCTTTTGTGTATATATATATATATTTATAAATTTATTTGTTTTAGTCTTCTAAATTTATTTATCTATTTATCTATTTTTTTGAGGGCCGTTGGTTAGAAAACTGTAACAGGTTATTGCGCTTCCCTCTTTAAATAAAGTTATTGTATTGTATTGTATTGACGTTATCTTCTGTCAAAAAGCAGAGGCGCAGAGCCGAGAGTCCTCGCCCTCAGGCTGTTCGATGGTTACGATTATAAATCATGACAAGAGACTTTTTTTATTGTGAAACACAAAACTTTATTTTGTAATTCAATAAAATGTGTTGAAAAGAAGTTACATGGTGTCTTTTTACTGAACTTAGTGTTGTGCTTTTGCTCTTTGCTTGTTTACATCAGTGCGATATTTCGGAAAACCTATAGGAAAATGTTTTTCAATAAATCGTTTTACGAGACTGTCATTTTTACTTGTGTTTTTAGAAAAACGGTGGACAATAGTACTCATACTTATATGCCGACTACGATATAAAGAAAAATGCAAACAGTAATGTCCGCAGACTTTTGAAGAGATGCTTTGTAATGTCACAGTATTAAAAGTCCACTGGTCAGAATTGTTGTTTAAAAAGGTAGTAAATGTTCCTGAATATTTGCTGGGTGGTGATCCGTAAGAATCGAAAAATTCTCCCTCTTGCTCCTTGGTGAAATAAAACCCCACCCAATGCGAACCTGGCTTGTCACTCGTATCCACATTGGCGATAAACAGGGCTTGGTAATGTAAAACACTTAGGGGCGGCTGGTCTGAGGGATACTCGCCTTGAAACAAACCTCGTGTAAAATTATCCTTTCTCAAAGTAAGGGTCAGTTGAATAGTGTCCATTTTTAGTTTGTGTAGTCGAACAACATGTTGCGGTTCCCGTCAATTTCAATCACGTTTTCGAATTCAGCGTACACGATAAGGTTAACCGTATTGGCCAGTGGTTCCTTGAAATGAAGCTCAGTGCGCAGGTTACCTTGCTTTATTAGCTCAAAATGGTCACCTGAGCAGTGATCTGGGGACAAGTCAAAGCAGAATGCTATGTAACCAGAGCCATAATCGCTTCTACTGATTTGATTACCCGCATCTTGGGATAGCTTTCCAGTGCCTGAGAACAGGCTTTGATAGCCCCCTATTACATTTTGACCTCTAGCTTCGTCAAAATTCAAGAACAGGGGTTTCCGAGGAATTTGCTCTCCGTCCACATAGACACCCACTTGAGTTAGATTGTGGTGTTTGAAGTTGAACGGGTTGGTACTGTAAGTTCCATTATATGCCTGAGTATCCACTAAGACCAGCACGATTCGTTTAGGAATGTGACCCAAAAAGATGTTGTAGGGGTTAAAACTGCTAAATCCTCTTAGAATAGACAGCACTTTACAATCGATTCGGCGAACCGGGTACTTGGCGCTGGAGTGTTTTAGTGCAGCCGCATGGCCCAGTATAATAGAGGAGGCCAATTTCACCCGGCGAACGAACAAGATGGCTTCTGTGATTACCACCTTGAAAGTTGGAGCGGCTGCTGATGACATTAGACAAAACGAATTCTTGGCTCGGTTCAGTTTGATTCTTAAATTCACTCCATTTAGCATCAACCCGTCTTGAAAGAAAATGTCGCTATGAATGGGCCCCATCATATCCACAATATGACTTTCTTTAGTGAAATCATAGCGAACCTTTAACCCCTTGTTTGCAGCATCGTCTGTAGCCACAGGGTTGGCAACATCCATTTTTCCAGGGATATCTTAGTAAAACATGGCCATAGAAAGTTGCCTTTTTTTTTGCTTCTTCTCCGTAGTTTAGCAAGGTTTCGATCATGGCGCGATAAGGGTAGGTTATTGGTGGATGGAGAGATCAATCGCTCGTTCAAGGAACGTCCACTTGGGAAAACAGGGAATGTAAAAACAGGTTCACGGGACCTACTTGTGTATCGGCATATATGGCGGTTCCATTTGCTTTTGTAATCTTGGCTTTAACAAATAACTGAGTACATGCCAAGTCCAAATACTCATCTCCGGTTCCCGAAACATGAAATTCGATCGGACCACTGTCCATGATGTTACTGATGGGGTGGTACTCGATCCATTGCCCTTTGGAGACTTGTGATTTGGAGTGTGGAGTTTTTTCATCTTTAAAAGTACTGAGGTGCACTTTGACGAAAATGAAGTGTTAACAACACTCTCCCAAACTCAAATGGTACAGACTCCCCTGTGTCTGTCTTTATATTGACTTCGACAGTTTCAAATTGCTTTCTGTTGACAGGTAAATATTGGGGGCGCAAAAATGATTTACTGACTCGCTCCCCGACCTCTCCTTCTACAGGAACAATTCGAAGCAAAGGTACCAATGCATCTCCAACATATTGTGACTGAATAAGATCACAATAAATGAAAAGGTCGTGAAAGCCGTATTCCAAATCCACTTGTCTTTCAGCGGCAGAGGTATTAGAAATAATTTCTTCTGGTGAAAATCCCAGCAGGTATCCAATGTTACCAAAGAAAAGTTCTACGTTATTTTGTAGGTGAACAGTCACCTTTCTAGTGAACGTATTGTAGGAAAATGTCACATCGTCATTGAAACGCTTTACATTCTCGATCAGCCCTTTCATCTTTGATAAGATATCTCCAATGGAAGAATAATGACCTGGTGGTACAATTAGGGCCTCCCATACTCCGGACAATTCTTGGTTCCGAAGGTAGAATCGATTACCAAAATTTTCTTCGACATTATTCCAGCTGTGAGGATAGTGAATTTCCATTAATGCTACTTCCCAGTCCCCCTTCATGCTAACGGTTTGAGGTAAACCAACATGGTACTCCGTTAATGTGTTGCTGGGAAACTTATCGAGGCTGCTATTGCTAGGGAGATGCAGATAAAACTGTTTTACCTCCATCGTACCCTGTGTTGAAATGAACTTTTTAATCTGGGTATTCTTAATTTATTAGAAACCACACACCATTCATTTTATTGTTTCATTTTCTTTTATTCACTACACAAAAAATGCATAAATTACAATCACCAGATACTCTATTACCAGATACTCTACTACTCCTTTACGCTTTCTCTTCCGCAAAATCTTCTCGACGCGGTACACATCATCGTTTCTAATAATTTTCTGTAATTCGGGTTCATAAAATGTTCCATCTAAGATTTCACCTACATCATCTTTTAGTTTATAAACGGGTACTTGACGAGCCATTCGCTTGTAAACAGTAAAAATTTCTTCCGTAAAATTAGGTAAGTAAGATTTTCAAACATTCTCTTCACTTTGCTAATCCTGACGCGATCTCCCACTTGAAATTTATATCGCACAGGCTTGTGAACATCATCCCCATACAAAGTAACCCACACTTTAGCTTCACTCGCTTTAGTCACCTGACTCGGTTTCATTTTAATACTTCGGTGGTAAGTGTTATTGTAAGAAGCTACTAACTGGGGTAACACATTGATATAGGTGAGAGTGTTTTTGGCCGTGAAATATTTGTACATCTTATTCTTAAATGTTCGGTTAAAACGCTCAACCACTGAGGCTTTGAGCCCAGAGTTAACAGTGAAAAAGGCAATGTTGTTGTCACGCAGAAATTTCTGGAACACGAGATTCTTGAACTCTGTTCCTTGATCCGTTTGCAGTTTGATGGGTTTGCGACCAGTGGAAATGATCTTTTGAAAAGCTTTGACCAGTTCTTGACCTTGTTTTTTCTTCAAAGGTAACACAAACACATACTTGCTGAAGATATCTATACAAGTCAGTAAGTATTCATAGCCCTTGTTGTAGCGACTGAGATTTTGGAGGTCGACCAAATCGGCTTGAAATTCCTCATCTATTCCAAAAACGATGACTCGACTTCTCTTGTAGTGTCTTCGTGCGGGCTTGTGAAGAGTATACACATCTTGCTGACTCAACCAACCTCGGACTTGCTTATGCGATATCTTGTTCTTTCCTTTCTCTTTGACTGCTCTGTAAACAGCATCTAAACCACCGAAACTTGCGGGTTGACTTGGGTCGAGATAAATGCTGGTCAGTGTTTTCTCCATCACAGAGCTCGGAATTTTGTACGATAACCCTTCCCCCACAGCAGGCTAATAAGCAACGAATGCGGCTAAAGATGTATTCGAATCCAAAAGTGGACGAAGGAGGACAGCATCCCATCACTGGTGATCGCTATGATGGTTCAAACTCGAATGATTTCTTTTCTCTTGGTGATTAGTTATATAGCTACCCCCGAATCTGGGTGAGAGTGGGCACGAGAAAATTACGTAAGAGTTCCCATTCCTCCCCGGTTAATCCTAGGTTATCCGCGAAGTCAAAAACACTACCAATCGTCTCCAGTTTAGTTTTGAAAAGACTTCTGAGTGGAGTTCTTTTAACTTTTCTGACCCGAACCTGGTAGATCTTTCAATTTTTGTTTAAGCTTGTCTATCTCACTTGAAGATACTTTGGCTTGTGCGCGATAAAGAGAAAAGTCAACTCGCGGCAAAGACAGAAAAAGCCCCATCACAAACAGACACCGTCTCAAAATGTAGTCATATTTCCATCTCGGATCCATGATCACAAATGACTAATTCAACTGTATGCACTCTCATTAAATTATTTTATAGAAAAATTGTTTTGGGTTCAGCCTCTTTGTCATACACACGCATCGCATTGGTATTTTGTAATTTTAAAAATTGACGCCAATATTTTCGTTCTATCTCCGATAACTCGTGTACTTCAGTTAAATGATTTGCTAATCGAACTAAAAAATTAGAGTGACATCCCGGTATCGGGTAATGACGACAGACACGCTTACCCATGATGTTCACGGTACAAAGGTTCGATATCAACTGAATAAAACCGCTAATGACACGAAGTTTATGACTATTGAGAACGGGCCACAAGGGCCTTGTATATCACTGTGTTTTTCCTTTACGCGGGTGATTCAATCGCGCGTGGTGCACGCACGCGCGCGCGGCTAGACAGACAACAAACCGTGCTTAGTATATTAAACCATATTTATTTACAAACTATGAACAAATGACATTTTTTTACACATAAAGGAAAACTCTTTATATACAATGCGATACAGAGAAAAGTAGACTCGAAGCAAAGACAGAGAAAGCCCCATCTTGACAAAGACAGAGACAAACACACACCGACTCAAAATTTTAGTCATCATAAACAAATTTTAGTACTTTTAGAAACGAAGCTTATTTTGAATGTCAAGGTCCATTGGTGTTCTTCTTTTCTCACGACTCTATCAGGGCATTCTATTGTTTCTTGTTGATCACTGAAATCCTTCCATCTGAGCCCATTTGGTCGGTAGTATAGAGCGTATAAAATACGGCTTGGAAGATCATCACCCTGCTGGACAACATCAAGTTCCAGAGAAGCGAGGTAAATACTGATCCACGACAATATTTGGCAGTACGCTTCCCATTATATATCTAGTTTGAAACCGAGAGCACTGCATATACTTTCGGTAGCGTTCAGCATAGAATTCAGGTCAATTTGTTCCACCACTTCATCGTGGTAATACATCCATGTGTCATCATTATCCATCATGAGGCAAGAATGTTGGTTTTGACTTGGGTGTTGAATAGCACAACCGTCGCAGTGATTCAGCTTTTCTTGTTGGATGAGTTTGTCAACCAAAGCCGCATAAGTCAGTTAGAATACATGTCCAATAAAACTGGCTATCCTTTGACGCTGGACAATGTTTCAGAGAATATTGGTGAGAGTTAAGACTTTTTTCCGAGCAAACTGAACTTTTAAGAATGAAATCATGATTGAACGGAGAGCGCGTTTGTATGTTGAACACATAATAGATTGTTTACTATCCAATCAGGGTTAAAAGAGCCCTCTTTTCTGAATCGTCTTGTAGTTTTTGCGACAGTTATTTCATAGGTTTGTCTTTAGACAGAGAATTACAATTTCGCAAAGAAATACAACATGTTCTAGATGATTGAGAAACAACATTCCTTGACTTTTTTCGAAGTGGGAACTCAATGTCTTAATCGCTTATTTTTTAAAAAAGACAAAAGCTAAACGGGTAACTCTTAATTGCATTTTTTTTACACAATACCTGGTCTTAAGTTGGACATTTTTGCATAATCATCCCGCGGCGTGTTTGTCCAAAGACAACTATGGCTGAGAAGTAATTCTCTTATGGCGGTCCGTTTTCCAACAAACTACAGCTACAACGGATTGCATTTCAAGAAGTATGGTGTGAGGAAATGACGGAGAAGCCGATGATGAATCCCACGTTGATCAGCAGAACTGCCATTTATCCTGATGCCTTATTGGAAATGAACAATTTGTTCAAGCGAAGATTACAACAAAATATGTTTTTTGTATCATCTGAAAATGGAGCTACCTACGAACCAAGATCTAAGTTACAGAGACAATTTGGTAGACTACACGTTAAGTGATGATGTAACCATTAGCCATTACTTTATTACTATTTCTTGTCTACAATGATATACTCTTTGAGGTGAATAAAATAATTTGCGATGAAATGCTGTGTTGTGTCACTGCTGGTTAGTTGGGGTCTGCTAATTTTAGAATGATGTCAATGCAATTGACGTCATTCTAAAAATAGCCCGACCAGGTATACTACTGATATTGATCTCGACGTTTCGATCGCATACTGCAGGTCTTCATCAGGCGATAGTGTCGATTTACTGAGTCGGATTATTTGTAACGCCGTGGTCGTTAGTGATTGGTGTATCACGAACCTAGCTCATGGTTGGTGGGTTTCGATCCAAAGCATTGTTGGTATTGTCAGAGGAGGAAACTGATCCCTTGGAGGTTCGCTGTGGCAGCGATCGGCTGTACTTATGTTGTTATGCAGCGAACGACCAGAAATACATACTAAAATGGCCTTAAGACTAGTTCTTCAAAACAGATTATAGGGCTAGAACACCTAGAAATGGTTTTACCATCAGCTTATTTTAGACATGTGCAAGGAGTAAATATTTGTCTGACTCTCAACTTCAAAATTGACCGTAGAAGGTCAAATTTCTGCATCCTTTTTACAGACTTTGAAAAGTTGTCGTGTCGCTCGTAGTGATTTGCTCAAAAACATTTTTATAGCGGTCTGTAGATCATTCTTTTAACATTGAACCATCAGAAGCTTAGCTGATTTGAAAGTTTCGCACGTGGTGAAAAGTAACTTTTCCCTCAACACTTCGTCGCTCTTATCTTTACGACTGCACATTCCTCGACAGGTTAGTCATTTTTAAGAACTGTTTAGATTTGTATTTACGTTACGTTGCTAGCCAAAGTGTTTTTCTGTATATGAAACAATGAAAACGAATGTAAGTTGTAAAATTCTTTGTAACCTCTTTGGATTAATTGTCTTCAATAGATCGCTAATAAATCAAATTCACAACGTGGTAGTATATAAACTTTTCTTTACAAATAAATGATTTTTTACCAATGTTTTTACGCATCGCTTTTGACCGACAGAAGAAGCAAACGTTGACGTAATAGGCCATTTCCGAGTTCCAAAAGATTTTTTCAGTCAAAACGGGGCTAAGTGCAAAACCGTTTTTCTGAAAATTTTAAAATTAGTTGCATGAGTATTGTTTTTATCAATGACTTCGCATTTAGCCTCGCTTTCAAACACAGGATATAATAGGGGCAACTCGGGAATGGTCGATTGAGTCCTAGTTCGTCTACTGCAACGTGTTCACGTAGTTTGAACCTTACAGTTTGCTATCTACGCACTATGTTTCTATCTTTTCTTTAAATATATCATTGAAGATTTGGCCCACTAACGAATCACTTTACTTCTCTAAGAACCAACACTCGGCTGTGGACAAAACAGTGATGATTGAAAAGAAAAATGGCGAGTAAAATGAACTGAGGCAAATTGTGTTTTTTGCGTTTTTATCTTTCATTTATTTGCTTTTTTATTATTCACTTATCTATTTTCATTTTATTTTATATTACTTCACTTTTTACCCTTGACTTTTTCAGTCAATCATGTTCGTACGGTGCGTGCAGGTTGCCACGCCCCTGACTGCACTCTAGTTATAAATCGAGCTTCGTCAAGCGGATCAAGGTTGTTTTAAAGCTCTTACTTTTTCGCTTTCTTAACAGTTGTTTACTGTGAACAATGTTAAGAAGAACGATTGATAATACCAGAACCTGAAATTAGAAAGAAAGCAAACTAGAAAAGGTTCCATATCACTGAGATGTTCTCTCATTCTTCGTTTTCCGGATATTCTTGCTGGTTAAGTCACATTTATCACATACATATTTCTAGCTCATCATTTTGTTTCATTTCAGTTGTTATCCTCCTCATAGTTGTTCAACGACAGAAAAGTACAATCTACAAATGAACTTCTCATGTCATTTGCTATGGTTTATTGGGGTGGCATTGCTGGTGTGGTATCCTAAAGGTGGGTGTTCTTTAAATCAGTGCAGAAAATGCTAGTTTGGAATATAGATTGTGTTTATCAGCATTGTATGAGAATGTACATATGGCATTACTTGGCTTAATACCCTTTAAATTAGGCGAATTATGTTCAGGAATGACTTTTTTTCCAGATGATGTTTAAGCTGTAATAGATTACATCAAAGAGGAATAACTAAGTCGAGCTCTTTGACTGCTTGATATGCGTACACTTATACTTTGACAAAATTTCACTGTTTTCAGTTGTGGTATTCGCATTGTGTCATTTTGAACTGCAAGGTACAAATGGGATCATCAGCGTCGATTCAACGAACTTTACCGAGTGTTCCTGGAGGATAACGTCTCCTCCTCACCACAAAGTACGCTTGACATTCAGCATTCTTAACGCGTATGATGGACAGTTACGAGTTTACGATGGACAGAGTGAAAACGTAACTTTACTTGGAGAATTCTCCATGATTACACGAACATTTTCGGTGCAGTCAACTGCTCGGTTCATGTTTGTTACATTAAAAATGTATCGCTGGGTTTTTTGTTTATTAGAGGGGAAATACATTGCCAGCACTAAAATAGGTTAGTGTTCAATGATTATTTTCAAAATAATTTTTAAAGTAATTTTTGATATAGTTTTTAATTGTTAAAACACTTGTATGTTAAGGTGATCTTGTAAAAAGGGTTACCTCGATAAATAACATATATTGAGAGAAAAAGAGGGCGTTACACTGCTTCTAGCAGCATCGTGCAGGTTTTATTGTGGAACTTTATCAAGTAACGACTTTTAAACATCACTGGGATTGCCACATGCAAATGTACAAGAAAAAACGAAATGGATTGGAGTAGTAGTAGTTGTATGACGACCTCGTATAAAACGGCCAGTTTATACACAGTACATATATCTTATTGGACAGTTTAGTGTGTAGTATCGTGGGATATTTTTACGAGTCATGTAGGTAGGTAGGTAGATTCTTTATTTAGAACTCGGTAAAATCTTCAGTAATAATAGAGTAAAAATCTAATTACAATTAATTAGACTAAAAAACTATCGACATACTGTTTTACAAGACTGCCGAGTGAGAGTCCGACGACTCAAATACATGTTTGATTTGCTCTTTAAATTTCCTGACTGATTTAATTTCTCTCACATTTTCGGGTAAAGAGTTCCACAACAAAGCACCGCTGTAACTGAAACTTCGTTTCAAGTAGTTAGTACGCGGCCTGGGCAACGTCAATTTATGAAAGAAATTACGCAAATCATAGTCTGTGCTTCGTTCGTGAAACAGGTTCTGCAAGTACACTGGAGCTTGTTCATTTAGAGATTTAAACATCATTATTGCTTTATGCTTCTTTCTCCTTATAACTAATTTGTCCCATTTGAGTATATCAAGAAGCAGGCAGACTTGCAGGGAATATTTCTTGACGATTGATCTCGGGATTGTCGAATTTATAAAAAAATTTATCGAGCAGTTTTTGGAAAAATGCGAAATTTTTAGGGATGGACCAAATTACGTCCAAAAACTGTATCAAAAGCAGCTCAATGCAAGTTAATAAAATTCTTCTTACTCGCGATCGCCCAGAGCAATTCCCCTCTTTTTTTGGATGCAGTTTTCAATGGAGTCAAACCACGATGAGATGAAGCCTCGTTCCCAAAGCTTATCATTTTCTTAAAATACTAGCAAATTGTGTAGGTAGCATGCTATTTCACTGTTTTTATCATTCTTAAAACTACATTTCAAAATACTTCGAAAACGCTCTCATAGAATTTGTTCAAACTTTACCATAATGGAGGCAATTATAGCAGGTACATACTCCCTTAAGCGATTTCTTGAAAAAACTCCTGGAACAGAGAAACACAAAGATACATGAAAAACGTAATTACGCCATTACGTTGCCATGGCGACTCCGATTGCAATATAACCCAGATCATAAGAAATTTTCATCTTTATGTAATACAGTTGTGGAAACCTTTTTTCCATATCTTTGCTCATGCCGACGTAGTTAATGCTCAAAGTTGGAAGGTATCAACCCCCAAAAATCCAGTCGAGCCACCTTAAGTGGTTTACTGATAGCCAAGCAGCTGCTAAGATTGTTGAGGTGGGTAGCATGAAATTAGGTTTGCATAAAATGGCCCGAAGGATTTTTGATATTTGTATTCGATCGGGGATTCATTTAGAAGTGCAATGGATCCCTCGCACTTCGAATCAGCAAGCTGATGATATAAGTCGTTTAATTGATACTGATGATTGGCAAATTACTGAAGAATTTTTTTTTCTTTTTCTTGATGGTCGGTGGGGCCCGCATAGTGTTGATTGTTTTGCTAATTATTATAATCACAAGCTCCCCAAATATTTTTCGAGGTTTTGGAACCCCAATACTTCGGGTGTTGATTTTTTCTTTCAGTCTCTTCGAGGAGAAAATTGCCTAGTAGTCCCTCCAGTTGGTATCGTCCCACGTGTATTGCATTAATTGAAATCTCAGCGGGCCGTTGGTACGCTCGTTGTACCTCTTTGGCCTTCGGCTCACTTTTGGCCTTTAATTACACACAAGTATAGCAGTTATCTTGTGGCTCACAGTATTCATATCGGGAATGAGGTTCTAACCCGCGGAAGAAACCTTAATTCGCTCTCAGGGTCTGATCTTTTCACAGGAAATATTATTGCCTTTAGATTGAAATTTACTGAGTAATTTATTGGATGGTGTGTCCATTAGCCTAATGATTATTTACATTTGGTGGCGCTGGCCAAAGCAATATGTTGTTTATCTATGTGGCACTGGCCTAATTAATAGTTTGTCATTTCATGTGGCGCTGTCTTTAACAGCGTATAGTTGATTTATGTGGCGCTGGCCCAATCAATGGTTTTTGATTTACGGGACACTGGTCCATTCAATAGTCTATCGTCTTATGTGGCACTGGCCCCAACATTGATCGATTTTTATAGGGCTCTTTTTTGTTCTTTTATTATATATGTTTGTTCTTGTCTTTCCAGGTAATCTTATCAAGTAATTCCTGGAAACGCTTTCAACAATTTTCTTCAATCAACGTTTATGAGGTTTTAGAAGTAATATATCAAACATGAGATGCAGTGTTTCATCACCAGATGAAACATCGAGAAGAGAGTTGAAAATACGACGCGCAGCGGAGTATTTTTGACGAACTTCGAGGTGTTTCATCTGGTGATGAAACACTGTGTCGAATGTTTGATATTTCTTCTCAAACAAAATTTTCAAATACTCATTAAACATTAATTTCCTTTGTATTTTCTTAATGAATTATTAATGAGTTTGAGAAGTTATGTTGAAGTCCAGGGCGGATACAACTACTAAAGCCTACGTTCGCTTTATTAGAAAGTTCTTGGAGTGGTCTAAAGGTAGACATTTTAACATGCAGTTACCTTTTCCCCTTAGTGTTGTTTCCCTATATTTATTTGAAGTTCAGCAGTCTTGCACCTCTAGTTCCTCAGTAATTTTAGCCAATGCTGCCCTTAAATGGTTACATTCTTTTGTCCCTAGTTTGGACCGTAATCCTTTGGATAGTGAATTTTGCAGGAATATTATCGAATCTGCTAAACGCCAGAAATCACAGCCAGTAATGAAAAAGAAGCCTATTATCACAGAAATCATAAGGAGTATTTAGATATTCATAACAAGAAAGATGCTAATTTGAAGAATCTTCGTATCGCTGCGTTATGCTCTTTAGCTTTTGCAGGATTTTTTCGTTACGACGAATTATGCAATATTGTTCCTAAGCATATTGAATTTCACAGCGATTATATAAGAATCTTTGTACCTCGTAGTAAGACAGATGTTTATAGGGAAGGGAATTTCGTCTTTATTAGTGCATCCAGGTCTAAGTACTGTCCTGTTGGTGTTTCACAACGGTATTTAGATTTATCTGGTATTGACTTATGTAGTTCTCTCCCTTTATTTAGACCGCTTGTTTTTCACCGTAGTAGTTCTAGCTATACTCTGAGAAGTGAAAAGATTTCTTATACTACTTTTAGAGATATCTTAAGGGATACCTTAAGTCAGCTGGGCCTCAACCCTAATGATTATGGTCTTCATAGTTTAAGATCCGGTGGTATTACATCTGCGGTGCGTAATAGTAGTAACTCGATTCCAGAAAGACTTCTTAAAATACATGGTAGATGGAAATCTGATTCTGCCAAGGATATGTATGTTGAAGAAAGCCTTGAAAACAGGTTACAAGTAACTAAGTATTTAGGTTTGTAATGCATTATCGAGCTTATATTAATTTCTCCAAACAGTAGTGTGTAAAAAAAAAAAAAAATTGTAAAAAAAAAACAACAACAACAACAACAACAACTTTGTAATTTCTTTTTTCTGCAGTCCGCTCTGTATTAGTAACTATCTATCTTATAATAAACTGTTTTGGATCTGCTTGCGCATCCTACCATATTTCTCGTGTGATTTGTTTGTATTACGGGAATTTAAGGGTAAAATGATTTACGTTCGTTTGAGCGAAGCGAATTAGAACGTAACTAAAAATAAGTAAAGATGTTTTAAGCTTCAAACGAAAGCTCAAGAGTAAGCTACTTGCTCGGCATAGGACTTTGTAAACGATGTTTCTTGTATTTTATTTATATGCGTATATAGTGATTAATTTTTAACTCTTAGATAATTTCACCAATCCACTTTTTATATATTTACTGTACTCCATTTTGTTTGTAATTATACTTTTTGTAATTATCTTTGAAAGCCTCGTTTAAGGGAAGATAATAAAGGATGTATTTATGTATGGATGTATACAATTATAATCACGTAAGTAAAAAAGACGCAAGATATAAAGTATTGAGCTTAAACGTGAAGTTGAGCGAGGTTCAACTTTTAAGCCTACGAGCAACCTTTCATGCATTGCCTCTATTTTATTGGCGAAAGTAAATTTTACACATGTACGGACGTAAAAATTACGCGACAGTGGAAATCAACCCCTAAGGCAACATCTACAATGGGTAGCTGTTTATTACTGTATAAAAAGCTACCCGGTTAGAGTATATACACCTGTCACAGAAATCTATCCGACGTGTGACGAGCCACCACAAGATCGACGCGGGGCAGTTCCTTTCTGTCACAGAAACAGCGCTGAAACCACTGTTTTTGTATGTGAACAGGAGCCCTATCCCAAGGTTTTCGTGCTGGCGTAAGAGTTATCAGGTATAGTCATAAACTAATATCTGCCCATAAAAGAGTGGAACGGTTTCTAACATGCCAGCCTCGTTGACGTTTGTACTCTGTTTTTATGCTTCTCAATAGCGTGACTGCACTTTCTGAGTATTGGCTGAAATATTTAATCGAACTTTTATCCTATATACTAAAACATGCGCCGTTCTTGATAAGCCACCAACGTCTAATGTGCTACGCGTTGGGGACAAAAAAGTTTAGCGTTAAGAGCGGCTGTTCGTTAACATCGGGCATATCGTGCCAACGATGGACAATTCGATTTCTATTATATTTTCATGGAAAACAGGCAAGGGATAACTAAAATCACTGTTTAGTGTATTTTTCAATGAAATATCCTTTTATTTCGGACATAAATGGAAATAACCAAATTCCTTAAAATTTTCATTTGAGGCCTTAAATTATTACATGATTTGTGAGAATCGCGTTCAAAACGTAGTCTTTATACCCTCTTTAACACATTACAGTCTCCTTTTAAAACCCCTTAAGGTGGCTGCACTGGATTTTGTGGGAAGTATACCTCCTCACTTTGAGCGTTTACTACGTTGGCATTAACAAAGATATGGTAAAAGGTTGCCACAGCTGTACTGTCAAGAGATGAAAATGTGTTATGATCCATGTTTTATTGACATCAGAGTTGCCATGGCAACATAATGGCGCCATTACATTTTTTACTTGCCCTTGTATTTCTCGGTACCAGGAGTTTTTTTTCAGAAATCGGTTAACGGAGCTTGTACCTTGCTTAGTTGCCTCAATAATTGCAAAGTTTGAACAAATTCTATAACAACGTTTTGGAAATATTATGAAACAAAGTTTTAAGGGTCATAAAAACAGTGAATAAACATGCTATCGACAAAATTAGGTAATACCTAAAGCAAATGATGAGGTCTGGAAATCAGATTCATCTCATAGTGGAATGATTCCATTTGAAACTTCGTGCAAAAAAGAGGGGGATTGCTTCAGTCTATGTTCGGGTGCTTTCGTTATCATTTTTGTACGTGACTTGGTCCACGCCTGGAAATTTCACGGTTTTGTAAAAACCGCTCGATAATTTTTTTTAAAAAAAACTTGACGATCTCGAGATTGATCATCAATTTACATCTCCTTCAATTTTGCTTCGATTTGTCTAGAAAAATCGGTCAACTTGAAGTTGAAAGTCTGCGTTAAACACATCAGGTTGGAAACTATGATGAATGACCTGAAGTTAAATGCCGATGGAGCGGTAAATGTAGTGAAGAAAACTATTTTCTAAGCAATACAGCTCACGTCAACAAGTCGACTTCAAAACAGGCCAACTGAAGTCGTGGACTGGAGAACGACGGCTTTTACTCATGAATGCCTTCACGATTGGCAATGCTTGTGACGTAATTTCAAAGTGAACGCCGTCGTCTAAGGTCCGTGTGGTTTTCGTCCATTTGATTTTTATTTCAAATTGAAAATTGAAAATCAAAAATTGACGATCGTGATTTTCAATGCTTTGAAAATCAAAAATTGAAAATTGAAAATGGTCAGTCGGTGGTTTTTATTTCTTGTTTTTAAGGAAAAGGAGAACTAAACGATAATCTTTAATTTTGAGATTTTTGCCTGGTACCGAAGTTAAAATTGTATTTTCAATTTCCTATTCCCTAAATTCAAGCTTATTAAAAATTCAACCTTGACAAAGCAATTTCATGTGTAAAAAAAACTGCGGGAAACAGAATTAATGCTGGTGAAATCCAAAATGAAAATCGTTTTTGATTTTCCTGTTTATGCAAAACAAAAATTGCCAACCGACTAAAAATACCTGTGACGGGAGGAAAGGGTAAAAGCGGAAGTGGCGCGACTGCAAACAAGATGGCGGTCGTCTTGCAGTGAAGGAGTGTTCCGTGTTGCGTGTCTTCGTCAAGCTGTCTCTAGCCGAAATGTTACGCCAACAGGAAGCCAAAGCCTGCCTGTATCATGGCCGACACGTTTTCAAAGAATTAAGCTGAATGTTTTTTCACTGATAAGTATGCTTTTGTTGTAACCTTGCAACATTACTCTACGCAGGGTAAAGGGTTTCAGATCGGGCAGTATAAAAGGTAGACCGCGGACTGCGGACTGCGGACCACGGATAGCGGTTTGGGTATATGTAAAACACGGACCAGGTATAAAATGCGAACTACGTACTATGTCTTAGTGTAATGATAATTAGTGAACTTACGCAACAGGACGGGAGAGGAAAGATGACGTCAAACCTTGTGTGATAAGAGTGACAATAATTTTGTTTGAAAAAACTTTCCGCCAAACATCAGCTTCCTTTAAACAGGTCTTTCTGTAAAAGACCAAAAAACGTTAATGTGAAGTGAAGATCACGACAAAACACGCAATTAATAGCCCTGTCACGTTTGTCACACACAAACCGTTTGGCGTCCTCTTCTTTCTGTCGTCTTATTGCGTAAACTAACTTTTGTCACTGGACCCTAATGTGTATAACGCCTTTGTTGTTGTTAAAGTGAAGGGATTTAGGCTTTAACAATCAATGGTAGCCGCAGAGTCTTGATAAGAACTGTTTAAATAAACTTTAACAGCAGGAGCGGTTTTGGAAATCTAAGATGAACCGATTGTATCCGAAACAGCCACAAAAGTGATATCAACTATAAACGCTCTGTTCACAAACGGGCATATTGCTCAAGTGACTTACCAGTGGCTCAGTTTTGGCCAAAATCACCAAGAATACCAGCGTTTTACACGCTGACCAAAATACATAAAACTATTCCTGCTGGCAGACCACTGAATCGTCTCTGGTAGCAGTGGTCCCAGAGAACGCATTTCTAGTTTTGTGGACTCGCTTTTACCAGACCAATCGCGCAAAAACAAGAGTCTTACATCAAGGACACTGCACACAAAAGTGATATCATTGAAAACACGCCTCTTCCAGATGAAGCAATTTAAGCTACGTTAAACGTGTGTTCTCTCTGCACTAGCATTTCCCAGGAAGAGGGAATCGACATCGTCTATCACCATTACGAAGAGCATTATCAGTGAAAGTTACGTATCCTTACTTCATATTTGGGAGACTTAATGCGGGTGATCTTAACAGAAAACTAATTCAAATTCACCGACAAACACTACGTACAGACTCACGGCATTACAATGGCCACCAAAATGGCGGTTGCTTTCTTGGTCATTTTCATGGCTCACGTTGAGAAACAACTACTACATGCGAGCCCTTACAGCCATTTCTCCGGCTGGAAGAAATTTATTGATGACATCTTCTCAGTGTGGACTCTTCCTGAGACCGAAATCAACAACTTTATTGATTTCGCGAACTCTTTCCAGACAACAATAAAATTTACACTGACGAACTGTCATCAAAACAGATTGTTTTCCTTGACCACTGAAGTTTTTAAAGGACCAAGATTCATTCGATCCAAACGCATTATTTAAGCCGACAATATGCGAATTTCTCCTTATTCTCCTCTCATCGTTAAAAAGGGCTTCGTATATGGAATAGTCTTGCACTTACTCAGAACGAACTCGGTTAAGGAATAATTCCCGATAACTGGAGTTAAAGAAGAAAGAGTTTTTAACTCGCCTTATAGAACGAGGCTACCCGGCTCACGACCTTGTGGAAACAATCCTAGCCGAACTCCTCTTCGAATCGCGCAATGCAGCTTTATAAAATAATCCCAAAACAAAAGATTTTGCCGTTTGTAACGACTTTCTATCCTGCAACTCCGAATCTCAAAAAGACTCTAATGAAACACAGCTGGCACCTTATTACGGGCAAAAAGGTCCGTGGGTCATTAGTGGTCCATGGGTCATTCTTCCATTTAACTTTCAAGTAAAAAACAAAAATTGAAAATCGATTTCAATTTTTGATTTTCCAATATTTTTCTTCCTGCATAAACAGGTTTCATAATTGTTTTACCGTTTTCCCCTGTAAACAAAAATGAGAAAATAAACACACTGCTCTTATTTGCTACAATCAATATTAACACGGTTATCGAACCATGGATATTTTAGCTATTCGCGGGAAAATCGTTTCCGCAGTCATCTGTTAACTACAATGAGTTGAATTTAGAAAAAAAATTAAAAACTGAATGTTGCGATCAATTTCCAATTTTTGTTTTTGGACGAAGAATTGATGAATCGATCACGCTCTAAGTGACAAAAGTACCAAGAGGGGAGGACCCAAGTGCAGAAGTGCCCGGGAGGATTAGGGGTGGGGAGGGGGGGGGGGGGGTAAAAGGGAGACGGGACTGAAGATTGGTGGAACATGGGGAAGGGCCTTGCAATTGTCCGCCATCTTAAATGTCGGATACGTCCTGGGAACTAGCCTGAGGAAAGAAGCGGCAAATACAACTTTGGAGTGCTGTTTCAGCCTAAATATGAACGCCGTAAACGTCGATTTCGTGAGAGATTTTGTTGTGACGCAGGGAAAAACACATTCACAAATCAGTTTGTTGCTACAAGAAGCATATCCTGGAAAGAGTTCGCGGTCCGTTAGAAGGTTTTGACTTAAAAATGGAATACACGCGCAAAATGCGCTGTCAAACGAAGAGCTGGAACACTACACGAAACAAGTTGTTGCTTGGGTTGGTATTTTTGCTTGAAATTCTTATTTTTTCCTTCGAGGAAAAAAATGGTTGAATTAAGACATTTTTCATAAAGTAACATCATGAATGTATATTATTCGGAGAAACGTTGTTGGTACCACACGTAAACCGTTCATCACCAACTTTCACAATCTTTTCAAGGCTACCGGTCCATAAAGACACCCTGTTCAAGGCACTAAATAGTTAAATTGTATAACCTGTTTAAGACTCAAGACCCGGATACCACACCCTGTTCAGCGCCACGTACCCTTCTAGGCCAAATAAAGGACTGCGCCTTTAAGAGTGAAGATGAAATCCTCATTCTATTCCAAATCAACATTGATCACCATTGGCAGACTGGTATATGTCTAATACATTTAAATTTCACCATCATAGTAGGAGTAAAACCTTACCTTTTCTTTAGACAAAGTCTGGAAGTCTCAGCCAAAATGAAATAACTATGACGTTGCAAATTGATGACACCAAAAGCATACGCTCTCTGTCACCCTCCCTCAGAAAAAAAAAAATTGAATTTTTTTTCTGAGGGAGGGGGACGGGGGGGGGCGTCTGTACACAGGCTACTCCCCCTTAACTAATCAACTTTCAATCGGATGGACACTTTTTAATTTGGCAACTTGGAGATGTCTCCCATAGGTGTCCATCTCAGAGACAGTTGAAATATATCATATGAAGTTCTTGATGTGTTTTACTCAAGGTTGGACCCACATAGGGTAGAAAAATGGTGAAAGGATACATGGCCAGTTGTGGTATAACAGCTGGTGACAAGCGCATTGGAAAAGCTTTGTCACTTGTCTCTCCTCTGTACCAAGTCCAGAGAAATACCAACATTGCCAGGCAAACCAATCCCTATCCTTACCATGCTGTCTATTTTGGTCACAAATTGCACATGGACCAAAATGAAAAACTGGCAATGTATGGACTGACTGAAGTCAGTGCATGTGATGGCTATAGCGGAAAGATTGTGGCTTTTGCGACAATGCCAGTGAAGAACAATGTTTTGATCTATGAGAATGTTTACAGGTACAGTATTCAACAATTCTTTAAAAATTGCTGTTATTACTATAGGTGATAATAATATTATAATTATTGCAGCAGTGTTGCCACCTTAACAACAAGCGCTTCCAGATAAGAAGTACCAGCAAGAGTATAAATAGTAAAAAAAGAGAAGCAGCCAAGTGACAGTGATGAATATATCACGAAAACAAGCATAGATCATATCAAAATTTGATTTACGTTTATTTACTCACCTTTGTATGTGTTATTTATGTTTAAATATTACATCTTAATATATACACACTCAGTGATCTTGGTAATTGAAGCAATCTGATTGGTTAGCTATCTCGGACTATGACGTTATGTTCACCGCGCTAGGCGGTGAATATAAAGCAGAACAAAATCGCTGTCGCGAACTCGGTGTTTTGCCAAAGTTTCATAGCAAAGCCTTTTTGAAAATACACGAATATCCAAGTGCTGATGACTTTGAAGGCAAGAAAAGACTTCATGGTGTTTAAACAGCGTGATCTATTGAGAAGTGGTCTACTGTAGCTGACTTTTTGTACGCTCGAAGCTATGTTTACCACTACAGAGGAAAACGAGGTCGCTGTTTTGTCACTGTTTTGTGATTTCGGGATTTTCTCGCAAGACCAATTTTGCCTATAAATAGAGGTTAATTTATGGAGAAAAGAGGAAGGCAAATATTTTCGAAAATTGTACGTGCCAGCAAGTTGACAAGGCATAGAACATTGGAGATAAACAACACTCACCTTGATCGTAGCCGCTGTTGACAGCATCTGCAAGAAGCGACGAAGAAAACTTTCTCATTCACGGTGAGTTGACAGAAACAAAATAAAGCTCTACTTTAATTAAAATGTTCGGCGTTTTCTTTTAAACCGTTGATGCTAAGGCTTGCAAAATTCGATACAAAAAGATTAAAACTATCATTTACCGTGTTTGAAGATACTGTAAAGATCTAACTTTTGCGCATCCACTGTTTGGAGGGGGGAGGTACAGGACGGTAAAGCTCCCTCCTCCCTACTTTTTGGGGCAATTTCTTCCTCCTCCCTAAACTTGGTTTAAAAATTAACGGCAGGCAACACATAACTCCTGCACTTAGTGGTAAAGGAAGTATAATGACCTTCAGAGCTTGTACCACACGAAGAAGGCCTAGCCACCATATGTATGCATACGAAGATTTTATAGAGGGAAAGCCTATACACCCACCACCGGGAAGTACTCCCTTAAATATGCCATATGGGTATGTGCCGCCTCAAAGGCTAGGGTTTTTGCGCCGTTTCAGGTATAGATTTTGCCCATTTTTGTCTGGAATCAGTGCCAGATCCAGTCCTTGAGGTAAGGGGGAGCCCGGTCATCCAGACCCTTAGATAAGGGAAGGGGGGGTCTGTCTCCAAAAAAAATTTTTTTGGCGTAAAAATTAGGGGGGGCGGGCCCCTCCCCTGGATCCTCCACTGGGAATTGGGTATGGTTTTCGAGGAAACTCCGGGAGTGTATGAACGTATGGACCATAAGGCTATGCTAAAGCTACCCGCGAATTGATAGTTGAGTCAAACTCCTTGACTGTCTTTAACTCAAATTACTCCCCTACTTAGCTACGAATTACCAGACGTTTTTTACTTTCATATACTTTTTGCCCTATATTATGATTCACTTATTTTTGTATTTGTATTATCAGATTTTATTTGTTAATTTTTTATCCGAGCATTGTATATATTTTACGATCGTTTCTTTTAATAGTTGGTGCGATGTCTGTAACAGATTTTACCAACTTAATAAATGTAGACGTAGATGTATTTGTCGTTTCAACTCCAAATGAATCAGAAAGAAAGAGTAATAAGGGAATTCGAAATGGATTTTAAGAAATCTCGTTTGAGCTCTAGTCTAAATTCTACCTATACCATGTCTGAAAATGGGCATGGATTTAAGAGACGGGTCTGAAACGGGTGTGGGAAAGAGCTAAAATTGTGAAAAAGGCAAATACTATCAAATTCACGGCTAAGATGTGAGAAACAGAGATCACTTTCTTGGACACAAAAGTGTACAAAGGGATTAGATTCAACAAGGAACAAATCCTAAACGTGCAAACACATAAACCAACCCTGGGGCCCATGAGCCAACATACAGAAGCCTTTCACGTACTCGTGGCAACCACCAGGCGTGAAGAAATGCTTCATTAAAGGAGAAGTGCTCATGCGTATAAGGTCTGTTCCTCTCATGCTCAAACCACTTTTGAGGAAACTATTAAAGATTTCGAAAATCGCTAGGTAAAAAGAGGCTACCAAGGCCCTATTGCGAGAAAGTACCTCTCTGTGTTAAAATTCACCAACAGGAAAACAGCCCTTCAACAGAGCTACAAATCTGCACGTAAAAAAACACTACCATTTGTTACAAAATAGCTGCTTTACTTAGACTGAAGAAGATATTATGGGAAAATCCGCCTTATACAAAACCAACGGCGGCTTAGCGAAATCTTTAAGGAATATCGTATCGCAAGGTAAAATCCTTTAAGGACCAGCTATTAGTTAGAGCGAAGCTCTGACGGAGAGAGAACTTCCTTTACAACTAAGTGCAGGAGTTGTGTGTTGCGACTGTCGTCACCAAGTTTTAAACCTGGTAACCTGAGATGCGTCAAAGTTTGATCCCATGCTTTCTTGGTTAAGTCCGACCAAGGGAGTCCCAGGAGACCAAAGGGGATTGTAGTGTACGCCATTTTCTCTGTCCGCCCATCCGGCCTTGTCATGAAGCAAGTTAAAGAAAAGCCATAAAATTGCCTTCTCATTGTAATCTCCCTACGCCCAACATTTCATTTTCTCCCTCCTCCCTACATTTTCGCCCCGATTTCTCCCTCCTCCCTACTTTTTCGGGCCATTTCTCCCTCCTCCCTATTATGTACCCCCCCCTCAGTTTACGGCTTCGTGTTCACGCATGAATTCACCTGTCAATCAAACTAATCGTTTTTTAATGGTTTCCTTTCTGATTCTGTTGAGATCACTTCGTGTGAATATACTAAAACAATTATTCACCTCAGGCTCAGTTAATATATATTGACGAAGTCGAGGGGATTATTCAACAATATTAACTTCACCGTCGGCGAATAATTGATAATTATATTTGCTTCTCTCTTTGAAGAACTGCGGTCATTCAGCATGGCATTTGGGATCAACTCAGAGTAGACCATGGAACAGAGTTCTATCTCTCTTTGTATGTACAACAAAAAATGTCCCCGTATAGGACCAATACAAGAAGGGCACCATTTATACAAACAACTTCGAAGCAGGTGTTTGTTTAGTGAACATGTCACCATTATTATTATTATTATTATAATTATTATGATAACTATTAATCATTAAATTTATTATTATCATTTATTAATATTTTCCTCATTTCAAGAATCATCCTACTGCGAGAAAATGGGTAGACTTTAACTCCCGTGTCAACTACCCTATTAAACGAGCTCTAAATGCTATGGTGAATGAAGACCCAATAAATATGGATGATGACATGAACAAGTTCTGTGTATCATGGCTTACCTCCAGGGTAGCAGACATTGGAATCAAACAAGTTATTTCCAGCTGGAACAACCATGCTATCCCTGGTAAGAGTTTATTGAGGTGGTGGTGGTTCAGTAAACCCAGCCTATGGAAAATCGATATTAATCCCTAGTTTTCAACTGTACCAGGAGTTTTAATAACTGCCAAGTTAAATATTACAGGTAACGAGAATTAAGGAGGGATCTCTTAAAAAACACCACATTCTCAGGTAAATTAAATTACTCGATAGTCATCTGTTAGAATAATTAACTTTCTGAGTGTGGCAGTGCTACACCAATAGTCAAAATTGTAAAAAACTGAATATCTTAATAATTATTGTTTTTATTGTCAAGAGACATCTTTCCCCTTGAACATCAGTCTTTCTATTGTAACAGGGAAGGGAGTTCCAGGTAAAAGAATGGAGGAAAATAAGAAGACATTTATCGTTCCACATGCTTCCCTCTGGTGAAGAAGGTGTATCAGCTTATGAAAGGAATGGTGGCAATCTTAGATCTTCAGAAGTGTTTGGAACTGATATCCTAGCTGGGAACGAACAGCTCCAGCAATTGCGTTTTGATAACTTTAATGCTGCTTACCCTAGTTTCGAGGTCATTTTCTATTGCCTTGTGAATGGTGATCATCACCCATTTAGAGAGGGCCTAATGAATTTCATTGATCTGACTACAACGTAATATATAGATTTAGCCAGGGCTAAAAGCGAGGCTCCCATTAATAAATTTATAATTTAAATCAAACAATAAACTTGTATTCCACAATTCAGTTAACTTTAGAGCAATTCGTGTGACTTTTCAGGGAAAGGCTAAGTGATTTTATAAAAAAATAATTTGCAAACAGCCCAAGAGTGAACCAAATCTCACATCGAGTTGATAGCCTCATAAGTACACCCAAAAACTGGCAATCATCTTCGATCACATTTATTAAGAGCCATAATGGCTCTTCATCACCATAGATTAATTAGGCCTGGAAAAAAATTCCGGCCGAATTTTTTGCGTTCGACAAGTTTGTTTTACAAAATCTTGCCAACAAATCTGGGTGCGTGTAAACCAACCTTTTATATCATTTATACATCACATCTGAGGTGAAACAGTACTATGAGGCACTGTTTTTATCATACAGACCTCGGACAACAGAATGCAGTATTTCACAATATTGCAATACAAATTGCTGTTCAGGACGATCGAAGCACGCGTGGGCTTTAGCCGTAAACCGTTGAAAGAATTTTCAAAATCATCTAACTGACTTGTTCTGACTTTTACAGTGCTAGCAGTGGCGAGTGTTTGAATGAACATTAACAGAGTTACGCTCCAACATAATAAAGAATTTATTATGTTTATTTTTTATTTAAAACGGTTTAACGCGCGGCATTTTGAGTACTCCGGGAAGCGTCGTTTACTGAACGACTGAAAACAATCGGCACAACGATTAAAATTACAAGAGAGAGTACTAACAATCAATAAAACAAATATAATTCGGTAAAACTTATACAGAGACGACAATTTTCATTCAGGAAGACAAGTATTAAAGTGTCTCTAAAAATCCTGAGTCTTCGAGCTTAAAGCTGAAGTTTATGTTTTAAGCCGGCTTGCCGGTGTTTGCTTTTTTCAAAGACGAACTCGAGGCAAGAAAATCGCTCAAACCTTTCTTTTACAGCCAGAATTATAACTAAATATTCTTTGAAACGCTTTCTTTCTATTTGCGGTGAGAAAATGTCTAAAGGCTTTTTAAAGATCTGTAAGCTTATAACAAACCTGACACTCGGTCAGATCATTGTCTCAAATCTTACAAACGTGCGTAAACAAAAGAGCCGCATCAACTACGCTCGACTTCATTAAATTAGTAATAAAAAACAAACATCAAATACAATAATTACTTAGGCTTACCACTCGAGATGCAGCTCCTGAAAGGTGTCAAGTAAGGCCAGTATGGCTTCAGACTTTGCAAACCTCTTACGCATTAAGCAAGATGAAAACGAAAACGATGCCATCCGAAATCGGATTTCCGACTTTGACTCAACCAAAAACCCAATCAACAAACTAGCCATGAATAACAGAAGGCTCCTGATAGCAGCTGAATTTCATTTTGTACGTCCAGTGGAAAAAGAAAGTTAAAAACATCACAAGTTGACACAAAACTCTGTCAGCTTCAGCTGTCAAAGTAAACAAGATTCAAGATGCTGCATAAATTTTCCGCATGGACTCACCTGTCAAATTTTGACCAATCAGGGCATAATAATTGGACGAAGAGCGTGACCAACGCGTGAACATGGCGAGAAAAGTCAAAAGCAACTGTCTTCCCTGCCTGTAGCAGCTGGCTGAATTTTCGCGTCCGAGGTCAGTTTGAAATCAAAATTTTAATTGTGCAGCACATAAACACAACATATTTCATATGAATTTTAAAAAAAATTAAACTTGAGCCTGCGATCATTTGAAAACCAGTACCTTCTCAGCGGATAACTTCAAAAAAACTTGACCTCGATGGGTCGACACCTGAGCCCGCGATACAGTCAAGTGATACTGGTCAGCGGATACCTTGTTTTGACAGCTGTCAATGGATCACAACATTGACGTGTATCAGTTTTCCTGTGCTCCGATCCCAAACTAGCTAGAAAGTATGAGACTGAACATTGATCGCGATCTAGTAAAATAATCAACTGGTCAGCGGACAGCTTCCAAATAAATCACGTCACCTCAATGAGTTGACACATGAGCCCGCGATATGGTAATGGGATACTGGTCAGTGGCTATCCTGTTTTGACAGCTGTATATTGACCATATTGTGAATGACCAATGTAAAAGATGTGGACGTGGCAAGACACGCCTGAGACACCCCTCCCTTCCTTTTCATAGTCTCCCCTACCCCACCCGTGCAATCCGTAGACGCGTACGTACGTACGTACGCTCGGTCAATCACGTGACAACCAAAGGAAAAGAGGTTGACCATAATCTATGGGTATGGGGCTCTGTCCCACGCGCGCGAAGCGCGCGTGGGAGCCCCGCTATAATCCAAACTAACTGTTAGAACAACCACACTATTTAATGATTTCAATATATCTCTGTTTATTTTCATGAAATTGAATACTTATTACATCTGCTCAGTAGAAATGGTAAATTATGATTTTCAAAACCATTCATGCAACTATGTGAAAATATCTTTTTGTTGTTTTACTTGAATTAAGATGTGAAATAAAATGTTCAAATTTACAACAGTTTCCTACCTTACCAAATATCAACATGATCAAACAAAATCATCTTTAACATTAAACTTCTTGAATTCACCTATTAAATGGTTCAAAGCTGAAAAAACACAATTAAAAGTCACAAAACTGAAAAGCCAGTATTTTCATTAATGTAGATTATTTCTCTTTTCCATCATTAATCACTGGCATTACTTTCATCAGATTTGATCAACTTCCTTACCCCAACTAAAAACTCATCTAAGCCTTTAAACTGAAAGGTAGAGGCATATCCTCTTGGTTCATTGCAATGTGGACACTTCTTACCAAGTCCGTCAGCCCCATCATACCAATGATTAGCACATTTCTCACAGCCAATTAAGCTGTTACAACACTTTGATGCAATTACTGGGGGTTTCATAGGTGTGGAGAGACAGATTCTGCATGTGAAGGCATCTCTTAGAAGTTTGACTACCCCGAGTGGCAAGGACAAAATTTGGTTTACTTTCAATATGTCACTGACCATTGATTTGACGTCATTGATTTGAGAATTTACAATTTGAATATCTCCATGGTTATCACCTCTAGTCTTCTAGGGAGTGAAGTCTTCATCACTGTCATCAGAAATGTCATAACATGAACAATAACTTGCTTTTGCCTTTGACTTGGCTGATCTCTTTAAAGGAACATGTGTAGTGACCCTCACAGCATAAATTTTTCTGCTTCCACACTTCCAAAAAGACAAACCTACAGTACAAAAAACACAGACACAAGTTAATACAATGTTGATGACGATGAAGATCAATGACTTCACAAAGTTCAAACAATAGACTAAATGGACCAATATTTTCCCAGTGCCCTGGGTCTAATATTTCGACTGAACTCGCAGTACACTGAAAGGACAAAAGTGACATTGCATAGAAGAACTTTGAAGAATATTCAGCTGTATATTTATGATTTTCGAAACAGTAATAAAATGTTACTGATAATATACCCCAATGATTATGTGTGGATATTCAAGACCTATGGATATATCAAGACCTATATATGTTATGCGATGGTAAAGACAACAATGCAAATAAATTATATTACTAGTAACCTTTAGTGCCTTCGTTGTCCATTATCCTCAGACCATTACTAGACACCAACTCTAAAGAGGGATCATTGAAGGCATCTCTTGCCTTGGATAGAATATAGTAGACATTGGCTGTATCTACATTGATGTTAAGGTATGTCTGCCCGAGCTCACTGAAAGATAGGGATCCTTTACCATTCTGGGTCATTTCTGCATGAATAACCTTCACAAGGACACCACCTTTCCGTTTATTTCCACCAAAGAGTGCAGGCCTTGAAGAGCTTCCAGGATTGACCCCATATGAGAATACTTCACTGAGGTGTCCAGAGTGCTGCTCTGCAATTTGTGGGGAATATGACGAGGGGGGCTGCACAAATTCCCCCATAACTTGCATTGAGGTTCCATCCATTAGGTGACCGATATTAAACCGGCCTGCATCATTTGGCCAAAAGGCCATATCTCCAAATTCTTCTTTGAGATATAGCGAGTTCGCTTTAACCTGAAACGTAGGATTTTTACATTAAAGAGATGTTCAAAGCTTAAATATTAAGGAATTAGATGGTTCGAGGTTGTGTTTACTTACCTGACTGAAAAGCTCGCGAAAGTCGAGCTACATTTATGTCGCCCGAATTCATTCGAATTCGTAGCTGTTTTCCTTCTCGACTTAAATCGAAACTCCTAAGAGATGCCATACTAAATGGACCGACGTAAAAGTACAACAAACGAATTCAACAAAGGGAGACCTGACCATCAACAGAGAGAAGATTCGTCCGAAACACAACCTTGACGAAAAAGACAGGTACAAAAGCGCGCGAAAAACAATGGGTGTTGTCAAAGTAATAAGACACAGAGGGGAGCCCAAAGTCAAATATTTATTTTAGTCAAAAATAAAACCTAGTAAATGTACATTATTTTAAAAAACATAAGCTTAAGTACGATTTCTCTACTTTCAACAAAGGAGGTTGGGAATTTCTTAGTTTTGATGTTACAGCGGCGGTTCAACAAAGAGAGAACTCAACCCTGACCCCCGTCCCTATAGTGTCCCATTTGCAATTTAAGATGGCGTCTTTGTTTTCAACTGACTCGGGTCGGGTAGCACGTAGCTTGGACAAGTACAAGGCCCTTACTCCCCCACCTCAGTCCCTTCCACTCTTCCCTCCCCTCCCCTACTGGACACTTCTGCACTTGGATCCTCCCCTCTTGGTACTTTCGTCACTTAGAGCATGATCGATTGATCAATTCTTCGTCCAAAAACAAAAATTGAAAATTAATCGTAACATTCAATTTTTAATTTTCTTTTCTTAATTCACGTCATAGTAGTTGACAGATGACTGCGGAAACGGTTTTACCGCGAATAGCTAAAATATCTATGGTTCGACAACCGTTTTAATATTGTTTGTAGAAAGTAAGAGCTGTGTGTTTATTTTCTCATTTTTGTTTACAGGGGAAAACGGTAAAACAATTATGAAACCTGTTTATGCAGGAAGAAAAATATTGGAAAATCAAAAATTGAAATCGATTTTCAATTTTTAATTTTAAATTAAAAATTAAATGGACGAATGACCCACGGACCTTACACATATTGTCTAAGCTTCCCGTCGTCACTGTGTAAAGTCCCTATTGACGGCCGTCGTGTGTTCAAATACACGAAAAGTTCAAAGTCTCTGCGTTAAAGGAAGATCAAAAGCAAAAGGTATTTTTATATTTCTATACTTGTAAGCATCTCCTTAGTTGATTTAAATAGAGAATCAGAGCAGCCAGGTCTGGACTTACAAAATAATTACCAGCGAAGATAGAGTACTTTGCTGCGCTTTCAAAATGGTCTCTCATATAGATACCAGTAAATTAATTATTCTGTACACAAAGTTCAACAAAACTCAAAATTCACATGCTATTCACACTGTTCATAAACACCGTAACCTATAAATGATAATCATTTTTTCTCGCTTTTTGTGGATTTGAGAGAAGCGAGTTTAGTAATTTGTCCAATTTTTGGATTTCGCTAGACGCAAATTTATGGCATTCGGCAGTTTGACAGTTTAAAATCAGTATTTTGAAATATTTCCCAACGCTAAAGTCGTTTAATTTACTTATGAACTAAGATGATTCACTAAGCTACTGAAGGCAAACTATTTTTCGAGCCCAAATGCACCTGGCAGCTCTTACAGACCCTGCTAAAATGATTTGAGGAAATAGTACGTTGTCCTTTGTGTACAAAACAATTTAATTTCGAAGGTATACAATGTATTTCCGAAAAAAAAAAAAAAGTTATGCAACGAATGCTAAAATGGCCTTGAGACCCGGGGTCCGTGTGGTTTTTGTCCATTTGATTTTCATTCAATATTGAAAATTGAAAATCAAAACTTCACAATCGTGATTTTCAATTTTTGATTGCTCAAACATTGAAAATCAAAAATTTACAATCTTAATTTTCAATTTTTGTTTCTAAGAAAAATAAAAATAAAACTCATTTTTCAACATTTTTAAAATCAAAAATTGAAAATGGCCAGTTAGTGGTTTTAACTTGTTGTTTTCACTTTCTTCTTCCCTAGATTCATGATTATTAAAAAGTTCAAACTGAACAAAGCTATTCAAGTGTAATGAAAATGCGCGAAACAGTATTAAAGCTGATGAAATACAAAATGAAAATCGCTTTTTGATCTTTGTATTTATATATATATAAAACAAATTGCCAACAGGCCAAAAATATCTGTGACGGGGGGTAAAACTGGAAGTGGCGCGACTGCAAACAAGATGGCAGTCGCCTTGTAGTGAAGAAGTGTTCCGTGTCTTCGTCGAGCTTTCTCTAGCGGAAATGTTACGCCAACAGCAATCCAAAGTCTGCCTGTATCATGGCTGAGACGTTTTCCAAGAAATGAACTGAATGTTTTTTCACTGGTAATTAAGCTGTTGTTGTAACCTTACAGCATTACGTTACGCAGGGTAGAGCGTTTCAGATCAGCTAGGAAGCATAAACGAGGGACTGTGGACTGCGGACGGCGGACCGAGGACTGCGGACTAGGTATATATAAAAGACGGACCAGGTATAAAATGCAAACTACGAGCTATTTTTCAGTCGAATTATATTGTCACTCGACCCTAACCGTGTATAAATCCTAATATGTTGTTGTTAAAGTGAAGGAATTTTGGCTCTAACAAGAAAATCTTTTAAAGACTTTTCCTTCCGATAAGAACCAATGGGGGCGTGGGGATATATTTGCACGAGTGTGTTTTTGCCCGCAATAAGGTGCCAGCTGTGTTTCATTAGAATCTTTTTGAGATTCGGAGTTGCAGGATAGAAAGTCGTTACAAACGGCAAAATCTTTTGTTTTGGGTTTATTTTATAAAGCTGCCTTGCACGATTCGAAGAGGAGTTCGGCTAGGATTGTTTCCACAAGGTCGTGAGGGTAGCCTCGTTCTGCAAGGCGAGTTAAAAACTCTTTCTTCTTTAACTCCATTTATCGGGAATTATTCCTTAACCGAGTTCGTTCTGAGTAAGTGCAAGGCTATTTTATATACGAAGCCCTTTTTAACGATGAGAGGGTAAAATGAGGAGAAATTCGCATATTAAAACGTTTCTGTCGACTTAAATAATGTGCTTGGATCGAATGAATCTTGGTCCTTTAAAAACTTCAGTGGTCAAGGAAAACAATCTGTTTTGATGACAGTTCGTCAGTGTAAATTTTATGGTTGTGTGGAAAGAGTTCGCGAAATCAATAAAGTTGTTGATTTCAGTCTCAGGAAGAGTCCACACTGAGAAGATGTCATCAATAAATTTCTTCCAGCCGGAGAAATGGCTGTAAGGGCTCGCATGTAGTAGTTGTTTCTCAACGTGAGCCACGAAAATGACCAAGAAAGCAACCGCCATTTTGGTGGCCATTGTAATGCCGTGAGTCTGTACATAGTGTTTGTCGGTGAATTTGAATTAGTTTTCTGTTAAGATCACCCGCATTACGTCTCCCAAATATGAAGTAAGGATACGTAACTTTGACTGATAATGCTCTTCGTAATGGTGATAGACGATGTCGATTCCCTCTTCCTGGGAAATGCTAGTGCAGAGAGAACACACGTTTAACGTAGCTTAAATTGCTTCATCTGCAAGAGGCGTGTTTTCAATGATATCACTTTTGTGTGCAGTGTCCTCGATGTAAGACTCTTGTTTTTGCGCGATTGGCCTGGTAAAAGCGAGTCCACAAAACTAGAAATGCGTTCTTTGGGACCATCGCTACCAGAGACGATTCAGTGATCTGCTGGCAGGAATAGTTTTATGTTTTTTGGTCAGCGTGTAAAACGCTGGTGTTTTTGGTGATTTTGGCCAAAACGGAGCCACTGGTAAGTCATTTGAGCAATATGCCCGTTTGTGAACAGAGCGTTTATAGTTGATATCACTTTTGTGGCTGTTTCGGATACAATCGGTACGGTTCATCTTAGATTTCCAAAACCGCTCCTGCTATTAAAGTTTATTTTAACAGTTCTTATCAAGACTCTGCGGCTACCATTGATTGTTAAAGCCTAAATCCCTTCACTTTAACAACAACAAAGGAGTTATACACGGTTAGGGTCCAGTGACAAAAGTAAGTTTCCGCAACAGGACGACAGAAAGAAGAGGACGCCAGACGGCTTGTGTGTGACAAACGTGACAGGGCTATTAATTGCGTGTTTTGTCGTGATCTTCGCTTCACATTAACTTTGTTTGGTCTTTTACAGAAAGACCTGTGGAAAGGTGATGTTTGACGGAAAGTTTTTTCAAACAAAATTATTGTCACTCTTATCACACAAGGTTTGACGTCTTCTTTCCTCTCCCGTCCTGTTGCGTAAGTTCACTAATTATCATTACACTAAGACATAGTACGTAGTTCGTATTTTCCTCGTCCGTTTTACATATACCCAGTCCGCTGTCTGTGGTCCTCAGTCCGCAGTCCGCCGTCTGTCTTTCATTAGCGACTTTAAGATTCACTACGGCATAGCTCTACAACGGCTGTTGTAACCGGGAAGGGCTGGGGCGACTACGCAGTCTCCCGCCAAAACTCAAAATAGTTAAGTTACGCTCGGGACAGCAGCGTCACAACCGACACAAAACGTAAACAAACTCGGACGACAGGACTAGCTCTCCCGTCTAGGTTTTGGTTGATTTCTCTTCAATGGTTTCGTTTAAAGAAATAACAGACCTTGCGGTGCTTTCTTATGGCATGAATTTTATAAATGATGCTGAATTTCTGTTGTTATATAATTCATATAGCTCAGAAAACCTTTATTTGCCATATCATTTGTATCCCGAGTTCGACCTTCAAAATTTCAACGAAGATGAATGTCTGACAGAATTTCGTTTCAAGAAAGCTGACATCCCACGGCTTGCACGGGCTTTACAAATCCCTGATGTTATAAGATGCTACCAAGGAACGATTTGCGACGGGATTGAACATTTAGTCTAAATCTGTCGGAATTGAACTAATATAAATTTCACACAACTTTAATACATTTAAATGAACGTTCGCTTGGCCAGCGCTGGTAAATTACAAAAATTTTATTCTCAAAGCGAAACAAGTTGTTAAGAACATCCCTGGCAGATAAGCCAAAAGATACAAATATTTTTTTTAATAGGTACTCGTGAAATTAAGACTTGACAATCACTTATTGAAACTGAAACTTCCATAAGCTTAAATAAGCTCTCTTACGAGGCTTTCTTGTCTGCAGCCATGATTATAAGGTATCCAAATCCTTTGAGTTTTCGGTTAAATAACGAAGCAATAATACCTAAGGAGTACCGAAGTATGACTAAGTACTTAGTCTTTGAAGTAGGCTTCTCAGAAAAGCGAAATAAGCTGTAAGGTGTTTCGATACAGTTTTTTAGAGGCCATACCGATATTTTTCAATCGCCTTAAAAGTGTTTTTTTCCTTGTCCGATCGCTATAAAATTTTCACCAGTAATTGGCTATGGATTGACTTTTATGAGAATGTAGTTTTAAGTAAAATCTATATTACTATGACAACAATAAACAAAAAGCTTTGAAATTGATAAAAACCGAATTCTGTGTGATCTAGACATGGTACTGAAAATCCAACACTAGGAACTTTAAGTTTGGTGTTTTGCAAACAACCTCCGTAAGAAGTAAAAAAATTCTGTAGTTTGAATTCGACTAAAACGAAAATATATTTCAAACGTGAAATTTTCGAAAGCCGTGATAGATTATTTAATAAAAACGTTATAAATGTCTCGAATTATTCTTAAGTAGCGTCAGAATGATGCTTAATATCATATTTTGATGCTAGGAAATTTTGCTGTACTCTCGTTCTTGCGATCTTAAAAACTAACCCGTTTTCTCACCACCTGTATAAGTGCAACTTCATTCAGAATTTAGACTTTTAGCGCTTTCTTGTATATCTCCGAAACGACTCGAACGAATTTTTTTAACATAATCTTCATAATGTATATTAAAATATCCGAAACTTTCATTAAGATTGATTCACTGTAACACCTTGAAATTTCAAGACAAATCAATCCTACGAACCGGTCAAAAATCTGCGTTACAACATTCACTGTTTTGACGTTATGCTAATTCTTCCAAATCAATGCGGACCATACATAATTATATCCATGACTAGTACATTTCGGTGTGAGTATTGTCAATGTTTCACATTCAAAAGATGGCGTAACATTTCCGCTAGAGACAGCTTGACGAAGACACGCAACACGGAACACTCCTTCACTGCAAGACGACCGCCATCTTGTTTGCAGTCGCGCCACTTCCGCTTTTACCCTCCCCTCCCGTCACAGGTATTTTTAATCGGTTGGCAATTTTTGTTTTTCATAAATAGGAAAATCAAAAAACGATTTTCATTTTGGATTTCATCAGCAATAATTCTGTTTCCCGTAGTTTTTTTACACATGAAATTGCTTTGTCAAGTTTGAATTTTTAATAAGCTTGAATTTAGGAAATAGGAAATTGAAAATACAATCTTAACCTCGGTACCAGGCAAAAATCTCAAAATTGAAGATTATCGTTTAGTTTTCCTTTTCCTTAAAAACAAGAAATAAAAACCACGAAGTGACCATTTTCCATTTTCAATTTTTGATTTTCAAAACATTGAAAATTGTTTTTCAATTTTATGTTTCTCAGAAACAAAAATTGACAATTGAGATCGTCTTTTTCTAGTTTAGTATTAGAAATATGGTCTTTCACTGTATATTTCTCGGGAAAATGGCAATCATTATTACATCCAAACACGGCACAAGGATCTTTTTTCGCATTACAATCTTATTCTAACAAAACTTTACGAAAAAATGTCCCTAAAAGCACTCGAAAATACAAACGAAATGTGCTCATGCACCCTGGGCATCCTATAATACTCCTTAAATCGAATTAATTCAATATGGCCGCCGTATCGGTAAAAAGGTCTATTGACTTAAGAACTTCAATCGACCGCTAATAAGTCACTTTCACAAGGTAGTAGTTCATCAAACTTTTATTTACAAATGTTTTCACACATCGTTTTTGACCAACAGAAGAAACAAACGTTGACGTAGGTCATTTTCGAGTTCCAAAATATGTCGTTTTCAAAATGGGGCTAAGTGCAAAACCTTTCTCATGAAAATACATTTTATTTACATGAGAACCAAAAGTCATGAATCGTACTTAGCCTCGCTTTCAATCAGAGGATAGGGGCAACTCGGAAATGGTCTATTGTGTCCTAGTTCGTCTACTGTAACGCGTTCACGCAGTTTGTACCATCCAGCTTACTATCTACGCACTATGTCCCTATCTTTTCTCCAAATATATCACTGAAGATTTGGCCCACTAAAATGAATCACTTCGCTTCCCTAAGAACCAACACTCGGCTGTGGAAAAGCAGTCTGTGTCTTTACAAAAAGAATGATTGAAAAGAAAAATGGCGAGTAAAACGAACTGAGGCAAATTGTGTTTTTTTTTTGTTTTTGTCTTTCATTTATTTCCTTTTCTTACTATTCACTCTTTTATTTTTTTATTTTATATTATTTCACTTTTTACCCTTGAGTTTTTCAGTTAAGCATGTACTGTACTCCAGTTTTAAAACGATGTATACGAGCTTCCTTGAGTAGATCAAGGTTGTTTTAAACTCTTGATTCTTCGCTTTCTTAACAGTTGTTTACTGTAAACAATGTTAGGAAGGACGATTGATCATGCCTGAAACTGAAATTGGAAAGAAAGCAAACTAGAAAAGGTTCCATATCGCTGTGATGTTCTCTCATTCTTCTTTTCCCAAGTATTCTTACTGGTTAAAAATCACGGTTATCACATTTATATTTCTACAATCCTGCACAAAAGTCCTTGGGACAGTACTGCAATATTCATATTTTTCTGTCATTTCTCGGTTCCCTCTTAAAACAGTGCATCCGTTTTGAAAATTTCTCGAAGTTCTCCCTCCCCCTACCCTATACAAAGTTGAAACTCGAAAAAAATTCTGGATAGACGCGTCCAACATTGTTTGTGGGGTGAGGGGAGGGGTTGGACCTGTGTGAATTGGAAAACGCCCCAGAAATGCAAAGGTGTCCCAAGACGTTTGTCCACGATTGTAGCTCATCATTTTGTTCCATTTCAGTTCTTATCCTCCTCTTAGTTGTTCAACGACAGAAAAAAACAATCTACAAATGAACTCCTCATATCATTTCCTATGGTTTCTCGTGGTTGTTGTTCTAGAGGGGAAATACATTGCCAGCATTAAAACAGGTTAGTATAAATGAAGATTTCCAATATGATTTAACAATTGTATGTTAGACTGATCTTTTAACACTAAGGGTAAGCTCGGTAATTAACACTTGAGAGAAAAAGAAGGCATTACACTGCATCTGCCAGAATCCTTCAGGTTTTATTGTGCAACTTTACCAAGTAAAAACGTTTAAACATTACTTGGATTATAACATTTAAATGGAAAAGAAAAAACGAAACGGATTGGTGTAGTAGTAGTTGTATAACCGCGGGAGGATTAGCTCAGTCGGTAGGGCGCTTGACCGCAGAGAGGGAGATCGTGGGTTCGATTCCTGGGGCCGGACCATTACTCAGTGTCCTAAAATAACTGAGAAATGATGGTATTAGTTTGCACTGCAAGCGGCTTGACATTCGCGTGGCTCGGATAACCACGTAAAATGGCGGTCCGGACCTAGTAACCTTGCCTTCCAGTGAATGTGAGGCTGAGGTTGACCTTGTTTTGATACAAATCTCATTTGCTCTGTTATGGAAATCGCCCTTGAAAAATATTAATTAGCATAAGAACAACTTGATTTACATAATAAAGCAGGAAGGTTTGTATCGAAACAAGGTCACCTCCAGCCTCGGTTCCATCCATAACTGAAAAATGGCCTATTAGCACTTTCGTGCTAAATACATTAACACTCAAAATAAGCGCATTTTATTTTTATTTTATTTTTTTGTATGAAGACCTCGTAGAAACTAGCCAATTTATTCACAGTACTTTTAGTTATGATCAAAGGATCAATGTGGTTTATTCATTCCATTTAAAACCATTTATTGCAGGCAAACCTATAATAACTCTGCCATTTCCAGTCGTTGAGACAGTAAAGGAACATTTATTGTCGTGCACCACCGCAGGAACGCCTCCCATTCAGGTGAAATTGTTTAAGGATAACAATCTTTTGGCCAGTGGAAACAGCACAGTAAATTCTCGACTCAATGAAACGGCCACGTACACATGTTTCGCCAGTAACTCATTTGGCACAGATTCTAGAGATTTTCAAGTTACCCTCTTAGGTAAGTATAGTACTGCTCCGTATTTGGCAAACGCAGAACCTTTATTAACCGCAATAACTCATACATTTACACAAGCCTTAAGGCGGAGTTCTTGTTAAGTACAAACCAATTAGTTGAAACTACAAACTTTTGATAGAAATTAGAGTGAACCGATAACCAATGAAAATGAAGCTAGCGTCTGAACCCACAATACGATTATTTCCCTGTTATAATAGCTTTAAATTTATGGATAGATAATAAAAGACCGCTTGTGAAGGTGAAAATGCGATACTTTAGAAGACATTTATTCGTTTAATGCTACAGTTCTGTTTCGTATGGTCAAAACATGACCACACTCATCAGGCGGTTGAACTGGCGGCTATAAGCATTTAACATCGTTGCTATGCGATATATAAACAAAAAGGAACTACGAGGTATATACAGGGTGTTCCAAAAGTTCGTTCCTCTAATTTGTTGCGCTGTAACTTTTAATCAAAACTTTATTTTTGTATGAAATTTTTAAAAGATGCTTTAATTGCTCTCTCGATTACTTGTATTCAGAAGTTCAGTAACCAGCATGCCTTCTTTGTTTCTTTTTTATCATATTTCGTTAAGACGTTGCGGCATTGTGTGGGAAACGCGATGTAGCGCCAGTAGAGGTCCAGATGATCCATTTTGAGCTTTTCTTATCACGTCAGTGGTACGCAGAAGCCATTTCGACCCCCCAAAATATCATTTTTTAGATTAGGCAGCTGTAAAAAAATTTGGGGGGCATTCATCCAAAAAAGCCTTTCCATACGAAGGCTTCTTTACAAATTTGAGAAGAGCTGAGCGTTAACGTTGCTTGACGAACTGAGCAAAGCTAGTTTTTTGCAAACTTAGGGACCTCCAACCTTCGCTTTATTTTCATGAATCTGCTCCAGACATAGCTTGATAACTGTTTTAAGAACTACCTTAATGAGTTCCTCTGTTGTACCTAGCCTTCTTTAAAATTAGTTTTAGCTGCTTTATTCATGACTTTCGTTTTTCCTCTTTTTTTCTTGTTTTCAAAACCTTCATTTCTCGATGACCATTTTACCACCCCCAATTTTTTGGATTCGGATTTTTCCAGGTTTTAACAATTTCTTTATCTGACGAAGCAGTAGATCGAAGTATACCTGGTTTTGCTTTCACCTAGCTGAGCGTTTTTGCTTTATCTTTCATGATATTCACAAAAAAGGAGGAAGGCATTCGAGCAATTTGGGCTACAAGATACAAAAATTTGTGGAGGGAAATATACTAGCGCACACCCACTTTTGGCGCGAAAGTACACAAATCGAAAATTCGAGTCGAAAGAAGGCCCAACAAGTATGACATATTAAATTAGATTAAAAAAACCAGACTTTTATTTAAACGATTTGCTTATCAAGTCCAATCGCACTGGATTACAGGCTTATACAGCAGAGGAACGAACTTTTGGGACACCTTGTAAATAGTTGAAATAAGGTACACAAAAGAGGAATGACGGATAACGTTACTGTGTGACAGTTATCATTAAGTTCTTGAGTATTAATTTATTCCTGTGGTGAAATGAACATGCTAACTCGTTACGTTTGTTAAGGCTACATAGTTCTTTTTTACAGATTATGAAAAACGTTTGACTCAGGAACAGGTTACATTTTTTTGCTAATATTTAACAATTAGTCGCCGAAGGCGACGTGAATATCGGCGAATAGTCACCGAGACGAAGTCGAGGTGACTATTCGCAGATACTTATATACATAGATATAGATATATTATATATATTCGCATACTTCTCGAAGATAAGACCATGAAGTAGATTGGTTTCAAAGCCTTGCTGTCTGAGGCGTAATGAAAGTCCACGGAGTCCGGTTGTGACAGTAGCTTGATTCAAAATTTTGTTTGTGAGGCATTGTCTTTCGAGGGGACATTGGTCTTTCTTTCTGCAGTTGCATTGTTTAACGGGTTCTGCGGTTAATGTTATAGTCAATGTTATAATCACCACGCGGTGATTATAACGGGATGAAGCGAAGCTCCTAGCCAATCATAGCCCGGCGCTCTGTTTTCGATAATCATTGGTGTAATTATACTAATATTGTATAGTTTGCATTTTCTTAGTATTCTCCATTTCACGTTGAAGGGTTTCTTTGCGTTTTTGAGGGTTCAAATGTGTTTGGATAGTTCAGTCTATATCGTTCTGTGACGTTAGTTGTCAGTCCTACTTAAGTTTAAGTCGTCATTCCGGTTGTGACAGTAGCTTGATTCACAATTTTGTTTGTGAGGCATTGTCTTTCGAGGGGACAATGATCTTTCTTTCTGCAGTTGCATTGTTTAAAGGGTTCTGCTGCTAATGTTGACGAGCAATTGGAGAGGACTGTTTTGTTATGTGACGCGATGATGAATTTCATGTTTGGCATGCAGGAATAGGTGAGTTTAAGCGTGTGTCTGTTAAAGATCTTGTGACAAGGATGGTTTCTTCGAAAACACTTGTCCACAGGGTTGAGGAATGTTCTTTCTAAGTTGGTTTTGACACTTGAATTCCAAGAAGGGTCCCACCATGTGATGTGGCGAGCTCTCTTGCGGTTTCGTTTATTTGTGTGGTTGTTCGGTGGGTCATAGGTGTGTTTGTTTCCTCCAATCCGTGACATCCTTCCCCCCACAAATGCTTATAGATGAGATCATCCTGATCCCGCTGCACGTGATCTAAGTTTCAGTGGCGTCTGTTGCCAGTTTTATTATTATTAAACCTCATTCTAAATTTCGTTTTTGTATATCCAACGGGAGAGGAAGAGCGATTACTACCTATATTGACACTCTTAAGAGGAATACTGGGGCATTCGGAGCAAGTGAGATTGCTGTACTGATGGCTGATAAGAGGCTGTGAAAAGATCTAGTGGTTGTCCGCCTTCGGGCGACCAAGTGAGTGAGTGAGTGTATATCCAACCTACTGAAGTCCACAAAGGCCAACCTTCCTCACATCTTGTGCGATGTTAGCCCTTTTTCCTTCCTTCTTTAGCAAAACTTCGAAAGCCACGTGGCATTCGTCAGTTTTTTTACAAATAAATAAATCAGCTGAATAAACGGACCAGCTCGCATCAATACGTACCAACGTCTGATGTCTTACAGCAACATAATAGCCGACATTTTTAATCGCTTCGGGATTAAACAAGGGCCTTAATGCATCATGCAGCTTTTCCGTAATTCGGTATGTCCTAATTTGCCGAAAAAAATCTGAATCACCTCATGAAATCCAGTTTCTTTGTTAGTTTATTGCTTTTATTGGTTCACGATTGCGCAGATGAGGCAAAACCAATAATCCTGTCACAGGCAAACGGATTACCCCAGAGGTCCGTGTTGCCCATTCGGCTGGACAAAGCAACGCGAACTCTGGGAACGAGATGCTCTTGTTATATTTCACTGGCAAAAAATGTCTACGCATGCCCCACGACAAAAATGACGTGGTCGATTTCCAGCAAGGTCATTGGCTTAGACGCAAAATCTCGGCGAAATGTTGTCAAGATGAAAGCAGAAATGGCAGCTTTTTCTGTCAGTGGTAGTGTTGAGGTTTTGTTGCCACTTTGAGAGACCGAAAGTAAAAGAATGCGAGGAAGTGACATAATCATACCTGGTCGAAATGCGGTGGAATATTATACACGGTTGAGGGCTGTTTTGCAACGTTCCAAAGATTACAATCTCAAATTGAAGAGGTCAAGGTGAGGAGGTGAAGTTCAATGCACACGTGTTCTCCCATGACGGTTTAAAAACAAACCCAGTAAAGGTCAGAGCCATAGTTTGCTTTACATAGTTTCCGTTCTTTATTAACAGCGTCACGGTAAAACTTGTACAACGGCCGTATTTGTTGCAATTTAAAGGCTTGCTGGTGCAGGCGTATTAGCTCCTTCAAGTTAGAATTCGTTCCGCAATGCTACCTTGTATGTTTTATGATTGCTGGATTCCAACCAACTATAAACTTTAAATTTATACTGTCCATGAGTGTCAAATGTACTTAGGGGGCAGGAGAATGTATTTGAATATGGTTTAAGGTGATTCGCTTGTTTTGCACTGCGTATCTCCTACTGCCCAAAACAAAATGGCCGCCGTGAAAAAGTGCATCTGAAGCAACATTGTTAAAATGAAGTTGAATGAAAGAAATTTTACTAAATTGTGCGGATTGAGCTATAACGGGTCGAATAGCGCGTGTCCAAATTAAGTCTACTTTGGAGAGCAAAGTAAAAACATGGGTATCAGAAGGTATTTTTTTGGTACGCTAGTAGATAAACAGTACATTTAAGTCAAACTCTGTGCGATACCAAATGCATCATCGAAAAAATATCTGTTTTTGTCTAGTTTAGTTTCTGCGCGCGGTTTAGGGCCAAAGGGTCCTAAATAGCTGTATTTGTTAGCATTGTGACGTGAAAAAGAGCACGGTGACCCCCACTTTTTTTACGTTTTTATCATCTTCTTGACCTGTTACATTAGTGCATTACAATCTATCTTAGGTTCTTATACCAAGGAATCACCTTAAAACACACTGCTTTACTTCTACGGCAGACCAGTCGAGGCCAGAATTGCCGTTCTGGTTCCCCTCTTATTTCAAACGTTTCGAAACGTGGTGTGGAAGAATGGTGAGCACCAACTTTATGGAACGTATATAGGAACTTGTAGTCAGAATACAGCTGAAAAAAACATCTCAGTAATCCCCCAAGGTTAAAAAAGTAGGTCAACGTTGCCTGTGTTATGACGTCGTAGACGAAAGGGATAAGTTTTATAGACACCGGAAAACTTGTAGCTACAATCAGGGACAAAAGCAGTTGACTCACTTGTTTGAAACAGGTGCTTTTATCAAACATTTAATTCATTTATTAGTTCACTCCTTTTAAATGCCGTAAATCCCCTCATCCCCCGAATCAATGTTGTCTGAAGTAAAAGAAAGACTTGGGGGTCCAAAACACAACATTGATTTTGGGGGGAAGGGGTTGGGGTAGACAGGGGAAGGGGATAGGTATGTCCACTACGCAAAAAGGGGCCATTTTACGGAAGTGTCTCAACGCTTTTGTCCCTCATTGTAGCTTTACCTTCCTTAATTAAAGTTAAGCGATCATCTGAGTTTCTTTTATTCTTTTTTTCAGATTGCAAGACACCATGCTCATACAGTAGTTCGATTAAAAATGAGGAAGTTGAAAACAATTGTGACTGTTCTAACAAGGTTAAAGTCGTCGATTTTGAATTTCTGAAATGCATCCCAACGACCACTTCAAATCTGTAAGTGACAATTACAATGGTTCCCAATTATAAGCGCCCTTGACAGGTTTTTCTGTTAGTGTCCTTAGTTCGTGCATTCATTTTTTTTTTCAATTTTAGGCTAAAAATAGTCTCAATCAATTAATTTTTCCATATGAGGAGTCGCTGTGGAAAGACCTGCGTCACATTTTGCGTCATATGTTTATCAAATGTAAAGAAAGGTTACACACATTAACGGTCGCGTTTCTATTGGTGGATTCATGGACTTGACTTTTGCGAGTTCGTGGCGTTATAAGTATTTTTCGGGACCAATTTCCAGGGCCTACCAAGGAAATTTTGGCGAGGTTTTGAATTGTAAACAAAACTATGGATACAATTATTCGCTAGTAGGACTGGTTGGCCCCCAAAAAATATCTGAAATGGGAATAGGAAGCGTTCTTCGCTCACGGTATGAGATTTTAGAGAAAATGTGAAAAAGCTTACATCGCTGTAAGAAACCAATATTCAGTGATACATTGTTGTAGCGAGTAAGGTCTTTTTCATAGCTTTTAACGAATTTCAAGTCTCCTGGTCATACTGCTTAAGAACTACAGCGATTGTTTATACCTGTTTATTAGGTTCCAGTCTTTATCTAGATGTTTAAATTTTACTGTAATCTTTTCAATCGTCACTTCTGAAGATGTATGTTGTTACATACGAAACGTCAAGTCTTTAAAATCTTTTTTTTTTGCAGCCGGCGTTGTTTCATCGTGTTTGTTGCCGCGGTTTGTGTTTTATTTTTACTTTTGTGGACGTGTTCCTGCAACCTTCTCAGTAAGGTTCTCTCATCGTTTCACCCGAAGATTAAAAAATTCTCTGAGGCAAAAGATATGATTGAAATGCAAAAACAACGCCATACATACTTACATACTTTAATAACGTGACTAACACTTTGCTATAAGGCTAGTTTACAGGTCAGTCACAAAACTAAAAACAAGCCTGGAAACTGTATAAAAGTGTTTAAAATGATATAGCATGTGGAAAAAACTGCATAAAATTATAAAATTGTTAAACTTATATACTACGAAAAATAAGGTTAAATTGCGAATAAGAATCAATAAACTTACAACTATACAAAAGTGTTTAAAATGATACAGTACATGGAAACTCCTGTAAGATTATAGAAACTATATAATACTTAAATACTAACAAAAACTAAGTTAAATTGCAAAAGGGACTATAAACTTGCAAGGTCGAGCTCCTTGAGTCCACGTTTAAAAGTGCGGTAACTATCAATATTTCTTAAATTATTTGGAATAGTGTTCCATAGTCGGGCAGCCTGGTATCTCCATGACTTGATCCCATTCTTAGTTGTTACCAAAGTTGATTTAATTTTAAAAAATGATGACAATCATGTTACCCACAATTATCAGGGTTGTTCTTCGTAGTCGGCAATACAAACAAAACAATACTACTAGGAGGAGGCACTTTAAGGATACCATGTATTAGTCCATGAGCTAGACCCCAAAAGTTTGGTAACTGGTACCATATGAGGAGAAAAATTCTCTTCGTAGTTTTTGGCAAGGTATAGATCCATAAAGTTGGAAAATGTGTGGTAGCATTTTTCCAGTAGAAACTTTTTTATTGAATATGCCCTCTTTTACAGACTTTACATGATGGCCCATATAAGGCACCTTATTAGCGTGATAATTAATTTTGATGTTACCGGGCAATTTCGGTGATTTTAGTGAAACTAAATTCGTCTCAATAATGAGCTATGTAGTCTATTTTAGCAAAGGTAATTTAAGAAGAAAGAAAGTCTTTGCAGTTTTGTTATCTTGGGGGAATGGGACTCGAAATAAACCGTTTGCACCAGTTCCCTAGCTGATGTGGTAAAGATGGCGGATGGTTAACTTCAGGTAAATCACTAATGTTTTCTCGATAATCATAGTCTGGTAGTTTGAAAATAATACGTTTTTGTCTAATCTATAATTATTATTTGTAACTTACTACTAAATAAAAATTACTGCATATATGGAAATAGGTATTTCTGTGAAATGAAAGTAAACTATTTCATTAACTTGTCTGTCAAGTGTCCCTTCTCAGTTTCAGAAAATACTAGAAATGTTTTTGAATGGAAGTTAACATGGTTGTTTTACAGTACTGCCTTTTGATCGGAGGGTCTGTAAAAATGAATAGATTTGCTGTAAAAGGTACTGTTTTATGATTACAGTTATGTGTTGCATATCGCAATACTCAAATCGATTAGAAAAAATTCATTTCTAGAAGGAAGAGCAAAGATAAGGAGTCTTCTAAAGAACAGTTTATCATACATAAAAAGTTTATCATACACAAAAATAGGGTATTGATCATTTAGTCAGTCTTCAAAGCTAGACTCCTGGCTAACTTTACTTGAAGCAGACAAAGTAAGAGACCATTCTCCTATCCTTGAAATTGCTTAACATCTTAAACAAAATGGAGTCCCAAAGATATTTTATCACTGAGAATGTACAGGGTGTTTCAAAAGTTCGTTCCGATTGTAAATTGTATTTTGAGCAAAGCATTTAACACTTCTTTAGGCAAATGTAAACTGATTAAAGTAAGAAATTTATCTAAATAAACGTTCAAAGCGATTTCAAACCAAAATTTGAAGAAATTATAATTTTTTAAGATTTTTGCCGCAACTGCACGTGTACGCGAGGTTTTTCCCGCCATACGTTTCTTGCCCATTTTGTAGGTTTTCTATTTTGGTATTTTTATCGTTTCCTTTTATTTTCTCTACTCCTTCATGAAAATGAAGGCCTACACTGTTTGTGCTAGAGCTCAGGCATCTATTCTTACAGCCATTCAGTCAAAAAAACAAATTGTCAAATTGTTGAAGAAGTCTGAACGATGACCGAACAAGTGGGCAAAAGTAAAGACCTTAAAAGAGAAATCAACGAGTGGACGGCCGTTTTTTCACAAAATGTGTGAGAAATCTTATCGAAAAAGCTGTAAGTATATGTGTAATGAAACAGAAAGGTAAAAGAATATCGATAAAAGTTTCGAGCACAACGGTATGGGGATAAGTTACCAAAAAAAGTTAGAAAGTCTTGAAGAGGAAAAGACGGTGCACACTTCACGCAAGCATGTGTCAGAAGGATTTGACAACTTTATAATAAAGGAGGACCGGCCGGCAAACTCACGTGATGTAAACCCCCTAGAGACCATCTCGATTATCGTAGACGAGACAACACACGAAGATCCAGCCCCCAAAACACTAGACGAGCTAAGACAGTGACTACGCTTCGCCTGGAAGAATGTGACTTTGGACACGCTTCGGGAGCCCGTACATTCTATACGTCACCGCTTAGAAAATGTCAGAAAACATACAGGAAGACATTCTGATTGCTAATATTTTAGTTATTCAATGTTGAATGAATAATGAATAACATACTAAGTTTTAAAAAAGGTTTTTTTTAAGTAATTAGTGAAATTTAAACGGAACGAACCTTTGAAACACCCTGTAGAAGTCTCTTTGCTCTGAAGAGAGCTTTGAAGAATCTAAAACGTAAAGTAGATGAAAGCACTACTAATAGGGCTGAAAGTACTGACTGTACATGTAAAGGGATATGGGGGAGATCATCATCAAAAGCAAGAGTTTACGATCCAATCTGTTATGTATTTTTTTGCAAAGGTAAGTTCGTAAAGGGTTCTTAGTCAGATGAAAAGCTTACACAAGCTGTGTAGCTAAGGGCATACCAAACACTATGCAAGTACATACATACATACAACCTTTATTTATACACGAAGTTAATTCAAACCTACAGGCTTGTGGGGTCGTGTGCAATTCGAAAAGGAGACAAAATGATTGTAGCAGTAATTGGCAGAGATATAGTTGCCACGGTAGAGGGCCGATATCACGTTTCTTGCTTAAAATTTAGAAGACTTAGCTTATTAGGGAATATAACAGTACTAAAAGCCTCGTAGCATCCCAACTGGTCTCTATACTCACACCTTTACAAGCAAATCACCAAGAAATAAAAGAGATCAACAAGCTTTGTTTTCATTTTTTATGGAATTATAAAAGGGATAAAATTAAACGCACGATCATGATCAATGACTACCCAGAAGGAGGACTTAAAATGATTGATATTGCCTCTTTTTAATAAATTATTTAAAGCTACCTGGATTAAGAAATATCTAGACTCAGAGAACCATGGCAAATGGAAAAACTTCTTTAATCTGGCGCCGGAAAAATACGGAGGAAGTACTTTTTTTTGACACTGGACGAAAAAATGGATTTGCTTCAAATTTGCTCAGCGCAAATACGATGCAACTTTGTGCAAACTGGCGAAAACTTTGTGCAAAATGCCGAATTTGCATACCTTTTACACCCGGGTGTAAATAGGTATGCAAATTCGGCATTTACCACCTTTGCTCAGATTTATTCCCCAGTTTGCACAAATTTGCATCGTATTTGCGCTGAGCAAATCTGAAGCAACTACATTTTTTCGTCCAGTGTGAATTAGGAAATCTTACTGGGAAGGATATTGGTAACCTAACGACAGAAGATCCTTTTATCAAAAAAATTGAGGAAATTTGGTCTGACTCTTTCTTTGAGAGGAAAATAGTGTCAAAAGATCACTTTCTATCTCTACCTCTGTTACAAAATTAGAATAAAATAATTAACAATTAATGGACGAGGCTAAGTATCTTGTGAAGGATTATGGAGATCTCGGAGGGTGTTATCCGTCGAGGCCGTAGGCCAAAGTGGATAACACCCTCCGAGATCTCCATAATTCTTCATATGATACGAAAGCCGAATTTAATAATTGCTTTATTACTCATTCAAAATAATTCCTAGTTCCATGGCTAAAACATGCTTACCTCCATCGATCCATAGATATTAAGTTCATCTTCGATAGTGCACGTTTAGGATTGTTCAGTTCCGCAAATATTCTCCAAATAGTAGATGTCGCCCTTTGGTTTGCCTACTTGCTGTTCTTGCCATGTTTTTAGCTATTATTTCGCCTAGTTCTTACTCTTGAAACGAGTGAAATGTCCGCCATTTTTGTTTTCACAACCCAAAAAACTCAACCTCGTCCCCAGGTCTTCTCGGTTAACGATGCATTAAAAGAAAGCTGCACTTTTGACATAATCGGTTCATTAAACGCAAAATTCTTCCAAATTTGGTCATCGGTAGCTGGTTATGGTGAATTATGCGTGTGCTTTTAGCCAATCAGAATCGGGGAAATATTTTGAATGAATAATAAGAATAAATAACGCACCAGTTTTCTGCAATGATTGGCTTTCCATGGGTATAACAAAAGTTAAACATCTAATGGACGATAATTCTCTCAACTCCCTTTTCCTTGACCATTTTGAGAATAGGTATAATATTCTATTAAAACCCTTAATGTTTTTCGGAATCGTCTCAGCCGTGAGATTTTTGCAACGACAAATCCCGAGAACCCACCAGCAGTATGAAAAGTTCTTTTAACACATTTCTCAAAAGCCAAAAACCATCTAGAATGGTTTACAAGCAGCTAATAGCAAATATAAGTGAAAAAACAATATCATGCATAGACAAATGGTATAAAGACATCCGTTCTTTAACCGGTAAAAATGTTGACTGGAGAAACGCTTCTCAAGCTGTAAACACTTGTATAACGAGCTCAAAACTAATTGACTTTAATTTCAAATTTTTACATAGACGTTTACCAGCTAACAGCTATCTGCAAAAAATAAGAGATAGAGGGGACCGAAAATGTATTTTTGGCGGCGACGAGAAAGAGGATTTGACGCATATATTTTGGAAATGCCAAAAAAAAAAAAAACAGAAATGTTTGGGATAACTTCTCGATATGGCTTCAGTCATGCCAGATCCTCCAACCAGGCAATTACTTAGACATGACCACTGCTTTTGGCCTAACGGCAGACAGAACTTCTTTTTAAGCTCCATATTTTTCTGTTGCCTTGTAGCTAAGGCAAATTTTCCAAATGACAAGAATTTCTTGCTTTATCTGAGACACATATACCAGTTAGAAAATAAGACACCAAGCAATATAAAAAAATGGAAGCCTTTCTTTTCCTTGCTGAATCTTGTCTCCTAACTCCAAAACCACAAACTAATTAGATTTATCTGAACCTACCATGAATATTTATATTGCTTTCACCACAAAGAAAGCAAGGAAATGTAAAAATATATTACAACTTATACTAAGTACAGTGATGTATGGAATACATGTAGATCATTTGCACGATGAAGTCATTTTACTACTACGACCAGAAGCTTTCAGGGTTTTGCTTTCTTGTGCAAATTAAACCTCGCTGGCATTTACAAAATTTAAATATGAAAGGAAAACAAAAAGGATTCTTGTCGTAATAGTAAAGTGACGCCATCGTGAAAAAGGCCTATCAGCACTTCTTTATTCTGATAGATAGATAGATAGATAGTCTAATTACCAATACTTTGCATCCGAAAGGCTGAATTCCGTAATTGCAAATGATGGAATTGATAAAATGGGTATATAAAACTAGTACAGTAAAGTATAAAAAATATGATAAAAAGACTGAAAATCTACGTATACATATCATCAATACAGGATCTAATAATCAAACTATTCCTAAACCGATCTTTCTTGCATTTAGGTACAATGAAGCGCCTGTTGCACCTTAGAGCATAACGAGACGGTCCTCTAAATGGTATTAAACTGTTCAGATGGTGTTCAGGGTCCTTAATAACGGTGTCGAAAGTATTACTACATAGCCCCGTGATGAAATCTACAGTGTGGACAATGTTCACCCCTACCTCCTGGTAGGGCAGTCATGGGCATATTATAGACATTGCCCGCTTTTCAACTCGCACCAACTCGTCTTTTAGGTACTTTGGCAGGGCAAAAAAAAGATAGGTGCTGCGTACGCAAGAACAGAATGTCTACAAGCAGTGTAAAAGGTGGACATATCCTGCCGAGAAATTCTTGATCTTTTTAACTGCACTAAAAAATACAGACGCTTTGAAACTTTCTTGATTACGTCACTAATATGTTCGTTCCACGTAGGGTTGCTCCATATGGTCAGACCAGTAATTTAGCACTAGTCAACCTCTCTAGTTCATTACCATTTACTACAATAGACGCAAACGGGGGCTCATCCGTTACAAAAGATATTCTGAGCTCCTTACACTTGTCGCTATTGAGTTTGAATCTGTTCTTCGTAGACCACTCCGCAGCCTCATCCGCGATCTCCCGGGCACAACTTCGGTTGCCCTTGGCAACGATTTCTGATGCGGTCGTATCGTCAACGTACTTCCATATATTAGTTAAATTGTCCACATCTAAATCATTTATAAATACAAGAAATAGCCATGGGCCTAATTTTGTTCCCTGAGGAACCCTGGAGGGCACTGAACCCCACTCGGAGTAACAACCTTCAGATTGTTTGATTCTTTGGGAACGATTAGAAAGGAAGTCTATGATCCAACTGATAATTCTTGTGGGCAGATTCAACCTGCCCAATTTCTATGCGAGTATTCTATGATCTATAAGGTCAAACGCTTTTTTATAATCAAAGAGAATAGTTTTAACTGTAGCGCATTTGATATCAGTTTACTTGGACCAGTTGTGAAGCTTGTGTCTCAGCGCCTGGGTGGTAAATGAATTGGGAACAGCTCCATGTTGGCTTGGGTCGAGCACATCCAGAACTGCAGGCTTTGCGTAATCGAGAACCACGCACTCTTCTGCAACTTTCGATAGACATGGAGTAAGGGAAATAGGTCTGAACTGCTTCTTCTGGTCTTCAACCGGCTTCACCTTTGGTAGAGGAGACACGACCGCGAACTTCCAGATCTTCGGAAGAGACTGCTCTTTCAAAGAGAGGTTGATGATTCTGCTGATTGAGAAGGACAAAAGATCAGCATACTCCTTAAGCATCCAGTTTGGTATTTCGTCTGGACCACACGCCTTAGAGGAGTTTAACGCAACCAATAGCTTAAAAATACGCATTTTCGAAACCTCCGGAGGCTCAGGCGTGTCCTTGCCGATGCGAAGTTTGGTCAGCGGATGGGGCAGGCGATATTCTTCAAGAGGTTCAATAAAGGCCTCTTTGATTGCGTTTTCAGGATCCCGTTCACTAAGATTTTCAATTCCTTCAATATGAATGCGACTAGAAACGTTCCCCGGGTTTGGGTTGAAACCGCGCAAGCGTTTGACCTCTTTCCACCAAACCTTGGGATTCTCCTCCATATGCTCGACATTAGACTTGTAAAATGAGGCCTTGCACGATTTCCTTTCACGATTAACAGCATTCCTGTAGAATCTGTACAGCTTTGACCCCGTGCCGCTATCGTAAAAGGCTTTCTGTCGTTTAAGAATGAGTGATTTAAGGAGATCATTCATCCATGGGGTGTCAGATGTGTTAACGCGAACTCCCCTGACGGGCATCAGAAGGTCAAGCCCTGTGTGCAGCACTTTGTTGAATATGTCAAGCATGTCCTGACAACAGTTTGCAGAGGAGATTAACATTGTCCAATAAATTGCACACAGGTATCTAACAAGCTCAGCTCTCCTACATTCCCGCTTGTCACGCTTGAACAGAAGTCTAGATTGTTGACGACAGTTGTCTCTTACTTTGGCCTTCACAATAATAGTATTATGGTCAGACAGGCCAAAGGGCGGGAAGCCCTCAGGGGGGTCGTAAAAGCGGTGCAGATTAGTGAGGACACTGTCTAAGATTGCGCCCTTTCTGGTTGTTTTCTAGTTTAAATTTGTAAGTGCTGCCAAAAGGTCGCGGGCAGTTGGTACGAAATTGATCTCCGGTACTTCCCAGGTCTGCCAGAAACCTTTTGCGCATGGGTCGAAAAAACAAACTCCAACTCCTTTGAGCACAGGCTCAAAGTTCCGGAATGATCGTTTTACCCATTTTCTAAGGGCAGATAAGAATTGACAATGCTAAAACACTACGAGTTTTTCACGAAAAACACTCCAAACACAAACAATAAGGAAAAAGAACACTAAATACTGATTCCAGACCCTCTTCGTCCCCTGCATCTGACACACGACGTCAGTACCCTTGCTGGTTCAAAAAAGCCTCGTCGTGGGTACGCGACGATGACTACGCCCAGGGACAAAATGTCTTCAAACGCTCTATCGACCGATCTCCTTTTTTTCATTTGCCATTTTGTTGCTAAATGAACCTCAGGGACCCTCCTTCGTCCCCGTGTGTAACATAAGATTTTGCTTTGATTAAAAATTGGCTGATTATTTTCTTGACTTTAGGTTTGGCGTGATCACTTACATGGCACTTCCAGTATGTGATGACGTCATGCTGCTTTTTCATTGTTCCACTTATTGTCAGGTCCAGTTGTTTTTTCGACAGCTTCCATTGTTCTTACAGCAATAAAATTTAACAACTCCGATTGTGCTCTATGCCCCATATGGTCTCCGTATAGTGTCTCCTCTTAGTAATAATAATAATTAAAAAACAATCCATCTTATAACAATTACGATAGTGCAAAGGAAAACTGTATGAATGTATGTATCAATCGAGTGATTGACATTTTGGTTTCCATTTTTTTCAACAGTTGACCCATCCAATATCGATTCCGCAGTTACTAGTCGAAAAACCTGTTATCACCCGTTTTGTTATCAAAGAGAACAATTACCACTACATTGGTATTAGATAAAGATGAAATTTTGTTAAAATTACATCGAAGTTGTCATGGCAACAAAATGACGCCATTACTTATTTTACTTGCAGCAATAATAATAGCAATAATTTATAGATTTAGCCAGGGTTAAAGGCGAAGCTTTCATTAATAAATTTATAATTTAAATCAAACAATAAAATTGTAATCCACCAATCAGCTAACTTTAGGGCACATTCATGTGACTTTTGAGGGAAAAAATCCAAGACTGAGACAATTCTTACATTTAACAAATAGATTCCATGTTGCCGTGCGTCTGTTCAGTAATAGATCACAGATGACGTCAAAATGTGGTAAGAACAAAAAAGTGGCACACGAGGCGATAGCCGAGTGTGTCACTGATGTTCTTACCACGTTTTGACGTCTTCTGTGATCTATTACTGAACAGACGCACGGCAACATGGAATCTATTTGTTTTATATAATGATAAACAAACTACTACAGATAAAGATTTTTTCATTTTTCTTTTGCCATAAATCGAAAGCCGGCCTTTGCCCACTTTGGCGCACTCGAAAGAAAGCCATTTGACGTAAGCTATTGTCTATACAAAATGCAGCAATCTCATTGGTTGCTATGCGTAGCAAAGAATTGTGATTGGTCCAGGGATATCACGCCACTGTCAAACTTGACTCGAAAGTCGCTTCTCCTGTAATGAAAACTTACAGCGAAAGCAGAACTGAACTGCAAAATCTACAAATTTTAAAGAAAATGCTGGAAAAGTCAAGTCAGTTTTTGCAATCAGAGCAGCCCTGTGAGCCGAAAAGTTTGGACGTTGCCTTGAAAATTGCAGCAAGTGAAAAAATACGCTCGGAAAACTTGCGGTTGTGGTCAACCTGGAGGCCATTCGATTCGAGTTTTGAATGAAAGGAGCGTTAGTGACGATAAAAATTTGTGTCCTCTGTGGTTGTGATTCTCAAATCAGTCTGACGTAGTGTCGGAGACACCTTTTAGCTGCGATACAGTCGGCCGTGAGCTGTAGTAAGCTATACTTTGCTCGCTACTGTGCCCTGAAACGGACTGGAACATTCGCGTCGGAAAGCAAGGTTATGTGTTTATTTTAACTGATTTTAAGAAGTCATGTTTTGAGGTTTCATTCCTGTCGACATCAATCAGTGCGTCAACAATTATTTTAAGACTGAAAAGTTGAATTTCTTAAAAAAATTAATCTGATAAAACATTTTGTTTATTGGGCTTGTTAAATTCTAGCTGAATGGTTCTCGGCTCACCTAATTTTATGCCTGGTTTCGTCTCGCTCGACTGCATGCCGACTGAGACTGCTCGGGTATTTTTTTTTTCTGAGTCATTTTCTAAGAAAGAAACGGCTTTAACTTCATTCTTTCTGCTTCTCGTACCTGTTCAATGCCTCGATAAGACTTATTTGTACCTTATTGTTTGCCCAGTCACGTAAGATATTATCTTAATTCTCAAAACTTTCCGCCATTTTAAAACACAGAGGGAAAAACTTTGTACTGATGAAGTCAATCGTGCGTCTGTTCTCTAATAGATCATAGGCGAGAACCAATCAGAATGCGAGAATAACTTGGGTTATTATATAACGAGTTATAGCTTTATTTATACGCCCCAAAATAGCAATCATCTTCGATCACATTTAAGAGCCATAATGGCTCTTGATCTTGGAAAACAAATCAGGCCGAGTTTTTTTGCGTTCGGCAAGTTTACTTAACAAAATCTTGCCAACAAATCTTGTGGAGTGGAAGCCAGCCTTTTTATGCTTTTTATACATAACATCTGAGGTGAAACAGTACTATGTATGAGGCGCTGTTTTTATCACACAGACCTCGGACAGAATGCAGTATTTCACAATTTTGCAAAACATGTTGTAGTCATTCAATAGGAACGCGTGGGCTTTTAGCGAAACTGTTCAAAAAATTTTCAAAATCACCTATACGGCCAGCTGACTCTCACTTTTGACAAGCGCTAAATTTCCAGTGACAGCTGTTAAGTGTTTGAATGAACATGAATAGAGTTACGCTTCAACATAATAAAGAATTTATTATGTTTATTTTCTATTTAATGGTTTTATAACGATGTGTAATCTTACGAGGCGTTTGATACGCCCGTCATTTTGAGTACTACTGAGAGCGGTGTTCATGAACGACTGAAAAAAAAAAAACCGGGCACAGCGATTAAAATTGCAAGGGAGACTACTAACAATCAGCAAAAGAAATATAATTCGGTGAAATATTTACTAAGACAAGTATTACTGTGTCTCTAAAAATCCCTAGTCTTAAGCTTAAAGCTTAAGTTTATGTGTTAAGCAGGCTTCCCGGTGTTTGCTTTTTTTTAAAGATGAACTCGAGGCAAGAAAATCGCTCCAAGCTTTCCCTTTACAGCCAAAAATTATAACTTAGTATTCTTCGGAGCGTTTTCTGTCTATTTGCGGCGAGGAAATGTCTAAAGGCTATTTAGAGTTTTGTAAGCTTATATCAAACCTGATTCTAGGTCAGATCATTGTCTCAAATCTTACAAACATGCATAAACTGGCCGCATAAACCACGCTCGACTTCATGAAATTAGATAAAAAAAAAACATCAAATACAATAATCACTCAGGCTTACGATTCGAGATGCAGCTTTTGGAATTTATCAAGTAAGGTCAGAATCGCTTTTAACTTTTTAACCCTGTTATCAAGCAAGGTGAAAAACGAAAACGATGCGAAATCGGATTTCCGGCTTTGACGAGCGACGTATTTCTCAACCAAAAACCCAATAAACAAACCAGGCATGAACAACAAAAGACTCTTGATAGGATCTGTATTACATTTTGTACATCCAGGGGAAAAAGACAGTTAAAAACATCACAAAACATAAGACTGAGTCAACTTCAGCTGTCAAAGTAAAAAGTTTCAAGATGCTGCACGAATTTTCTGCATAAACTCACCTGTCAAATTTTGACAAATCAGAGCATAAAAAGTGGACGTAGAGTGTGACCAACGCGTGACCATTGCGACAAAAGTCAAAAGCAACTGTCTTCCCTATCTGTAATAGCTGGTTGAATGTTGCCGCCCATCCGAGGTCACTTTGAAATTGAAATGTTAATAGTGCGGCACATAAACACAACATATTTCATATGAATTAAAGAAAATATAAACGTGAGCCTGAGATCATTTGAAAACTAGTAACTTGTCAGCGGATAAATACAAAAAAATACGCGACCGCGATGGGTCGAAACCTGAGCCCGCGATACGGTCAGGTGATACTGGTCAGCGGATACCCTGTTTTGACAGCTGTCAATTGATTACGACATTGATGGAACATTAATTTGCGATATTAGTGCAATATCAGTTTGCTCCTGGGCTGCCGTGTAAGATTAAACATTGGTCTCCCTGTGGTGTAAACGGACGGTCGGTCGACTGGTGATCGGTGTATGGTCACGGGGGGCGCTTTCCATTTACGAAAAAAACCCGGAAATTTCGGTGGTAGCAAAAGTGGAATTTCCGATTGGTAAAAAGTTGTTCCATTTGGTCGTAAACCCCGGTACGTGGCCGGGTGCCCGACCGTGCAATAACGTGTTTCCGTATTTTGTAAACTCGACGGAAACGGGAAGTTGCTTATATCCGTCACGTTTCCGCCCTGCGGAAACATGGTGATCTAGTTTTCCATGGACGCGACGCGTTTCCGTCATGTTTCCGCGACGGAAACGAACGATCATGTTTCCGTCACATTTCTGTTATCACATTTCCGTTCTTTCTTGTTTCCGTTACGTTTCAGGTGACGAATTTTTTTCTTTTTTTAACCCATGTCCAAGATTCACCTTTGCGTACAATCAAGGTGAATAAAGGTAAATTTACTCTTGAGATCGGGCTATAAACGGTTCTCATGCATTACTCGCGCGCGTTGCATTGATGCAAAGACTGTGAAGTGTGCGAGGTTGCCATTGCTTTCGATTCTAAATGATAAAAATCGTAGAGCTTACCAACAGCTTTCGATATTTGCCAGATTGATGTCAATCAGTACTGGCGTAAAATAAAATACTCTTAGACGGAGAAAACAAGAGAGAAAACAAGAGGGAATGGGGCCTAGAAGAGAGTGGAGTGCTGGTCAGCGGACTTTTCTTTTGCTCATGCTCATTGCGGTCATTCTTTTTGGCGTCCATTTTGAAAGTGATTGCAACGGCTTCAAATTTGCCAGCTTCTGTAGGTTCTAGGAGCGTGGAATCGGTATATTTTTGCTTTCTAATGGCACTACAAGACATCTAAGGGTTGTTATGTATATTTGTCGACCCATCGGCCTTCAGTAATCGATCGCTTCCCTCGTAAAGCGACTCTTCTGACACAGTTGAGCAGAATGTGAGACAAAAACCTCGTGACGAGCAAGCATAATTTGAAAGTTGGATTGTTTTACCGTGCTAAGGCTATCCAAGGCGGTGGATTGTCACGGAGAATACAGATAGTAAGACGAGGTAAGCTTAACAGTTTTCCATATTTCATTTTTGTGGTCTGTAACATTTGATATAATGCTTGGGAGACATATTTGTTGACACAAAGCTGTGATTGATAAGTACAGTAATTTCCCAAGCAGGAAACTGCAACATAATGAACCTGAATCATTTTACTAAACAGGGCAAGGCGTTGCACTGTGAGGTCTGTGAAATGATTGTAGAAAAATGGTTAGAGGGTTCCAGTGATTTTGTTACAAATAGTATATGGTGAGTCCAGGGACTCATCTTGTGAATAGGCACGAGTCCCTGTTCATAACCAGTGAGTCCCAGTTCAAAAAACAGGGAGTCCTTAATTGAAAATGCTTGGTATGGGCCTTTTCACCAGACAGTTAATCTGGAGACAGACACCAAAACTCTTATTACAGTTTACTGAAATCAAAATATAGTCCTTCTATATATATTTAAAGCACAAAAAGACTAAAATAAATATACATCTTTAAACAACAGCTACAGAAATCACACAAACAGGATATTCTACCAAAAAATCTTCAAATCGATTGATCATCCTTTGTATCCTACAGGATGCGTGCCATGAATTTTTTTGTGTCTTTGGGGAATTTTACGTGTGAGTGATGCAAGACGCAGAGGTAGCAAAATCGCTGGGGTTCAAAACCATTCCAAATATTGCACAGGTTTAATTTACCGAGAAAGACGGTAACAGATATTGTTGATCGGTTCATACGTCTCGGAAGCCCCTACACAGAGTTGGGTAAACAGCGAAGACCAAGTATATAGTGCTATGGAAATACAAAAACATTTAATTGAAAATCAGGTTGTTGAGCAACAAAGGTTCATTGAGTCATGTATTGACACGTGATCTCGGTTACTCGTGCAAAAAGTTGACAATAGTTCCAAAAGAGAGCTTATAATAACAATATAATAATGCTTGACTGAGAATGCTCAAGAAAAAGTTGAAGAAAGTATTTTTTTTCAGTAACTGTGATCCCAGGAATAGGCACTTCTTTTTCGAGAGCTCAGTGATTAAAACAACTGGGAAGTGAAGTTACTGTTGAGCAAACTTGTGAAGTTCAGTCACACCAAAGTTGACAACTATGTGTTGAAGTTCGCAATTTGATTCCCTAACTTGCCATGTAATTGGCTACTTCATAATGTAGTACCCAATTTCCCAACGAACTTTGCAACGTGGTGTGGTAAATAATTTGAAATTGACTCTAAAAGAGTGATCCAGACAATACTGAATATTGTGACTCAGCCCCTTTAAGTCTTCATTTCAGTGGACAGCAAAACCAGCAGTGGAGTTAAACTAGTAAACCACTTTTATTTATCCTGTATTACCCTGCAGTTGTATGCAAGCATCATATTGACCAGGGGGGAGGGGGCTACTCCTTAAATAAGGAAGGTTGCTGGCAACATAGTGTACTAGCGATTAGTATGAAACACAACTGTATGTTAATGTAATGTTATTAATCAGGGTTGTCAGAAAGTTTTGAAGTGCATGTAGATGGCTGAGTTGTCAAAGTAGGCGGCCAGTAAATTATATTTATATTACTCATTTAGTATGTTTTATTCTTATGAGAATATGTACATTAGTGAAGTAACCTTACTGCTCAAAGGTCCCCCCCCCCCCACCGATAGCCTGGGGAATAGCCTCTGTGTTTTACTTATTAGCACTTTGTTTTGTTTTTCATACAACAGGCAGATCACCTTGGTATGTGATGTTGGTGCAGAACGTTCTCTCAAAGCAAGCAGGCTGGATCGTTGAACTTAATTTCAGTCTCAAGTTACTGTGCTTTATGCTTAGTCAAGTTCTGAAATTATTAATCTTGAAATACTACTTCCATACTAAAGACAAGAAATGTCCAACTGCTACCTTAAGTTGGTAAGATGAAGCAAACCTTGCATTCTAATTGGCTACCCAAGGGGGCAAGATGAGCCCATTTTGCCCACTTTGGATTTCCGGCATTGGTCTCGCAAGTAAAAGTTCTCTTCTTGGCCATGTAATAATTCATTTATTGACCAAGCTTGTTCGTTCAAGATGGCTGAATATTGGCCTCATTCATTTTTGCAGTTTTATTGACCAAGACCAGGCTGTGCTCTGTGGCCCGTGGCGCCTACATCTGTAACTTTTGTTGTTGGGCAACTAGAAAATCTTTGCTTTTTCATAGAAATAATTTGCTGGGCACACTGGATTTCACAAGTTCAGAGTGCTGGGCTGCCTTCAATTTTTCTTAGAGCACAGCCTTGCGAGAGGAAGGCAGGGTCAATAAAGATGCAAATATCCAGCCATCTTAACCTCACACCTGGTCAATAAAGAATAATAATATTATTTATTACAATTTTATGGT